>CP106729.1:164978207-165578207 GCA_025506655.1 Gossypium rotundifolium | reverse complement strand
TATCCGGGTATCGGAGGTTGTACATCGTCGATATACCGCTTATGATTGAACAACATGCCGGGAAGGGTAAGCGATTCCAATATTAGTTACGTAGTAGTTTGTATATCTTACGCTAATCGTGTTTAATTTTAACAATGTTATTAATCGTGCGTTTATATGGATGCCATACCGTAGACTCGAAATTGCAACTGTTATACCCCCGTCCTCCTATATCCACTAGTATATGTGGTGCACAAACGCACCAATTGTCTGTTTCCATGTAGTAGAGTGGTATCACGGGGACCGAGTACTGCGGCAATTTGGTTGCGTCTAATACATCCCGGAACCGCCGTGCCATGTGGAAGAGGTTCATTGCAAAAATAAGAGAGGGAGACCAGACTTGGATTGGGGGGTTAGGCATGGTCAATTTATTGCGGTGTGGAATGGCCGCATGTCCCGAATACCTCAGATGGATATGGCTTCCAGTCTTCAACCTCCATTAGAGTACATACAATGGTACTCTATTATGGGGAAGCCATATATTCTGAGGGGCCGATCAGTAATCCCCACATGTGCAGTGGCATGGGGCATACGAGCCAGTGGCAGATATGGAGGCCGAGGCAGCTGCAGATCCTGATCCCGAGCCAGAGCCCGAGCCGGAGCCTGAGCCGGAGCCCGAGCCGGAGGTCGAGCCGGAGGCCGAGCCGGAGCTCGAGCAATTACAATCACATTCGGATGCACATTCGTATCATCCATATGTGCCAGGCACTAACAACTTTTCGGGCTCGTCAGGAGGTGGATACCAGTACGGGGTTGATATATTCGGATCGTACACAGGGCAGTACGACACTCTCGGCTCGTATCCTAGGTCATATCCACTGCATCAGGACACTCCATCTGGCTCGAGTTCATCTATGCCATTCGAGCGACATGATTTTTCGGCCATGTTTAGCACACCGCCATCTGGACCCCCACCGGAGACTGACGAGGATGTTGGTCATCAGACGGTGGACGACGTGAACGTCGACCACCGCAGAAATACACACCGAGGACTACACCATCGAACCATCAGTTTTAAGGTGTTTATTCCGGTCTTGATTTTCTTGTATTTTGTATTTGTAAATATTACTATGTTTATACTTTATTTTATAAAATTAACTTGATTATTTGTAGCTATGATTACTTAATATTGTTATGATTTTTGATGATTTGGAGCTTTACAATTTCATAACAAGATTTTAAGACATGACACCAATAGCTCACTGTACACCAACAACTAAATTGATTTGTTTGCTTTACACATGGGATCTAGTTGCAATTTAACCACATTTCTATACTCTCCAAATGAATCTACAAATAAATACCATCAACCACAAACGAAATAAGCTTCCACAGCTTAGTAAGATTCAAACAATTCATTCACAAATAATTTAGCAGGAAGTTTCATAATTATTATCGTATACAGTTATATATATCAATCAAATTTATTACAATTATATATATAGCAGCATCATATATTGATAGATAGCACATGTTAATATTAATAAGCTCAATTCCCAGTCGCTCGTGATGATTGTCCAACATGATAGTTTCGCTGCGGGCATTTACTTCGATTATGACCACCTAACCTACATATTCCACAGTGTTTACCGTCGGATTTCTCCATAATGTCCATTTCATTACGGATTCTGGATGACTGCAGACGACCTCTCGGATTTCTGCGTAGTGCTCTATCTGGGACAAGCTCGAAAGTAGTCCGGGGCACCTCCCATGTAGACAGGTCGGGCAGGACAGGGAACTCATTTTCCCAGACACGCAAAGTATGCTCTAGCGTGTACACATCATTCACAAAATGTTCAACACTAAGGTTCGCTTTAGCACATGCTGCCACAACATGTGCACACGGATAATGAAGTGTTTGGAACCTCTTGCATTCATACTGTGTCTGTTCCAAGATCGACTCCATAAGACCTAGGTGGCAAACCGGGTCGACGACCGATGGACTCCGTAACTCGAAAAGTTTCCATTCGTCGTGAATATATTTCTACAGTCATCGACCTCGCAATCCGACGATTTACAATCAATGCATCCCTCACATCTTCCACAAACACGTGTCCCGCATCTATCTGGTTGACTTGTTGTTCACCCATTCTTGGCATCAAGGTTGCCAACCTGTAGAATGTTGCCGAGAAGACAGATGAAATCGGAAGATGCCGTGTTTTCAACAACACGCTGTTGACCCTCCACCAAGTTTGTGGTCATCTGACCATAACGAAAGCCCTCGTCAAAACTTTGAGCCCATTGCCACGGCTCCATTGTACCCAACCACTCCCGAAAAGATTTGTTCGCTTGACCTTCCATGTCACTCTCGAGTTGAGTCATCATTCGGCGAAAAATATGTGGCTCTAACTCGTACGCTGTACATGTTTTAAAAAATATTAGTTACGGTATCTGGATAACATAAAAACATTAAACTATACATATTAAAAATATAAGGTTATCCTTTACCCATTTTCACCACTTCTCTCTTCCAGTTTGCATTCTTATACTCTCGAAGAAAGTTAGCCGCAATGTGACGGATACAGTAAACGGATCTCCATGGCACACCGGAACGCCTAATTGCGGCAATTAATCCTTTCCCTCTATCGGAGATGATGCAAATATTATCGTTTCTGATAACATACCTCCGCAGGTTGGTGAGGAAGAATTCCCAAGATTCCATATTCTCCTTATCTACTATTGCAAACGCTATTGGGAGTACATTCCTATTGCCGTCTTGAGCAACCGCAATAAGTAAGATCTGTGTATATTTTCTGTATAACCATGTCCCATCCACCGCACGGTCCGGCTTGCAAAGGTGGAAATGCCAGACACATGGATCAAACGTCCGAACATCCGATGAAAAATTCTTTTCCCGGTGTAATTGGTCATTTGGGCCGTAAGAAGGTCGGTGTCGAACTCAATCACAGTTCTGGTATGTACTCCCGCATAGCGACTATCCATCCTCAGAGCTCATTATACGATGAATCGTAATCCCCATACAATTGTTCCATTGCCATCTGCTTAGCTATCCACGCCTTTCGATATGATACTCGATCATCGAATCGTGCTTGTATTTCAAAGAATCGATCATCAAACTTTAATAGTCGGTATGTCCTTCACCATTGGCATGATACACGTACATATAGTTTTGGAATCAAGTTTTCAATGATCTTCGTCATACGTGTCGATCCGCATGTATGAGGCCCAACCATTTTCTAATCTCCCACATCTGCGATGAATGAATGAATGCATCCGCCAATTGCATCCTTCCGCTGCCTTCCAACACTCTGCAATATATACTGTCGATTTAGACTCTGCGACTTTGTAATCCACTGATATATCCATGCTATACCGTTTAATAGCAGATACGCACTCTTCTTTACTTCTAAATCTCTGGCCTAGGAATAACTCCTCATGATTGGAATTTACGGTGAGCCGGTGAGCAGGATATATTTCAGGGTACTCTGGAAACTCGATTACACGCGCTGCGTCGGGGTCTATGAGTGACATGTGCGGCCCAGGATTATTGTGTATCGTAATACATCGCATATGGTTCTCGACAGAAGACGCACTAATGTTCCCATTGTCATTCACGTCTTCATCGTCAATATCATCAGGTATATCATCCATATCGGGATCACTGTCAATATCGACCTCTTCTTCACAATGATCACTACTGTCATGTCCATCATCACCAACCACATCAATATCGGGTGTAATATTAAGATCGATATCGATCCGACATATATTCGATTCGTCATCAACATACGATATTGGAGGCACCATGTACGGTTCTTGAGCTCCATGTTCTTCACCATATGCATTGCTGTCTTCATTTGCCTCAATACCGGCTAACTCAGCAAATAAGTGAATCGGTGCATTTCTGTTACTCCCATTCCCACAATCTGTATGATCATTGTCTCCGTGTCTTCGTCGTCTACAAGTTCCATTTCGTGAATTTGATCGGATCCGCCGAAATTGGAAACTTGTAGAAAATTTTCGATATCGTTTTCCCACAACGCCTAACGATTTTTGCGCTTATCCTTCGCTTCATATCATCCAACGATACATTTCTATTAAATCTCATTGCTATTTGTTGCCGACATTCAAATATGCATCCAACGGTTGTTGTCAAGATGATTCCATCGAAATAAACGCATACGAAAAACTGATCATCCATATTCAATGGTCAATCTGTTCAAAAATAAACAAAATTTCTCAAACAAAATTTAAAACATAACATTCACAATAAAAAATTAATTAATATAAACACATAAATTACTAACAAATCAAAATAAACAAACAAAATAACTTTAAAACAAAACTAATAAATTTGGCACTATTTTGGCACTATATTCGTTCGTATTTCCTAAGTGTTCAAATCCTATAATTTTCAATAAAGTACTATTAGATTTAGTAAAATCACTTATTCGACCATTTACTTGTATTTTCCTTTTCTCAAATTACATTACTTTCAAAATACATATTATTTTTATATTTTATTATTTTATATTATTTATTTTAAATCATAATGTTTCATGTATTATTTTAGTGTTCTTTTATACTAACAATACTTATAATATTTCTTTACTAACAATAATAATATAATACTAAATAAAATAACATTTACCATTTTTTCTAACAACATAACAATATTACACTAACAATAATAATAACAATATTATAATAATAACAATAATAATAACAATAAAATAACATAATGTTTTATATATTATTTTAATGTTTTTATACTAACAATAATTATAACAATATACTAACAAAATAATAATATTACACTAACAATAATAATAACAATATACTAACTAAAATAAAGAGTTAAAAACTCTAATTAAGGTTTTATATTATACTAACATACTAACTAACTAACATAAATATTTTTAGGGTTTATATTCTAATTACCTACTAATAATAATAAAAAATAATTAAAATAACATTTACCATTTTTACTAACAACATAACAATATTACACTAACAATAATAATAACAATATTATAATAATAACAATAATAATAACAATAAAATAGCATAATGTTTTATATATTATTTTAATGTTTTCTATACTAACAATAATTATAACAATATACTAACAAAATAATAATATTACACTAACAATAATAATAACAATATACTAACTAAAATAAAGAGATAAAAACTCTAATTAAAACCTTATATTATACTAAAATACTAACTAACTAACATAAATATTTTTAGGGTTTATATTCTAATTACCTACTAATAATAATATAATACTAAATAAAATAACATTTACCATTTTTACTAACAACATAACAATATTACACTAACAATAATAATAACAATATTATAATAATAACAATAATAATAACAATAAAATGGCATAATGTTTTATATATTATTTTAATGTTTTTATACTAACAATAATTATAACAATATACTAACAAAATAATAATATTACACTAACAACAATAGTAACAATATACTAACTAAAATAAAGAGATAAAACCTCTAATTAAAGTTTTATATTATACTAACATACTAACTAACTAACATAAATATTTTTAGGGTTTATATTCTAATTACCTACTAATAATAATATAACTAAATTACTAACAATACTAAACTACTAAGTAATAAAATAAAAGTTAATATATAATAAAAAATTAAATACACAAATATTATTTTAAAAAATTTATACCTAATTTTCTCCTATTTTTCATCCCGATTTTCTTCCTTCCTTCTCTTTTTTTTCTTCCCAGCACCACCACTTCTTCCTCCTCTAATGCTTCTTTCTTCGGTGTGGGGAAGGGGAGGTGCCATTTTAAGGTGTGGGAAATGCAGTGTCTCTGCCATTACATTTTCCAGTTTGGTGCTGCTTTATGGAAGGGCATTGTTCACCATGGTGTCGCTTTGTGGGAGGCCATTCTTCACCATGGTGCCACTTTGTGGAGGCCATTCTTCACCGGTGCCGCCTATGGAGGCCATTCTTCATAGGTGTCGATCTGTTTGCTTGCATCTTTCCGCAGGGCACTTGTTGCTTGCATAGAAGGCGGTGGTGCCGCCTATGGGACACCATTTTTCACCCATTTTGGTAAATAATGCCACCACGTCCTATTTTCGAATATATATATTTTTTATCCTAATTTAATAAAAAACCCTGGAAATTTGATATCGTACAATAATTTTTAAATGAAAATTAGAAAAGGTTCTATTCTTCTCGTTTCAAACTTGTCGCTACCACTTTCTCGAGTGATTTTCTCTGACAACTAAGCACACCAAAACTCTCCTATGCTCCTCCTCTTCTCAAATCTCAGGTTAATTTTGTGTGAATAGACCACAAACTCTCCAAAATTGTACTGTTGCTTTAAAACCTCAGATCGGTATTGAAATTTTGAGTTATTTCCCTTGCCAACCCTTGAACTGGAAGCTTTCAGATCAACAACTCGATGCTCAGAATGATTTTTTACACTGGAGAAAAGAGGTTTAACAATGCAAATCTCCCAATCTTTTAGGGGTTAAACTTCATTTATATTAAAGGATTGAGACTAAAATGATAATTTTCAGTTTACTTAAATTATGGAAAAAATCAAATTTATAGAAATAATTCCAAGTCATATTTTCGTTTGAAATTTTAATAAGAATAATCAAAATGAATAAATTATATAACGTGAGTGTTTAAATTGTAAACTTCTTATTTGAATGCTTAAAATAAATTCTTTTATAGTTAGAGTCACCATTTGTGAAATATACCGTATTTCAAATGGAATGATGCAGCACAAGTTGTAAAATATCGTTTCATCTTTTGCATCCAATTGGTTCTTTCAGTTGACAGTTCCGTATGGGGACAAAAAGTAAATTCCCATTTACCAACAGTTAATACGGAAGCAATCATTAAACAAGAGATTATTCTTGAATAATATTTTATTTTATTATTTTATTTTAATATTATAAAAAATTTGTATTAATTTATGTTTTGAAATTATAACTATTCATTAATCATGCTAAAGTCCGATATCAAAAGATGTTAATACCCAAGCCAGATTTCGACTATTTCATTAATCTAACTAAAAAATTTAATATTTACAAAATAACTTTAATTTAAAAATATTCATCAAAAAGACTTGAAATTAATAGTAAAATTAAATTATGAGAAATAGATATTTGGCACCACCTTTTTTCTATTAAAAAATAATTTTAGAGTTTTAAACACTAAATGACCAGCACTATATATATATTTTTTTTAAAAAAAATTTTGGGGTGTTGGCACCTGATGGTCCTATTAAAAAAATAATTTTTTTTGCAAAGTGGTGCGGGCCAACATTCACCCAAAATCAACCAACAAAAACAATGGGAATATTCCAACATCAACCCTCCTTGTTTTCCCATTTTTTATTTCACAAATTTAATTACATATTTTATATTTTAAAATAATATTGAACTACTTATCATCTTTTTAATTATTATTGCATCACTCACATTTTTATTAAATTTAAAAATTAATTTAAAATATATTGAATTACATATTTTATAAAATTTAAAATTTTCATGGTTGAATTTTCCCATCATATTTGAATTTTCATGATTTTTTAAAATTTTTGTTTTATTTTGTTAAATGTAACTTGATTGTTGTTAAACTCAAGTGTAAATAATAAATTAAGCCTAAAAATAACAAGTAATATATTATTTTATTTTAAAAATAACGAGTAATATATTTATAAAATATGTAGTTCAATAGATTTTAAATTAATTTTTAAATTTAATAAAATGTGAGTGATGCAATAATAATTAAAAAATATGATAAGTAGTTTAATATTGTTTTAAAATATAAAATATGTAATTAAACTTGAGAAATAAAAAAAATGGGAAAACAAGGAGGGGTTATGTTGCAATATTCCTATTTTTTTTGTTGGGTGATTTTGGGTGAATGTTGGCTGGCACCACTTAGCCCAAATTTTTTTTTTTAATCAGATACAAGGGATGCCGGCCATCAATGTTCCAGCACTCAAAATTTTTTTAAAAAAAATACATGGTGCCGGCCATCTAGTATTCAAAACCCCAAAAATTATTTTTTAATAGAAAAAAGGTGGTGTCACCCATCTATTTCCCATAATCCAATTTTACCATTTATTTTAGGTCATTTTGGTGAATGTTTTTGAACCAGGGTCATTTTTGTAAATATTAAATTTTTTTAGATTAGATTGGTAAAATAGCCTCAGTTTTCAGGTTTGGCTATTCAAAAAGTTCATTTTAATGTTAAAAATTTAATAAAATATTAAAAATTATTTTAATTGATGTTTTATCTATATTTTATATTTAAATTTAAATATAAAAATATTTTTTATTATTTAAATTAAATTCGGGTAGGGCCAAGCTGGATTGAGATACAAAAATTGTTGTTCAAGCTTGGGTGTAACATTCCAAACCTGGCCTAGACGTTATGGCTGAATCTGGCGGTGTCACATTGAAGTGTTTAGCGTAAACTTGTTGTCGTTGAAATCCTCAAAATCAATTAATCATTTTGTTATTAAACGGTGATTCCAAAACGAGTTGTTCATTTCCAAAGCGTTCATCATTAAAAGCTAATCACTTTTAAAACGTTATTAATTTTCAAAATCTCATTTATTGCGAAAGTTTTTTAGGAAATGTTGCAAAAACGTGGTGTCTTTAAAAACAGTTACCTTTTGAAAACCCGTCTATTTCCACATCTAGCAATTTATATCAAATTAAATAAATAAAAACCCCAATTTAAAGTTTATAACTTTAAAGAGGCCTTATCACAAAAAAATACCCAAATTCAGTTACTTATAAATCAAAAGCTAAAAACGAAAGCTGATGCGGTTGTGTGATCATCATCGAGTCCCTCGCAGCACCGACCCGCCTACGACTGGGGATTACCTGTACAGTTAAACAGATGGGTGAGTTTACGAAAACTCAGTGTGTAATTCCCTAACAAGCAAACAATCAATTAGACAATAGATAAATGCAGCCCGTTACAATAATAGTCCAGTTCAGTGTGGGCCTAAGTCCTTTCTTGTACAATAACGATTGGGCTTCAGCCCATCACAATGCCAGTAATCAGTAGGGCCTTTGCCCAACTTCAGTAATAGTATCAGTGAGTCCTTGGCCCATAACAAAGAATATCGATATCACCATGAAAGGAATAAAGATGTAATATCATTAATCGATGTAGTAACGAAGACAAGATCATTAATCGAAGCGGCTATGCAATGTAAATCCTACCCAATCCAGCCTCTACACACCACTCCGTCCTGCCAAACACACCATGTGGGGATAAAATCGACCCACCCAGCCAGACACATCAAGATTAGCACCGGTTGCGGCACTAATCAGTATTGCAGCAAAGCTGCCAATAAAATAAATGGCATATAGCCATCAATAAGTCCATAGTCGTCTTGGGCGACCCGTGCAACCTTACCAGTAATATGAACGGCACAAAGCCATCAGTAGGTCCACAGTCGTCTTGGGCGACCTGTGTGACCTTATCAGTACAGTACACTTCCTCCAAATATAACAACTCATCCCCATGCAATATGTCGTGACATAATATCATACGTGTATGCAAAATGTCATGCTCAATCATAGTCATACATATCATAGAGCAAATCAGTCATATATAACATAAGGCCACAACAGTCATTTCATCTCCTAGTGGTATAACAGTTATTTTACCCTATGGGGTATTTCGGTCATTTTACCCTATGGAGGTATATCAGTCATTTTACCTTATGGGGGTATTTCGGTCATTTTACCCTATGGGGGTATTTCGGTCATTCTAGCCTATAGGGGTATTTCATCATTATACCCTATGGGGGTATTTCGGTCATTTTACACTATATGGGAGTATTTCGGTCATTTTACCCTATGGGGGTTGTTGAAACCATTTTTAAAATTGGTTAAAAACGAGGATCGACTTTAAAAAAAAACGAAAATGGAGTCGCCACCAATCCCTTCTTACTTAGGTGTGATTGGATCACCTTGCAAAATGCTTTATTTCAAAAACATTTAATATTGGTCCGTGAAAAACAAGAAAGCGGGTTCGGGAATCGGTTACGTATGAGGAAGGGTTAGCACCCTCATAACGTCCAAAAATTGATACCTAATCGAGAAAATCATGTCCAAATGTTTGAAATTTAAAAGAATTTAAAAATATGATTTCTAAAAAACTTGAACAATTTGATTTAAAATTTGAGAGTTCTTCGATCCGAAAGAATATAAATATCACATCTAGCACGATAGGACACGATATTTTTAAACCCTCGTAACTAAGATCATCTCATGGCTTACAAAACTTGTTAAAAGGATATTTAGTTATTTAGTTATTTAGCCAAATGGAAAATCGAAACCCAGCACGATTGGGCACTATTTCCAATTTCTAAATACAAAACATTGCCTTATTTTAAAACCTTTTAGTAAAATATAGCAATTTTGCAAAAATGTATTTTTAAACAATAACCATGTGACAATATTACATTTATATACTATCGAACATAAATATTAAAAGCAATTATAATATACTAACATTTAAGATAGGCAACAAAGAAATAATAATACAAAATATGACAAATAATAATTCCTACACTAAAGCAATTGTAAATCCATGATGAAGTATAAACAAATACAATAAATAATAAAACAAATATGAACATATTTTGTAATATCCTAAAACCGGGCTATTTGGGATTAAATTATTTTTGCCTGAGTTTGAATGGTTATGGTATTAATTATGGTGTAGTAAGGCTTAATTTTGGACTTTTAGTAGGCTCGGGAAGTGGAAAAAAATATTATTATTAAGCTTTAAAAGGGGAGGAGCCTTAGCAGGTAGGGGTTACAAGAATTAATAAGGGATTTGTTGTCATAAAATGAGCCTAGAATAAGTGGCAAAGGGAGGGCCACTTGGGAGCTACTTGTGACGCCATGGTGAACAAGGGAGAGCCTTGGTTCGAGTCATGAAGTTCCCTTTTTGTTACTTATTTTGGACGGCATAGGAAGGGAGAATTCTTTCTCTCTTTAAACTCTTTTTATTTATTAGTATTAGATAATAAGAGATAATCAAGGATATTATTATTTAGATAGTAGATAAAAGAGATATTATTTGGATTATTAATTGATTATGGGATTAATTCAAGTTATTTTAAATTAAATCAAACAAGTGGCCTAGAGTAAATTAAGGTGGTTGAATGAATTTTGAACTCCTTTGGTAGGAGTGGACTGGCAAGTAAGGGGTAGTCAATGCTTATAAAAGCACCAATTGATCACCTTGCTTTTCTTTTTCCATTTTGTTTAGCCAAATTTCTAACATCTTTCTTCTTATTTTTCTTTTATTTTCCATCCTCTCAAGACCTTGGTCAAACCTCTCTATTTCTCCTTGTCAATCCCCATCCTCAATTCCCTTTTTCTTTTATTTCCTATTAGCCTAACATTCACTTCTATTTGTCAAATTCTAACACCCTTTTCTCCCATTATTTTCCTCTAGTCAATCTCCTACTACTCCCTTAGTAGTCTAGGCCTAATATTGTACAAGGGGAGGCCTTCTTTAATCACTTTTGGGAAGGTAAGTGTGTTTGGCCGAATGGCCATGTCTCTCTTCCTTCCTTGTTGACTTTGATAAAGGTAGGTAGTTGGTTTCGGCAATTGACGTTAAGGGTGCTAATCATTTGTTGAATCAAATCATCTAGGTGCTTGGATTTTGAGATCGTCAAACTAAGCTTTCATTCGTGACCAATCGAGTGGTAAGTGGGGGTAAGAATCGATTTTTCATGGATTTAACTTGTAAGTATTCAAAGTCAAGGCTATTCGCTTATTTACTAACCGATGGTACTTGGTGAAGCGATTCTGAATCGGGTGTTGTGATTAGTATCCAAAAGCGTAAAGGTAAGGATTCGGGTTCAAAAGATGATCCCTTTAAATTACTTAGGTTGGCTGAATAGGCCATAGTACTAATCCTATGGCTGGCCGAATATAGGTACAGAGAGATCTAGTGTGGCCAATTGCCTTTTTCGGATTTAGAGCATCCAAGGGTGACAGGTGTGTACATACACACTTATAGCAATTAATAATCGTGCTAGATATATGTCGATGTAAATTTGCTCGATGTAGATACGGATATAGTACCTTAATGGTACAAGCGAGGATTCCTAAGTCTCACATTATGAGATTATTATGCTTTTGGGAAGCATGGCTTATATGATACATGTGATAAATGTATGAGATCCGATCATGATTACTTGACTTTTTTGTGGGTTAAATGAGCGGAGGGGAGATATTGTGCCGACGGGCACCAAGTGTTTTGGTAACACACTGTGACTACTGGCCACCAGAGGTTTGGTACCTCCGAGGTTTGGCACCTCATAGCGTCTCGTCCCTGTGGCTTAGCACCACCGTGGGTTGGCCCACTTTGAGATATGGGATTGACGCCAGTGATTTGGTATCACACGATGGGTTGGCCCCATCAATCGATTGTGTCTATGGACACCAGAGGTTTGGCACCTCCAATGATTTGGCATCACATCTGTGGCTATATGTCACCAGTGGTTTGGCACCACCAGTGGTTTGGTACCACAACGGGGTAGATTGAGGTGTTTGGTTGGCTAGGTTGGGTACATTATCTCGTGCATATTATTTGTTATAATTTGTGTATGAAATTGGTTTAAACCGGGAAGGGTTACACATCGAGTCTTGGTGACTCACCTTCTCCTTTATATTTTTTTCAGTGATACGACCATGGATATGGAGCCGAGGGACTCGAGGTGGCCATGCAGTGGACTTGAATTAAATGAACTTTAAACTTAGTTATTTTATTTTATTATTGGTTTATTTTTATTTTGGATGTAATAAGGCCTCCATATACTTTACTTTTGTTATTTCTCATATGTTGGATATTTTGTTTTAAGCTACAAATTAAAATCACATGTTTTCCCAAATTAACACGAAAATGTTTTATCGTGCCAGCAGGCACATTTGAAATTTGTATAATAACTTGACTTAATTAAATTTTCGAATTTAATCTAAGTATGATTTCAGCCAGATAACCAAAAACGAGAAGTTTTCAACAAAACTTAAATTGGTTTTAAAATTGGGTTTCAAAAGTTCAGAATAACCCATAATCGGTCCATATTTCATGCAAGTTGAAAGTGCTCATGCAATGAAAGTATCATGCAATATATATATATATATATATATATATATTAAAAAATAACTATTTATGACTTTTAATAGAAATATATTTATAATAATCTAACACATATAAAATTATATTTTTAAAATAAATAATGTATTATTTAATATAAATAATTTTGATAAAATAAAACTTTTTAACAAAATAATATAAGATATAATGCTATATAATATACATTATTTTAAAAATATGTAATATGATTACTAATATATATAAGTTAAAATAATATATAATAAAATAGTTAAATCAAATAATAGATAATAATAACTTAAATATATAAGAATAATATATAATAATAAAAATATACAAGTTAAATTAATTTACAAATAATATGAGTAATATGATACCTTAACATGAGAAAATGATTTGAAAAAATAATATTAAAATAAAAAAATAAAAATAAAGAAATCAAGGTTAAATAATAAATAAAATAAACATAAAAGGATTAAATTGAATCGGACGTTAAATTGAAAATGATTTTAATAAAACACGCGGATCCTTGTCGGGTCCTCAGGTCGGCGCGCGGATCCGGTTGCTCAAAACGTCGTCGTTTCCTTTCATCTATAAGAGTTAGTTTTATTTTTAAAAAAAATCATTTGTTCTGGGGTTTTTTTTAAAAAAAAACTTCGAAAACCTCTGAAAATCCCTTTTTCCCCTCGCCTGGCAGTGGTCGTCGAATTTCTAGCCACGCGCCACACGCGCCTCCGTGGTCAGAGGCTTAAATCCTCCAATTTCGTCCTCTTCAAAAGGTAATCCTTTCCCTTTTATACTTTTAAAATAATGGTTATATGCGCAATATATAAAAAATAAATAAAAACAAAAATAATCAGAATGTAATATTAAAAGAATAGCCTTTGTGAAATCTCTACTTTTATTCCTCTGACCTTTCCGACAATATTTGTACTCAATGACTTTGAGTAGTGGTGTGCAAATCTGTGTTTTCGTATATCTGTGTCTATTCGTGTATTTTTTTATCTCTGTGTATTCGTATATGTCTACGTATTACAAATTACTGTGGGTTTTTATAACCCGAAGAATGAAACAAGAAAAAGAAAGAAATATTTCATTTTATTTCTTTTCATATTTGCTGTCGTCTTTTTCCTTTTTTGTGCAGATGAGATGCGAAGATACTGGCGACAAGGTGCGTTGATGGCGGCACGGCTTATGGACTGAGGCGGTGCGAGGAGTTGATCGTGGCGCGACGATTGGGATCCAGTTATTGCGGCGTGACGATTAGGAAGGCTCCTGCGGCGCGAGAGTTCCCAGAAACCCTAGGTTTCTGCTAGGTCTGCTTGGTTCCTGGGCCATTTTAGGCCGCGATTATTTTGGGTTTGGTTAGTTAAGATATTGGGTCTAGTTTGTAATTGGGCTACTTGGGTAGTCTGTTCGGTTTCGGGCCAAGGGTGTAAGTGGGTCAGGATTGGGTAAGTAATTGAGCTTGGGTATTGGGTCAGGATTGGGTAAGTAATTGAGCTTGGGTATTAGGTCAGGTCTGTTTTGGTGTTGTAACTGGACTGTTTAATGGACATTTGGGTATTTTTATTTTTATTTTTTTATTTTTGGATTGTGTATGTGCCCGGGCAAAATGGGTTACTACAGCTGCCCCTATTTGCTCATTGTCGTGTAACAAGAATGGAGCAAAGACTATAAAAGGACTAATTTTGCCCAGTCTTGGTGGAGCCTTGGCTTCTTGATCTTCTTCAAATGGCTTCTAACTCCACGGTAACTTCAGGGAGATAAAGGTGAAAATGCTTTTGATCTGCTTCCTGCAACTTCAGGAAAATAAGATCTTATTCAATCTACTCTACTACAACCTCAGAGAGATAAGGCTGAAAGTGCTTTTGATCTTCTTCCTGCAACTTCAGGAAGATAAGATCTTCTGTCTTTAGTTTACTCTACTGCAACTTTAGAGAGATAAAATCTTCGATCTACTTCCTGCAACTTCAGGAAGATAAGATCTTCTGTTTTCGATTTGCTCCATTGCAACTTTAGGAAGATAAAATCTTCTGACTTTAGTCTACTCACTGCAACTTCAGGGAGATAAGACTAAAAATGTCTTCGATCTGCTTCCTGAAACCTCAGGAAGATAAGATCTGAAAGCATCTTTTGATCTGCTTCCTGCAACTTCAGGAAGATAAGATCTGCAAATTTACCGATATTGCTACACCGTCCACTGAGGGACATGACTTGTAGACTCGGTTTCATATGTTTATGTCACATGACTAAATTGCTATGATCAGAATGAATCGAATGCTTCTAGCTACATGTGTTATGAATGACCTAAATGTAACATGTCACGAAAATGATTCCTTTTTAAAGGATTAGAATTAGGATGCAATGATCGAAATGATTCAAATGCTCCTAATGAAATATACTATGATACAAAAATGTTATGAGTATGATCCCTACTCCAGGTGTATACAAAAATGTTATGAGTATGATCCCTACTCTAGGTGTTAACACTCATTTATTCTTCATTTTTGTACATTAGTCATGTTCTGCTCCACCAGCTTGCCCCAATGCAATTTTAGAGTCAACTCCGCTTGGATCTTGAGAACACAAGGCCTGTACCATCTTACTACAATGAGAATCGAAACTCTTTCAATCTGACCCATTTGCAATTTCCAGGGTATAGGGTTTATTTCAAATTCAACCCATTCTACCACAATTCAGGGTTTCTTGCACCACCCCAAATGTTATGATCTGATGACATCATGTCCACTCATCAATTGGACAAAGAATTAAGAGAAATAGTCTCTATACAGACTCTTTCTTCTCAAATATTTCTATGCTCATGGAAATTCTAAACAATTGTCCTGTTTTGGCTCCTTGTCTTATCTAGAAATTTCCAAAGTAATATGTAAAACTTATTTTTGTGAAATTATTAGTTCGTCAATCATTATTTCAATGCAACAAATATATGAATAATGAGAAACAAATGAATTAATCTCAAAAGGAGTTTAAAATTGAATAAATTATCAAAATTACAAAGGAAATTAACTGAGAACATATCTTTGAGAAGAAAAAGAATCCCAAGATAATAAAATGAATAAGAAAAAAAATCAGATACCCTAAATATCGTCGATTGAGCTTCTATATACAAACTTTATGAAGACTAGCTTGAGTTCAACATGTGTTTAGAAGACCCAAAGTACTTTGTTGATGCCCCGATATACAACATTCTTTCATTTCATTGTTGATTCAAGTGTAGCAAGATGGTTGCGTGTCCATTCAAAATTTGAGCCGCCCTTTTCAGGTTTTCAACTCAAAACCCCTTTGGTCTCAAGGCGCCTTTTGCGGGTTTTCACCTTGGCCTCTCCTTTTTTTTTTCGAAACTCAAAGGGCCATTTGCGGGTTTTAACTTTGGCCTCTTCTCATTTTCACGTAAAATACTTTTTGACTGAGTCAGAGTTCACAGGATTGGGTAAACTTTTTCCATCCATTTCGGTCAAGATCAGTGCTCCTCCAGAGAAAGCCTTCTTCACCACATATGGTCCTTCCCAATTCGGTATCCATTTTCCTCTGAAATCTTTTTTTATTGGAAGGATCTTTTTCAGTACAAGATCCTCCTCGTGAAACTCTCTTGGGCAAACTTTCTTATTGTAGGCTCGCATCATTCGTTTTTGGTAAATCTGACCGTGACGAATAGCCCTTAGCCTCTTTTATTCAATTAAGTTCAACTGATTATACCGAGCCTGAATCCATTCAGCTTCATCCAGATTTATTTCTAACAACATTTGAAAAGAAGGAATTTCCACTTCAATGGGTAGAACAACCTTCATCCCATAAACCAACGAATAAGGCGTTGCCCTAATAGAGATTCTGACGGACGTCCGATAAGCATAGAGTGCAAACGGTAGTTTTTCATGCCAATCCTTGTAAGTCTCAGTCATCTTCCTCACTATCTTCTTGATGTTTTTGTTAGCCGTTTCCACTGCCCCATTCATTTTTGGATGAGACGGAGACGAGTTATGGTGTTTGATCCCAAATTGGCTACAAATTTCTACTATTGAGCTATTGTTCAAGTTCAGCGCGTTGTCTGATATGATCCTCTCAGGCATTCTATATCGACAAATAATCTCCTTCTTCAAGAACCGGCTAACTGTTGATTTAGTATCGTTAGCGTATGAAGTAGCTTCTACCCATTTTGTGAAGTAGTCAATTACTACAAAGATAAACCTGATGCCCATTTGAAGCTTTCGGTGAGATTGGTCCAATAACATCCATGCCCCACATGGAAAAGGGCCATGGGGAAGTTATAACGTGCAAGGGTGACGGAGGCACATGAATTTTGTCTCCATAAATCTGGCACTTATGACATCTCTTAGCATAATTGATACAATCACCTTCTATGGTGGACCAATAATATCCAAATCTCATTATCTGTCTGGCCATTGTGAATCCATTAGCATGTGTTCTACAAACGCCCTCATGAACTTCTTCAAGGATTTATTTAGCTTCAACAGCATCAACACATCTTAATAATACTTGATCTTTTCTCTTTTTGTACAAGATATCCCCATCTACAACATAGTCAGAGGCCAATCTACTTGATTTTTTACATATCGTAATACATCCTGATACCAAGGGTAATCATCTTTTTCCTCATCCTCCACATTATAACAATGAGCTGGTACTTCAAAGGTACTCATCTGAATAGGTCTCATGTCCTCTGGTCTGTTTACTTTGATCATAGAAGCCAGAGTCGCCAAAGCATCTTCCATCTGGTTTTCATTGCGTTGGAGATAATTGAAGGTAATGTCATCAAATTCCTCAATCAGTCCCAGAACTATTTTTCGATAATCAATCAGTTTGGGATCTCTCGTCTCCCATTCACCCTTGAGCTGATAAATCACTAGTGCAGAATCTCCATATACTTTTAACACTCTGATTTTACGCTCAATAGCTGTTCGAATGCCCATGATGCATGCTTCATACTCTGCCATTTTGTTTGTGCAATCAAAATCCAATTTGCATGTAAATGGATAATGATCACCACTAGGGGATACCAAGATTGCCCCAATTCTATTTCCCACAGCATTTGACGCTCCATCAAAGTTTAGCCTCCACGGACATTCTTCAGTATTTGCCACATACATCAACTCTTCATTTGAGAAATCAAAGCTCAAAGGTTCGTAATTCTCCAAAGCTCTGCTAGCCCAAAAATTCGCTATTGCGCTCCCTTTTATAGCCTTTTGGTTCACATAGACTATATCAAACTCAGACAGTAAAATCTGCCACCTAGCCATCCTCCTATTCAAAGCAGTGGATTCCATCATATACTTTAGCGGATCAAGCTTCGAAATTAACCAAGTAGTACGATATAACATGTACTGCCTCAACCTCCTAGTTGTCCATATCAAAGCGCAACACAATTTCTCGATCGACGAATATCTCATTTCACAATCAGTGAACTTTTTACTGAGATAATATATTGCCTTTTCTTTTCTTCCTGACTCATCATGTTGTCCAAGCACACATCCCATGGAGTTATTAAATACCGACAAATATAATATCAATGGTCTATCTGGATTAGGCGGATATAGTACTGGTGCGTTTGACAGATATTGTTTGACTTTGTCAAAAACTCTCTGGAATTCATCGTCCCATACACCTTGGTTGTGTTTCTTGAGAAGACGAAATATAAGATCACATTTCTTAGTTAATTGTGAAATAAACCGAGCAATGTAATTTAACCTTCCAAGAAAACCTCGGACTTCCTTTTGAGTGCGCGGTGGAGGTAATGCTTGTATAGCTTTGACCTTGCTTGAGTCAACTTCGATTCCTCTTTCACTAACCACAAAACCCAGTAAATTCCCTGACCGAGCTCCAAAAGTACATTTTGCCGGATTGAGCTTCAATTGAAATTTTCTCAACCTCAGAAACAACTTCTTCAAAACTTCAATGTGTTCCTTTTCTATTTGAGATTTGGCGATCATATCATCAACATATACTTCAATCACTTTATGCATCATGTCGTGGAACAATGTTACCATGGCTCTCTGATATGTTGCCCCAGCATTCTTTAGTCCAAATGGCATTACCTTATAGTAGAAGGTACCCCACAATGTTATGAAGGTAGTTTTCTCCATATCTTTAGGGTGCATCTTAATCTGATTGTATTTTGAAAATCAATCCGTTAAGGAAAACAATAAAAATCCTATCGTATTATCCACCAATGTGTCGATATACGGCAAAGGGAAATTATTTTTTGGGCTAGCTTTATTTAAGTCCCTATAGTCCACACACATCCGGACCTTTTCGTCCTTCTTGGGGATAGGAATAATGTTGGCCACCCACTCTGAGTACTTGACTACTTGTAGAAAACTAGCATCAAACTATTTCTGGACCTCTTCTTTTATTTTTAACACTATATCAAGCCTCATCCTTCGTAGATTTTGCTGAACTGGCTTACATTCTTCTCTTATGGGAAGGCAATGCACCACAATATCAGTATTTAGCCCAAGTATATCCTGGTATGACCATGCAAAGACATCCTTGAATTCCCGTAGCAACTCAACTCTTTCTTCATCTCTTCAATTATGCGTGTTCCAATTTTCACAATCTTCCCTTCCTCTTAGGCTATGTTTTCTATCTCCTCTTTATGCGGTAAAATTTGTTTCTCTTCATGCTTTACCATTCTTAACAGATCTGGAGATAAATCACAATCTTGGTCATCTTCAAAATCCTGAGATTCCTCTAAACACATGTCCTGCTCAAAGTGGACTTCTGAATCTGTATTATCGTTGCACATGTCATTGATATCTAGGGATCTGTGATGGGTTCCAAAGAATGTACAAAGAAAAATGAATTCGAGGACAACTATTCACATGATATGAATGAAAAGTATAAAATTTAGAATAAAATTAGAAAGTCAAAAGAATGAAAAAATATTTACTCAAGTTAATTATCAAAATGTATTTTATTGAAATAACAACTTCTGAACATGAGCCTATTTCACAAAAGAAATCTTATTGTTCCTAGGCTAAAAAACAATAAGAGCATTTTGAATATTACTCTGTATAATCTCTAAAAACTACAGGAAGTTCCTCTGTAGTCCAATTGTCCAAAACGCTTCCAAGTTCATAAGGACGAATGCCCAACAAGTTTCTTTGTTCACCTCCCTCATCATATATGGCATTGATATGGAGATTTTCCAATAACCTTCTCTCAGAGTGAATTATACCTCCAAATACAAAGGCCGAGATATGTAGGGGAATGTCATCAGTTCCTACTAGATTTTTTCTTCGTTCAAGCGTGCCCTTCTTCTCTCTTGCTTCTTTTCTATTTTCTTCCTCTTTTGTTTACCATATGGCTTGAAACCCAAGCCAAAACGGTCTCTTTTCTCTTTTAGCAATGGCACTTAGACTTCCCCTTAGAGATTGTGGTCTAGTCCTTTTCCTGGTAAGGCTCCTTTCCCCACCATCATTTGTAGACCCATCTTCGTGGTCTTGGATAGCTTGGGCGCCGAAGCTTTATTCCCTTCTAAAATGAATATTGCATTAGCGAATTCCAAAGATCGGAAAGAACACTCAATGACCTCCTCATTTGTCTCCACATACGGCGCGTAATTGGTAACAGTCGCTATGATGCCCCCTCCGCGTTTATAGTGATCAATCAACCATCCGTCACCAGTTTCAATTTTTGATGAAGAGACGAGGACACTGCCCCTGCCGAATGAATCCAGGGCCTTGCCAGTAAGTAATTGTACGAGGGCTTGATATCTATCACCAGAAAATCCACTTCATACGTGTTTGGCCCAATCTGCAATGGTATATTAATTCTTCCCATTACTCTTCTCTCAGTGCCATCAAACACTCTCACTATATTCTGACATGTCTTCATATGAGAACTGTCTATTGGCAACCTCTTCAA
Source organism: Gossypium rotundifolium (assembly GCA_025506655.1). Taxonomy (NCBI): domain Eukaryota; kingdom Viridiplantae; phylum Streptophyta; class Magnoliopsida; order Malvales; family Malvaceae; genus Gossypium; species Gossypium rotundifolium. The sequence continues at coordinate 165,557,119 of CP106729.1, read as the reverse complement.
CATCAACAATAGTAAGACATTTAAAGTGATCCATTGTCAATTAGCACGTTTGCTAGAGTATATCCTTTACAAAGAGTAGTTATGTGTAAGGCCTTGGTTGATCCCATGCCCCCAGGTGGGATTTCATCGTCATTGAAGGAAATGAAGTTATCAGCACTTATGTTACTAACTAATTGGTCAAGTTTATTGACGAATATGTCTTTCGTAACATAAGTCTTGTTCAGCACTTTTATCAGAGCCTCACGATGTACTTCTGAGCTTAAAAGTAAGGCTAGCACTGATATGCGATCCGATTGCTTGCGCAGCTGCTCTACTACATTGTATTCACTGTGCTTTAAGAATTTCAAAAATTCTTTAGCCTTTTCCTCCTTCACAGGTATATTGATAAGGGTATCAAGTCTTTCCTCTAGTTCAATTGGCACATCCTTTGACTTTACTGGTTCCATTCTGAAGTTTACTGAGTCGTAACGCCTCCCATTTCGTGTGTAGTATCCCTCTCTTTGGACCTCTTTGGAAGTGCTAGCTGAGATTTCTACTCCCGGTGTTGTTACGTTACAATTGTAATTCCATGGTACGACCTTGTCATTCTTGTAAGGAAAGGGCACAGGTACCTGAATTACCACTTTAGGCGCCATTTGAGCTCCGCCTTCTATATTCCTCGGTCGAGAAATAATGACCCTCGGATAATTGACTTTTTAACTTGTCAACCCTCCTTCTGTTGCATGTATGTGTCCTCTCTCTGATCCTTCTTCATAAAACTCCAGCTCCTTATTATCCATAAGACTCTGTACCAATACCCTAAATTTAGTACACTCTTGGATCTTATGTCTATCAACTTCGTGAAACTCACAGTAGTTCCTTGGTACTTCACTTCTTTCCTTGAGACTTGGTTTCATTAGTCCCCTCCTTACCATTTCCCTCAAGATTAATCTTAACGGAGTTTTTACCTCCGAAATATCCTCTTTATCCTTCTCACGACATTTTCCCCAATCGCATTTACCCCATTGTCTCCATGATTGGGTAATGGGTTCTCCGCACTAGGTGTATCATCAAGCTTGACAACTCTCAATTTAAGAAGCCTCTCAACTACCTTTTTGAAGGCAGTACAGTTTTCTATAGAATGTCCTGTTATTCCTGCATGGTAATCACACTGGGCACTTGAGTCATACCATTTAGGATAGGGGGTTGTATTGGCTGTAAATAATACGGGGACACTACGCGTGCATCCAATAAAGTATGATACATCTCCTTGTATGTCATTGGGATTGGCGTAAACTGGTTCTTTTTAGTATTTTTTTGGGGCCTGATTCTTGTCTTGTTGACCCTTGCTGTCGGCAGTAACTACTTTCGGCTGACTAACAGTAACTACCTTTGAGTACCCTTTGTTGTACATACTCGCATTATTCACTTCGTTATCTTTTTTCCTAAGAGCAGATCTCCTAGTGGTTTCTCCTGCTTCGATCTTGCCATCCCTTATGGTATTTTCTATCATTTCACTTGGCATGACTATGTCCACGAAGCTTTTAGTTGTGCTTTCTATCATATAGGTGATAAAAGGCACATTTAGAGTGTTGATAAACAATATGGTGGTTTCTTTTTCCAAGAGAGGTGGTTGAACTTGCATGGCAACTTCCCTCCATTTTTGCGCATATTGCCTGAAACTCTCGTTTGATCTCTTTTCCATGTTTTGCAACATGATTCGATCAGGCATCATGTCTGTGACATGATTGTATTGCTTCATGAAGGCTTGAGCTAAGTCCCTTCATGAGCTAATATTAGCGCGGCTAAGTTGATTATACCACTTAGATGCTGCCCCTGTCAAACTATCCTGGAAACAATAAATCAAAAGTTGATCATTGTTCACATAGCCCGCCATACATCTACAGAACATAGTGATGTGGGCTTCAGGGCAACTTGTCCCATTGTACTTCTCAAATTTCGACATCTTGACTTTATGAGGAAGTACCAGATCCAAGACCAAACTCAAGTCTTTGGCGTCAATACCATGATGATGGTCGGCATTTTCCAGAGCCTTGAATTTTTTTCCAACCATCTACAGCGATCTTTCAATTGCCTTAAAGATTCAATTCTAATCCCCTCTCTCTCTGCTATGTCTGGGTCGGGGATAACAGGATTGGCTGGGTTATCTCCTGGATTAGATCCAGAGGCGACTTGGAAATTCATGGATGGTCTAGTATTCGCTTGTCCTTGTTGAGGCCTAATTGTGACCGATGGCCTCTAAGGATACTCTTTAGATTATGTTGGCTCATGTGGTGGGGTAAAAGCCGGGGTGTAACATCCTTAAAGTGGGCCTACGCATTTATATGATAGTCTAATATGTTAAATTGAGATTGTAAAGGTTGGGCTGACTTTTTCATTAAATATTTGGATTAGGGATAAAGTTAGTGCTCTGGGTAATTTAAAGTGAAATATTGGGCTTTAAAAATTTAGGTTAGGTGGCTAATAAATGGTGTTAGCTTTTAATTTAAGAAGATGGATAATTAAGTGACAAGCTGGGCTTGTGGCCCAAAGAATTAAAGTGCTTTAAGTGGGCATAAGGTGGCGTCATAAGGGGGAGGAGTTTGGGCCCTTGTGTGGCCGATTGGGCCTTAGGAGATGGGTCAAATTTGGCACTTAAATGGGAAGGGGTGGACGGAATTAGGCTACTAATTAGGAGCTTTATTTCTTTTTATTTAAGTGATAAAAGATGATAAACAAGGAGGGAGGAGTTGGCTTTAGTGAGGGCTCTTCTAAAGGTAAGATAAGGATTGGGGTTATCAGGTGAGATGAAGGCTATCAGGAGTTGGCAGAAACTCCAAATCTATGTGTTGGTGTGTGTGTGCTAAATTTAATAGGGGAAATCATCTTTTTCTTCTATTTGCTTCTCTTTGTTTTATACTTTTTCCTCTCCAGCTGAAACTCTTCTCACTCACTTGCCTTGATTTTTCTCTTCTAGCCAAAACTCCTTAGTGTTTCTCCTCTCCTCAAAAACCCTTCTGAAAGCTGAATGCTCTTAGTGCATATCTTCTTCCTCTATAGCCGAATCTACAAGGGAGATCTCTATTTTCCCGAAGGTGCACTGTAAGCCATATACTCTTTAGTAATCCGGTGAGTTTTGAGATTTCTCCTTTTCTGTGATTCCTTTATTCTTATCAAACTCCTAATCTAAATCATTATTTCCAAGGTCCTATTGATTATACTCTTTACCCTTGAAGTCGAATCTGCCCCATTAAAGCCGATTTGGTGGAAAAGTCGAAGGTAGGTAGTGGTAAGTGTGGCCGAATGGCCTTCCATGATTTTTATTGCTTTGGCCGAATACTATTTGGGTTAGGTTGGTTGTGTGTATCGGTTGGTTTGATATTTGGAGGATGGCCGAATGTAGGTAGGTTGGTGGTGACGATTTCTCAAGGACATTCGGGATTCGACTAACTAGGTAAGTGTTCGTTTTAAGGGTTACATTTAACTAATGAGTTAGATCTCATCGTTTATTTGGTTTAGTGATTAAGGGATTGTTATGGACCCAACTAATACCAAGCGAGAAGGTTGGATCTATAAAACCGTCGCCTAAATTCAAGAAGCGATCTGTTTGATAGTGCGAGATTGGCCAACGGGGTGTAAAATGAAATCAAGTCGATCGTGGGCCAATAGTAGTTGTTTCAAGTGATAGTAACGTAGACATAGCAAAAGCCTTAGTACGCGAATTAGGTGTGCCAAGCCCGAATGTGGTAAATTGTGAATATGATATCTTATTATCTGATATATGGGTTAATATGTGTTAACATGTGGGTGGAATTCAGTGGTTTAATTACACATTGAGTCTGTATGACTCACCCAATTTTTATTAACATCACAGGTGATGCTTGGACCGGGTTTGGAGTGGATACGAGGTGGCCCATGCAGAAGACATTTTATTTAATTAATTAAGTATTTATATTTTCAGTATTTTGATTAAGTGTTTATTGTAATAAGGCCCATTAAAGTATTTAAGTATTTTTTAAGTATCTTTATTGTTATGTTTTATTATGGATTGACAATTGAGATATCTTTCGCCAATGGTTTTATTTTCTTAAATCAGATATAATAAAGTTTTTATTTTGGATATTTTTATCAAGCTTATATTATTTAAAATTTTTAAATGGACATGGTTTTTGAATAAGAACAAAATTTTCAAGTTCCACCACAAGTCGATATTTTCAAACGTTTTTCGCGTTGGCATTTCAAATTGATATCGTAACGAATGGGCCGGGTTTGGGTGTTACTGATTTGTTATCAAAGCCCGTTCAAAACTCTGATTTGAGGGTTTTGGGTCCAAAATGTTTTCAAAATGGGCTTTTCAAAATATGGACTTTTATTTGTGGTATTCGGCATGGCACTCAGATTCCTACCAAGTCCATCGGTAAGTACTTTTAATTATTGAAGTGATTGTTTATGTGAACTGTTATGGGCTTATTTGGGCTCGTAGATTAGAATATTAGGGCTATTGAACCCTAGGGCTAGCGCACTCAAACACATGCATAAGACTTAAGGACTATTAAACAAACCTATGAAGTAAGTCATTTGAGTTAAGGTGTGGCAACCATTGTGCGATGTCTAGGAGTGGATTGAAGAAGAGCTTGGTACTTAAGCAGTCCTAATGACTCACCTCCTCTTTACTCGAATCCTACTTATGTGTAGCTACTTGTTCACCCTAACCAAGAGGACTTATTCATAAGGCTAAACCTAGTAACTAAAACCCGAAAGGGACTAGTCAGTAAATTTTTTATAAAAACCCTAGTTTTAAATCCTTAAATTACCCTTCGATCTATAACAAAATCTATTTTGAAAAATTTCTAAAAATTTTTGAATTTCCAAATTACTAAAATACCCCGTGAAAGAATTACAAAAATGCCCTTGGTTTCTAAAAGTACCATATTACCCTTGATTTTAATAAAATTTCTCTATCTTGCAAAAGTGTCCAAAAAAAAAAACTCTATTTTGCAAAAAGTCAATGTACTTTGATTTGGGAAAATTATTAAAATGCCCCTGTGTTGTAAATTACTAAAATACCCTTAGTTTTTAAGATTTTCAAAAATACCCTCGACTTTTGCTAAAATGTTTCTACTTTACAAAAATACCAAAAACTTCTGTTTTACAAATATCAAGATATCCTAATTTGGAGAATTTACGAAAATGCCCCTAACTTCTAAAATTACCGAAATAACCCCAATTTCTAAAATTTTTGGCAATACCTCTGATTTGGAAAACAAATTTTCAAGATTACCCCGAGTTTTTGAAATACCTTTGGTTTATAAAGATTTTTAAATTGATCCTGGTTTATTACCAAAATACCCCTGTAGGACAAATGACGAAAATACCCAGGATGAAAGCAAGTAAATGTCCGAATAGTGAATATGTGTGGTAGATACCACTGAATGAATGTGTTTTTGTTGATGAATGAATGTGCCTCCATTGAGGAAGGGATGTGACTCTCTTAATTAGAGTAGTGAACTTGAACTGAAACTTTGTTCTATCGAAAGAACCACTTCTATAATTTCTTTTCATAAAATTATTCGCGGTTAAACAGTGGAACAAATACAAATGCATAAAACTTCTTAATCAGATTAAATCGCGACGTTAGAGATGAGTTCTAGGGGACGTGGTCGTCGTGGACGCGATAGAGGTAGAATGGTCGTGTCGAAACGGTAGAGGGTCGCCATGGGTCGAAAATGAAGTGCCACCGCCAAGAATGGGCCCAGAGGAGCAAGATCGATAGGAGAAGATGACGCAAGATCGCGAGCTATGCTACGAGTGCTCGGCGAGTGGCGGAGCTAGTGTGAGAAATGAAGCTCAAAATCAAGATCGGAAAGACTTAGGTCGAAGCGAGTCAAGTTTTAGAGGAGTATCGGGAGTAGCTCGAAGGTAGCGGAGTATTGGTTGGAGGCAGTTGAAAGAATCATGGACGATTTGGACTGTACTCTTGAGGAGAAGCTGAAAGGTGCTGTCTCGTTGCTCCGAGATGAAGCTTATCGATGGTGGCTCACTATAAGGCAAGGTACCCCTGCAGATCGAGTAAATTGGGAATATTTTAAGCTTAAGTTTGAAGGGAAGTACGTTGGAGTTAGCTACTTAGACTTGCAGAGAAAGGCGTTTCTAAACTTGGTTCAAGGAAGCAAGCTGGTAGCAGAATATGAAGCTGAATTTGTGCGGTTAAGTCAGTACGCCAAAGGGATCGTGGCTACTGATTCGAAAGGTGTGTTTGGTTCAAGATGGGCTACGAGATGAGTTCGAGAGTTGATTGCTCCATACGAGAGAAAGAGACTTTGCCATTCTAGTGGAGAAAGCTCGGATAGTGAAGAAGTTAAGAGGATCTGTAAGAGAAAATCGAGAAAAGAATAGGAACGGAATAAGAGAAGTTTGGACCGTCAAGATCATTTGAAGATGTTCGAAAAGACCAAGGATCGAGAATTTCAGACGTGCACTGTGCGCTTTCGAGAATCGAGTCGCCTATATGCTCGGTGTGGGAGAACTCACACGGGAGAGTGTTGGGGTAATAGTAAGGTATGTTTCGATGTGGATCTAAGGCTCATTTGGTTAAGAATTGTCCTCGAAACGAAGGTTCGTGGTCCAAACCATGGAGGAAATGGTTCCGCCAAGGTTGTGGAGCACCCTAGAGGAGCTGAAGGTTCGGATGTGAGACAACCAAGGATGTGATAGCGGGTAAGTTCCTTGTTTTTGGAATATTATTTATTGCTTTAGAGATAGTTCATTATTGTATTGCTAGTAAAGTGTTTGAAACCTTGGTTGTGAACTTTAAGACTGTGCCTAGAAGGTAAGATAGTTTTATTAAGATTAGAGTGCGCAGCGTAAGCGTAGTGTGATAAGTAGGATTGTTCAACCGTTAGTTAGAAAGTAATTTGAGGACGAAATTATTTTGAAGGAGGGTAGGACTGTAACATCCTAGATTAGGGGTTATGCGTTTGTGCATAGTTCGAGTGATAGTAGGCTTGGAGTATGTTTGGATATGTTTTAAGGGTTTCGGGAACTTTAAAATATAAGGGAATGCTTTGGAAAAATTTCTGGATTTAAGTGTAAAAAGGGGAAACTAGGTGAAAGAGGTCTTAAGAAAAGTTTTGGGGAGTTTAGGACACAAGGAACCATGTGGTAAAGTGGCATAAAGGCGCAAGGGTGCAAGGGGGAAAGTTGAGTCAAAGGGGAGTGCCAAGGGGGAGGAGGTTCGAGCAATATAGGAAGCATTGGAGACTTTTTATTTTTGGCGTTGGGCTAAGGAGGCCTTAAGGAAAATTGTGATAGTGTTTGGACATGAAAAGGGGCTTGGTAAAGTGGCTTAGTGGCGCCATTTAAGGGCCTGGAAATGACGCTTGGACAAGGGCCTTGGTTCGAATCCCGTTAGCGGCATGAGCGTGTTTTATTTTTGCAAGATTGGCGGTAAGGGAGAAGAAGGTCTTAAAAAGAATTGTTGGGAGTTTATGACGCAAAGGAGCTAGCAGCAAAGTGGCTGGTAGCGTGTGGTGTTTCTAGCAGGTCTCGTGTTCGAAACTCGGGGGTAGCAATGGGTGGCTTTTATTTTGCTTTTGCGCCGAGGTAAAAAGGGGAAGCTAGCCAAGGAAGTCTTAAGAAAATTTGTAAGGGATCTATAGCATAAGAACCTGCTTGTTAAAGTGGCTGCAAGGCGCCACTTAAAGCTCTGGAAATGACGCCACAAGTTGGGTGCGAGTCATGAGTTCGAGTCACGTGGGAAGCGAAATTTTTGAGGCTTTTATTTTTGGCTTTTGACGTCAACAGTAGGGTGAGTAGTGGGATGGCATATGGACTCTCAAATGATAAGGATAATGCTTGGTTTTATTTTTATTATTATTGGCTAAGAATAGGAGATAAATTGTTGTTTATTTTATTTATTTTGAGTAGGTGATTAGAAGATAAAGATAAGGCTTGCTTTATTTTTTTTAATTTGGCTAAAAAGTAGGATAAGTGTAGATTTATTTTATTTAGTTTAAATAGGTAGATAGGGATAATGGTTGTTTGATTATTTTTTTAAATGAAGTGATAAAGGTTGAGTTATGTTAATGGGAAGATAAGAGATTAAATTGGGATTTGATATGGGATGAGCAATGGCGAATATAGGACTCCTTGGGGTAGCAAATTTGGCTTGGAAGTGTGAAGGAGGTAGGTGTGCGAATTTGTTAAATAGGGTGACCATCTTTTGGCTATTATTTTCTTTTTTTATTTTCTTTTATTTGAAAATTGTTCCTCTCTTTTCATTCTCCCTTGTGTCGAAAACCATCAAGTGTTCAAAGATATTTTCTTTTGGTCATTAGCGAATTTAGAGAGGCTATCAAGGTGGGTTCTTTCATCTTTTCCTTACTACTTTTCTTTGCCAAACGCTATCGCCATAAGTGTCTTTTTATTCTCTTCTTTTGAAATCTATAAGCGAAATTGTGAATACTTACCCTTTTGATAGCCGAATGTTCCATCTTCTTTTGGAAGCTATAGCCGAACCTTATAGCCCCATTCTCCATTCGCTTTCTTTCCACCATTAAAGTGTCGAAATACTAGTACCATTCTCAATATTTGAATCTCTAAGGAGGGGGCTTGGCTACTTTTTCCTAGTCTTAATCGTTGGTAAGTATGCTCTCTTTAAGCAATTAGTTTGGGTTCTTTTCTATTAGTGTGCCGAAACCAGGTGAGGGTGGCCTTGATTTTTTTAGAACATGGCCGAATATTCATAGTGCCTTACCAATGTATCTTTTGTATATAGCCGACAAGAGGAGCATTAGAGGAGTTTTCGGGATTTGGAGCAATCAAGGTAAGCCTATGTAGTTTCGGCCAAGGGCCAATTATTATGGATTATTGTTAATAGCCGATTCTAATATGTGACATATAGGGATCTCGACAATTCTATAAGACAAGTGCAGTTTCGAGATTCGAGTAAGCTTGGTAGGTGGTGAGTAATATTCGGCCATAGGCCATATTTAGTATTTAATGGATGACCGATTCTATCTATGGATGTTAGGGGTAAATCGGCAGAGATAACCAAAGCCTCCGGATTTGGTGAGAGACCAAATCGGCATTAAGGGAGGAGGAGAAACCCCGTTTATCGTGTTAGAATCAAATAGTTCGGGATTTCACTAAATAGTAAGGTGTGTGATTAACCCACCGTTTTTCGGGTTTTTGCTATATTTGCATGTGTGAATTATGTGCTAACTAGTGCAGTGGCAGTTATGTGGTGATTACCCTAAAAAGGGGTATATCGATAATCAGGTTAGTATTATCTGTTGATACGAATGTGAAAGTGCCGATATGAATGTGACTATGCCTATGGAAATATGATGGTCTACCTTAATAACATGTGCATGCATTTATTATTATTATGCCACTATTACATGTTGCATGTGCATGGGTTGGGATATGAAAGAAGGTACGGGTGTACTTCGAGTACGTGGTTTGATGTTAGCCTTGAGCTACATCGTGGATTGACGTTGACTGAGATCACATTGTGGATCAATTGTGATTTAGTTCACGTGGCTTGATGAGTAGCTCTGTGCCTCATCGTGGTTGATATAGGCTATGTGCCATATCGTGGTTGATGAGTGACTATGTGTTCCATCGTGGTTTTGGTGTTAGCTACGGCTACATCGTGGATTGGCGCTGACTGAGGTCGCGTTGTGGATTATTGTGCTTAATTGCACGTGGACGGCATTGATTGCCTTTGGAGTGAAAAGGGAGGGTGATTTGTTAATCCCCTGGTGTGTGGTAGGCTGGATACGGGGGTGTGTAGAGGATGGACCCTAGGTTTGGGTTGGGTACACTTTGCATAATTATATCTGATATGTGAATTTAATGTGAAAGTGGGCCAAGCCCAATTGATACGTGGACTAATGTGGAAATGGGCCAAGCCCAGTATGTGAATGTGGATTTGAATAAGAAATGGGCTAAGCCCAGTATGTGGAAAGTATGTGGTTAATTACCCTGTTACCTGATAAGTGTTATGAATATGGGCCAAGCCCAGAATGTGGTAAATTGTGAATATGATATCTTGTTATCTGATATATGGGTTAATATGTGTTAACATGTGGGTGGAATTCAGTGGTTTAATTACACACCGAGTGCATATGACTCACCCAATTTTATTAACATCACGGTGATGCTTGGACCGAGTTTGGAGTGGATACGAGGTGGCCCATGCAGAAGACATTTTATTTAATTAATTAAGTATTTATATTTTCAGATTTTGATTAAGTGTTTATTGTAATAAGGCCCTTAAAGTATTTAAGTATTTTTTAAGTATCTTTATTGTTATGTTTTATTATGGGTTGACAATTGAGATATCTTTTGCCAATGGTTTTATTTTCTTAAATCAGATATAATAAAGTTTTTATTTGGATATTTTATCAAGCTTATATTATTTAAAATTTTAAATGGACATGGTTTTGAATAAGAACAAAATTTTCAAGTTCCACCACAAGTCAGGATATTTTCAAACGTTTTCCACAGTGGCATTTCAAATTCGATCGTAATGAATGGGCCGGGTTTGGGGTGTTACACGATTAGTGCATCTGATCGGGTAGGAGTGAAGCTTAAGGTGGCCATGCAAAGAAGGTGGATCCGTGACAAGTTCCCCATATTAGTTTTTTTAAAAGTATTTTATATGATGGATTTAAACTACGTTGTAATAAGGCCATGGGCATTAGTTTACATTTTAATTTTATTATGGGCCTTTATTATTTAATTCTCGTTTTAATTTCTTTCAAGGACATGTAATCCAGTTTTGGGCTTTTGATTGTCAAGGCACATTTTATGAAATTCTTATTTGGGCTTTCTGTCTACATGATTGGTTTTATAAAAATTTTCTTAGTGACATACCAGATCCGGTTGTAGTGTTTGGGTCGGGTTTGGGGTGTTACAAATTGGTATCAGAGCCCGGTTCAAAACTCGACTTTGGGATTTTGGGCCCAAAAGATTTTTTAAAAATGGGTTTTTTTTTTGTCAAACATGGATTCTTATTAGCAAAGGTTTATTAGTCCAGCATGGCACCCTCCGGCCAAGTTCGCCAGGTAAGTACTCTAAACCATTGTGTGATATAAATGTCGGCTTAATGGGCTTATGGGACGTAGACTGTTTAGGTTAGAACTTGATGGACTGTAGGCTTAGACAAACAAACTCTTAAAATCCATAAGACTTAACTTTATTAAACAAAACCTGTAAACAAGTCACAAGACTAAAGTATGGTAACAAGTATATGCATGTCTAGGAGTAGATCCGGAAGAGCTTGGTATTTAAGCAGTCCAAGTGACTCACCTTCTCTTTGCAGGAATCTCACCTGGTGCATAGTGATTGTTCACTTTAGCCATGACAGGGTGTGGCAATAGGCATATGCATGTCTAGGAGTGGATTTAGAGAAAGCTTGGTACTTAAGCAGTCCTAGTGACTCACCTCCTTTCCACTAGAATCCTACTTGGTGCGTAGTGACTATTCACCCTAGTTACGATTACGTGTTGACAGGCCAAAACTACAATTAAAACCCGAAAGGGACCAGCCACCTGTTTTTCTCACAAAAATTTTTAGAATATCCTTACTTTGAAAAAAATTACCCCTGAGTTGTAAATGACCAAAATACCTCTGATTGGCAAAATTACTGAAACACCCCCAGATTTTCAAAATTACTGAAATAACCCCAGATTTTATAAATTATCGAAATACCCTCAAATTTGTAAAATTATCGAAATACCCCCGATTTGTGAAATTATCGAAATACCCTTGAGTTGAAAAATTACCAAAATACCCTTATTTCTCCAAATCACCCGGAACCTTATTTTGGAAAATTACGAAAATACCCCTGTAGGATAAAATTACAAAAATACCTCTGGGTAGCGAGATGACAAAAATGCCCTTAGGTAATGAATGTTACTTGTATGAGCGTTGTGTGTGCATAATTCCTAGAATAGGAAGACTGAAAACTGTAGATAGGTTCGAATTCGAAAGAATCACTTTTAAACTATGTTTCATAAGATTGTTCGGGGATAATTAGTGGAAACAATTAATGACTCATAAAATTTTTAAATCAGATAAACGCGAACTAGAAGAATGAGTACAAGAGGTCGAGGATGTCCGCCACGTGGACGCGGTAGAGGTAGGATGACTATATCAGAACCCGTAGGATCGGGTCATGGGTCAAAAGTGAGATACCGGTTTCACCAGTTGCTGAGGTGGAATTCCTGGACCAGACAGGAGGAGAGAACGTGATGTCTCAGGCTGTACTGAGGGTTTTAGAAAGAGTGGTCGAGACTGGTATGGGCAGAGGAGCCCGAAAATCTATGCCTAAGAGGTTGAGGAACAACAGGGCAGAAGTATTTAGGGGAGTCTCTGGCGTATCCCCGAGTTCCGCTGAATATTGGTTGGAGGCAGTGGAACTATAATGGATGACTTAGACTTCACGGTGGAGGAGAAGATGAATGGGGTCGTGTCTCTTCTTCGAGACGAGACCCACCAATGGTGGCTCACGGTGAAAGAGGGTACGGCCGCTGACCTGATTGACTGGGATTTCTTTAAGGCGTCATTCCAGGAAAAGTACGTTGGGGCTAGTTACATGGATGCTCAAAGGAAAGCATTCCTGAATTTGGTGCAGGGGAGTAAGTCTGTGGCTGAGTATGAGGCTGATTTCTACACCTGAGTCGTTACGCTTGGGGAATGGTGTCAACGGAATATGAACGATGCGTTCGATTCGAGGATGGGCTAAGAAATGAGCTAGGGGTTTTGATCGTGCCACAACAAGAGAGAATTTTTACGGTAACTAGTGGATAAAGTTAAAATAGCTGAGGAAGTAAAACGGGTGGAGAGACAAGAGAAGGATAAGGATCGGGGCAGGAGTAAGAGGAGTTTTGGACCCTCTAGAGCAACTGGAAATTTTCAAAAGAGGCCTAGGATTGATGGGCCAGCTCGTGCTCTATCGGGCCAGAGTCAAGCATGTTCTATATGTGGGAGAAGTAACTGTTTGCAAAGTTCAGTAAGTGTGAGTTCTGGCTGAAGGAAGTGACTTTCTTAGGACATGTAGTTTCGGCCGAGGGAATCAGGGTGGACCTTCGAAAGATAGAGGCTGTATTGGATTGGAACCACCCAAGTCTGTGGCGGAGGTTCGGAGTTTCTTAAGTCTGACAGGGTATTACCAAAGGTTCGTTGAAGGGTTTTCTCTAATAGCGGCTCCTCTAACTAAGTTGGTGAGGAAGGGAGTATTGTTTGTATGGACCGACAAACAACAAGAGAGCTTTGAGAAGCTAAAAAGAATCCTGACGGAAGCGCCAGTATTAATTCAGTTGAAGGCAGAAAAGGAATTTACCATCTACTGTGATGTGTCGCACAAGGGTTTAGGGTGTGTGCTGATGCAAAAAAGAAAGGTGGTGGCGTATGCATCTCAACAGTTGAGACCGTATGAGTTGAACTACCCTACGCATGACTTGGAGTTGGCAGCAGTAATGTTTGCCTTAAAGATTTGGAGGCACTACTTATATGGGGAGAAGTCGGTAATTTTTACCGACCATAAAAGTCTGAAGTACCTCCTTACCCAAAAGGAGCTGGATTTGAGACAACGTAGGTGGATCGAGCTCCTGAAGGATTATGATTGTTCGATCGAATATCACCCTAGTAAGGCGAATGTGGTAGCAGATGCGTTAAGCCGCAAGGTAGTATCGGAGTTAAGAGCCATGTTTGCTCATTTGAGTTTATTCAACGATGGGAGTTTGCTGGCTGAGTTGCAAGTAAAGCCAACATGGGTAAGTCAGGTTAAGGATAAGCAGTTAAGAGATAAAAACTTGAGTGCTCAACTGTTGCGAGTAAGGGATGGTGGAATGGAGGACTATAGTCTGAACAAGGATGGAGTTCTGTGTTATTGTGGGAAGATTTGCATGCCTAAGGATGATGAGCTAAGACAGAGGATTCTTCGGGAATCGTATAGTAGCCCCTATGCTATGCATCCTGGAGGAGTCAAGATGTACCGTGATTTGAGAGAACAATTTTGGTGGCCAGGTCTGAAGAAAGAGGTAACAGAAGTCGTAGGAAAATATTTGACGTGTCAGCAGGTCAAAGCTAAACACCAAGTGCCATCGGGATTGTTGCAACCGGTGAAGATTCCCCAATGGAAATGGGAGAGAATCACGATGGATTTTGTTAGTGGGTCACCCTTACACCCACTAAGAAGGATTCAATTTGGGTGATTTTTGACCGACTAGCAAAGTCTGCTCACTTTATACCGGTTCGGGTGGACTTTTCTTTACAAAAGCTGGCTAAATTGTATGTGGCTGAGGTTGTAAGATTTCATGGTGTGCCAGTGTCGATCATATCAGATAGGGACCGTGAGGTTCACGCCACGATTTTGGAAGGCTCTTCATCAAGCAATAGGAACAAGGTTAGACTTTAGTATCGCTTTTCACTGGTGCATCGATGGTCATCCGGAGGTAATTCAAATATTAGAAGATATGCTAAGCGGTTGCATCATCGACTTTTAGGGCGATTGGGAAGAGTATTTGCCCTTGGCGTAATTTGCGTATAATAATAGTTATCAAGCTACTATTCAGATGGCGCCTTATGAAGCGTTATATGGAAGGAAATGTCGTACTCCAACATGTTGGACAAAGCTGGGTGAACGTAAGGTGTTAGGTCCAGAATTAGTTTTGAAAACCGAGGAGAAAGTGAAGTTAATACGGGTTCGACTAAAGGAAGCGTCGGATCGACAAAAGTCTTACGTGGATTTAAAAGCGAAAGGAGGTGGATTTCGTGGTAGGTGATCAAGTCTTCTTGAAGGTATCTCCGTGGAAGAAGGTAATGAGGTTTGGACGAAAGGGTAAGTTAAGTCCACGATTTATTGGGCCTTACCGGGTACTAGAACGTGTGGGCCCAGTGGCTTATCGGTTAGAGTTACCTTCGGAGTTGAAGTAGATACATGACATGTTCCATGTCTTGATGCTGAGACGCTATCGATCTGACCCATCGCACGTAGTGCCAATAGAAGAGATAGAAGTAAGGCCGGACTTGTCCTTTGAGGAGGAACCAGTACAAATTCTAGATCGAGATGTAAAAGTATTGAGAAGGAAGTCTATTCCGTTGGTTAAAATTTTGTGGCAAAATCACGGCGCAGAAGAGGCGACGTGGGAGCCAGAGGATGTTATACGCCATCAGTATCCCCATCTTTTCTGACCAGGTAAATTTCGAGGCCAAAATTTATTTTAAGGGGTGGAATTGTAACATCCTTAAAGTGGGCCTACGCATTTATATGATAGTCTAATATGTTAAATTGAGATTGTAAAGGTTAATGACTTTTGATTAAATATTTGGATTAGGGTTAAAGTTAGTGCTCGGTAATTTAAAGTGAAATATTGGGCTTTAAAAATTTAGGTTAGGTGGCTAATAAATGGTGTTAGCTTTTAATTTAAGAAGATGGATAATTAAGTGACAAGCTGGGCTTGTGGCCCAAAGAATTAAAGTGCTTTAAGTGGGTATAAGGTGGCGTCATAAGGGGGAGGAGTTTGGGCCCTTGTGTGGCCGATTGGGCCTTAGAAGATGGGTCAAATTCAGAACTTAAATGGGAAGGGGTGGACGGCATTAGGCTACTAATTAGGAGCTTTATTTCTTTTTATTTAAGTGATAAAAGATGATAAACAAGGAGGGAGGAGTTGGCTTTAGTGAGGGCTCTTTTAAAGGTAAGATAAGGATTGGGGTTATCTAGTGAGATGAAGGCTATCAGGAGGGAAAGAGTTGGCAGAAACTCCAACTCTATGTGTTGGTGTGTGTGTGTCGAATTTAATAGGGGGAAATCATCTTTTTCTTCCATTTGCTTCTCTTTCTTTCATACTTTTTCCTCTCTAGCTGAAACTCTTCTCACTCACTTGCCTTGATTTTTCTCTTCTAGCCAAAACTCCTTAGTGTTTCTCCTCTCCTCAAAAACCCTT
Organism: Gossypium rotundifolium; assembly: GCA_025506655.1. NCBI lineage: Eukaryota > Viridiplantae > Streptophyta > Magnoliopsida > Malvales > Malvaceae > Gossypium > Gossypium rotundifolium. Next base: position 165,541,184 of record CP106729.1, on the reverse strand, counting down.
TTGAAATCCGAATGCTTTTAGTGCATATCTTCTTCCTCTATAGCCGAATCTACAAGGGAGATCTCTGTTTTCCCGAATGTGCACTGTAAGCCATATACTCTTTAGTAATCCGGTGAGTTTCGGGATTTCTCCTTTTCTGTGATCCCTTTATTCTTATCAAACTCCTAATCTAAATCATTATTTCCAAGGCCCTGTCGATTATACTCTTTACCCTTGAAGTCAAATCTGCCCCATTAAAGCTGATTTGGTGGAAAAGTCGAAGGTAGGTAGTGGTAAGTGTGGCCGAATGGCCTTCCATGATTCTTATTGCTTTGGCCAAATACTATTTAGGTTAGGTTGGTTGTGTGTATCGGTTGGTTTGATATTTGGAGGATGGTCGAATGTAGGTAGGTTGGTGGTGACGATTTTCAAGGACATTCGGGATTTGACTAACTAGGTAAGTGGTCGTTTTAAGGGTTACATTTAACTAATGGGTTAGATCTCATCGTTTATTTGGTTTAGTGATTAAGGGATTATTATGGACTCAACTAATATCAAGCGTAGAAGGTTGGATCTCAGAAACCGTCGCCCAAATTCAAGAAGCGATTTGTTTTGATAGTGCGAGATTGGCCAGCAGGGTGTGGGTCAAATCAAGTCGATCGTGGGCCAATAGTAGTTGTTTCAAGTGATAGTAACATAGACATAGCAAAAGCCTTAGTATGTGAATCAGGTGTGTAATACTTCCCCACCGTCTAGATCTGATTAATAATAAATATATATATAGATATATATGTATATGTGTTCATAAGATTTATATGTTACATTAAAAGCCGAAATCTCGGATTTAAACAGCGGACCCTCAGGTTAGTAAATAATCTGACTATATGTTACAAGTAAACTGTTGTACATGTTTTAAATTATTGTCCATGTTGCATGGGTTGGGTGATGAAAGGAGGAAGTTATATGTATATGTATATGAGTAACGGTTTTTACCGTGAATTACTGTAGCGGCTAATATCGTGATTTGTTATACGGGCTTTGGCCAATATATGTTGATGAGCAGCATGACTGCCATATTGGAGTGTAGCGGTGTGGGTTGATTGTAGAAATTCCCAATCGTGTGTTGGTTGGTACGGGGGCGTGTAGTTGATAGAAACCTAGGCAAATGGGTTGGGCTTTGCATATTACTTGTTATCCATGTAAATAAAATTGTTGTTATGTCTTATGAGGCCCAAATTTAGTGGTGCATGAGGGTTGCACACTGAGTCTCGCAACTCACCCCCTTTAAACTAAACTTTCAGGTGACGATTAGTGCATCGGACTAGGCCGGAGTGAAGCGCAAGGTGGCCATGCAAAAGAAGGTGGATCCGGCGACAAGTTCCCAATATTAGTTTTTTTTAAAGTATTTTATATGATGGATTTAAACTATGTTGTAATAAGGCCATGGGGCATTAGTTTACATTTTAGTTTTATTATGGGCCTTTATTTATTTAATTCTCATTTTAATTTCTTTCAAGGACATGTAATCCAGTTTTGGGCTTTTGATTGTTAAGGCACATTTTATGAAATTCTTATTTGGGCTTTCTGTCTACACGATTGGTTTTATAAAAATTTTCTTAGTGACATACCAGATCCGGTTGTAGTGTTTGGGCCAGGTTTGGGGTGTTACACGGGGGATTGCCTTCGCTCTCTTCTCCAGTAATGGCCATGGGACTCTTTCCTTTCTCCATCATCCCACTCATCATCTAGGCCATTTGGGCCATCATGTTCTTCTGTGCCTTCAACATCTGGTCCCTCATCTCTTGTTGGAGTTTTGCCATTTGATCTTGCATCTGGTCTTGCATATCTCTTTAGAATTGTTTCATCATTTGGTCCATTTTCTTGGATTTAGCACGTGTACCGTAATGGTGTTTCGCTTTCAGATTTCTTTTCTCTTCCTCTTACACTTTCTCTCTCTCTCCCCCTCTCTGTTAAAATTTCAACTAATTAGCTCTCTCTCTATGGATTTGAATGCATATGATGTTATGTAATGTAAATGCATGAATGCTAAGAGGCATCGATTTTGATTCAACTTCATTTTAGAAAAATTTATCAGAAAACAATATCCTTTACATAAAACAAGCTACAAATAAACTTTCGCCCTAAGTCCTAAAGTCTTAATTTTCCCTAATAACACAGCTAGCTCTTGATCACGATCTGACTGCAGCTCATACTTCATTCTCAATACGTCGGCCTGCGCTGCCAAAGTCTGTAAGAGATCAGCTACCTCTCGAATTTGAACTATGGCTTCTCCCATGAGATAATCCCGATTTCTCACTTGATCGTACGAATGGTGGAGCTCTTCCTTCAAACGCCATTCTCTCGTTTCAAGAAGCTCAATTAGAAGTTCACAGTTATGCAATGTTGACTCTAACTCCTTGATCTTGCCCTTCATTTCATCTATCTTGTTCAAGCTTGAATTTAGCTCGATCATGGAATTACAGCTTCGGTGGTGATAAAGAGACCGTCTAAGTTTAGCCACTCTAGCTTTTAACTCTCCCTTTTCATTTAGACTTTCTACCAAGTTCCTTTCTAGGGCCTCGTTTCACACTTGCATTTCTCGAAACTTTCTCTCCCAATAGTCAACTTTGTCCTTTTCCTTCTGGACCTCTTGTCGCCACTGTTCTGAAGTCTTCCCTAATCCAGCATTCTTCATCGATAGACGCATCTTCTTATATTCAGTCTGCAGGATATCTCGATCTTCCTCAACCTTTCCCTTCTCCTTTCTTACTTTCTCGGCTTTTGATTTCTGAGCATTCACATCTAGCTTCAAGTACATCTTGTCTTCTTCTAGCTTCTCTATCTTCTTTTCGAGCTCTAAACTTTGCCTTTCGAAGTCTTGCTTTATTATATCTAACTCTAATAGGACCACTTGTAAACACTCCTTCATCGATCGAGCACCCTCCAAACTTGGCCCAGGGATGTTATCATTAATCCTTTTACTCGACCACTCCTTATATTTCGAGGTTATTATCGGCCCTCCAGTCAATATCTTCATACGGCAAGCCTATTTCCAAGCCTAAAAAATCTCTCGAATCTTCTTCTTAGAACTATCCCCCTTATATGAGAATTCACTTTGAGCTAATCCATATGTTGCCGGTATGAACTGTTTTGCTTTATATTGCCTTAGTACGAGCAATGGTACATATCCAACAGCTCCCCATATCCCAAGCAGAGGTACCCAATTAAAATTTTCGCACCGATAAAGGACATCATCGGGAACCATCTAAGGGGCTTTCCATTCAACATCTTCCTCTCAGAGGTTTTGAAAAATTTCCATCGACCTATCCTCTAATAGATCGTCCCTCCTTGATGTAGCTGCGGCATCCTTTAAAGGGTAATAACTTTCATGGAACACTCGGTAAGACACCCTATCAACCTTCCAAAAATGGCTGTGAAACCAAACCAACAATAACTGTGCGCATCCAATGAATCTACCTTCACCAGCTCGCCGACATGCATTCAAAGATCTGAACATCTCGACTAAGATTGAAGGTACAGGTGTGGCTCCTTTGCCAAGTCGATCAAATAAATCAGTAACCGCTTCATTTATGTGTCGTAGAGCTTTGGGGAAGACCACCAAGCCGTAAATACATAAAGCAAAGACGTCCATCTTCTTCTTTTCATCTAGATGTGCTAGGATCAAATCTCTCAAACTTACCCAAGGTATGCATTTACCTTTACCCTTCTCTTGGATTCTAGCTGTAACCCACAGTTCACTCATCCCTGTGATATTCATCAACTTCTTCACAAAAGTCGGAGCATTAGCATCCCTAAAATAAGCTTTGTCGACTTGGAACCTCGAATAGCAAAGCAAGGTCGTATATTCCTCCAATGTGGGCAATAAATCTACTTCTCCAAAAGTGAAACAGCTATAAGCAGAGTTCCAAAACTGAGTCATAGCCTGAAATAGATGCTTATCTACCTTGATATCAAGCAAGTAAGGTAGATCGCCAAAATTAAGACAGAACAGCTGTTTTGCCTCATCACCCCATTGGGTCCATATATCTTTCAACTCTTTGAACCCATTCTGCGTAATATTAATACGAGTAAAATCCCAAAGTTCAGATACATACCCGTCAATTAAGCTATTCCCCTTCTCTAATTGCGTTTGTTCTGACCAAGTGCGAACAGCTACATTGTCTCCCACTTTATCAAGGAACCCGTTCTCCATAATAGCTTTCTAACTTAAAAACTGACCGTGAATCGATACCTCTAGAAATTTGAAATGACATGCACAAAAAATGAAACACAACGAGTTAGTATCCGGAATAAAATATAAAGCAAGTGAAATAAACACACCTATCTGGGTAACTACTAAAATTTGGCATAGCTCTACCTAAGGTGAGTACTTAGGGTTTACTATATGCGGTTTAGTTCTAAAGATGAGGTACCTGAACCAGCAGATTCCTCGATCCTCACCCATTATAGGCTCATTGGACCGAGTTTAGTTCAGAGGAATACATTTCCCTATGGCCATGCGGAGGTGAAAACCTCACGAAGACATAGGTACGGATGTATTCTGGAAGCAGTCCACTAGCCCATGCGGAGGTGAAAACCTCACGAAGGCATAGCTTCTCGCTCTCACTTAAAGGCGCGACCACGACGGTCATGTAGTGTAATACAGAAACATTTTATAAAATAGAATCACATGCAATAAAAATCATGGCTTTTCAAATCAAACTTTCAAATTTTCGACATTTGGACAATAACTAATCCATTTTTCGGCTTGACTCTCTTATTGGTCCCTAGTGGAGTCGCCAAGCTGTCGAAACCATTTTTAAAATTGGTTAAAAACGGGGATCGACTTTAAAAAAAATGAAAATAGAGTCGCCACCAATCCCTTCTTACTTAGGTGTGATTGGATCACCTTGCAAAACATTTTATTTCAAAAACATTTAATCTTGGTCCGCGAAAAACAAGAAAGTGGGTTCGAGAATTGGTTACATATGAGGAAGGGTTATCACCCTCATAACGTCCAAAAATTGATACCTAATCGATAGAATCATGTCCAAATATTTGAAATTTAAAAGAATTTGAAAATATGATTTCTAAAAAACTTGAACAATTTGATTTAAAATTTGAGAGTTCTTCGATCCGAAAGAATATAAACATCACATCCAGCACGATAGGACACGATATTTTTAAACCCTCGCAACTAAGATCATCTCATGGCTTACAAAACTTATTAAAAGGATATTTAATTATTTAGCAAAACAAAAAATCGAAACCCAGCACGATTAGGCACTATTTTTCGAATTTCTAAATACAAAACATTGCCTTATCTTAAAACCTTTTAGTAAAATATAGCAATTTTGTAAAAATGTATTTTTAAACAATAACCATGTGATAATATTACATTTATATACTATCGAACATTAATATTAAAAGCAATTATAATATAATAACATTTAAGATAGGCAACAAAGAAATAATAATACAAAATATGACAAATAATAATTCCTAACTAAAGTACTTGTAAATACATGATGAAGTATAAACAAATACAATAAATAATAAAACAAATATGAACATATTTCATGCAAGTTGAAAGTGCTCATGCAATAAAATGTATATATATATATATATATATATATATTAACAAAATAACTATTTATGGCTTTTAATAGAAATATATTTATAATAATCTAACACATATAAAATTATATTTTTAAAATAAATAATGTATTATTTAATATAAATAATTTTGATAAAATAAAACTTTTTAACAAAATAATATAAGATATAATGCTATATAATATACATTATTTTAAAAATATGTAATATGATTACTAATATATATAAGTTAAAATAATATATAATAAAATAGTTAAATCAAATAATAGATAACAATATATATATATATATATAAGAATAATATATAATAATAAAAATATACAAGTTAAATTAATTTACAAATAATATGAGTAATATGATACGTTAACATGAGAAAATGATTTGAAAAAACAATATTAGAATAAAATAAATAAAAATAAAGAAATCAAGGTTAAATAATAAATAAACAAAAACATAAAAGGATTAAATTGAATCGGGCGTTAAATTTCAGGGACTTATTGGGAAATTATAACCTATTTCAAAATGGAGTCGTGGTGATTTTCGCCTTTAAAACAGTTTAAAGGATTTAATTAAAACAAAATGCAAATTTTGGGCCAATTTTATAAAATACAAAACTTCCAATTAGGCTGAATTGTAACATATAAAACTGCGGGAGGGCTGAAGTTGCAAATTCCCCATTTTAATAAAACACGCGGATACTTGTCAGGTCCTCGGGTTGGCGCGCGGATCCTGTTGCTCAAAACGGCGTCGTTTCCTTTCATCTATAAAAGTTAGTTTTATTTTAAAAAAAATCATTTGGTCTGGGTTTTTTTAAAAAAAACTTCGAAAACCTCTGAAAATCCCTTTTTCCCCTCGCCTAGCAGTGGTCGTCGGATTTCTAGCCACGCGCCTCACGAGCCACACGTGCCTCCGTGGCCGATGGTCGAAGGCTTAAATCCTCCGATTTCATCCTCTCCAAAGGTAATCCTTTCCCTTTTATACTTTTAAAATAATGGTTATATGCACAATATGTAAAAAATAAATAAAAACAAAAATAATCAGAATGTAATATTAAAAGAATAACCTTTGTGAAATCTCTGCTTTTATTCCTCTGACCTTTCCGACAATATTTATACTCACTAACTTTGAGTAGTGGTGTACAAATCTGTGTTTTCGTATATCTTTGTCTATTCGTGTATTTTTTTGTCTCTGTGTATCCGTATATGTCTACGTATTAAAAATTACTGTGGGTTTTTATAACCCGAAGAATGAAACAAGAAAAGGAAAGAAAGATTTCATTTTATTTCTTTCCATATATGCTGTCTTTTTTTCCTTTTTTGTGCAGGTGAGACGCGAAGATATTGGCGACAAGGCGCGTTGATGGCGACGCAGCTTGGGACTCAGGCGGTGCGAGGAGCTGATCGTGGCGCGACGATTGGGCTCCGGCTATTGCAGCGTAACGATTGGGATGGCTCCTGCGGCGCGAGAGTTCCCAGAAACCCTAGGTTTCTGCTAGTCCTGCTTGGTTCTTGGGCCATTTTGGGCAACGATTATTTTGGGTTTGGGTAGTTAAGATATTGGGTCTAGTTTGTAATTGGGCTACTCGAGTAGTCTGTTTGGTTTCGGGCCAAGGGTGTAAGTGGTCAGGATTGGGTAAGTAATTGAGCTCGGGTATTGGGTCAAGTCTATTTTGGTGTTGTAACGGAACTGTTTAATGGACCTTTGGGTTTTTTTTTTATTTTTTATTTTTGGATTGTGTATGTGCCCGGGCAAAATGGATTACTACAGGAGTATTTTGGTTATTATACCCTATAGGGGTATTTCAGTATTTTGGTTATTATACCTTATGGGGGTATTTCAATTATTTTACCCTATGGGGGTATATCAGTCATGTTACCCTATGGGGGTATTTCAGTCATTCTACCTTATGGGGTTTTTTCGGTCATTTTACCCTATGGGGGTATTTCAGTCATTTTATCAGTTTGGGCTTAAGTACACTTAGACCCATCAGTAAGCCTATAGTCGTCTTGATCGACTCGAGCGACCCTTGTAACACCCCTTACCCATAATCCCCATTAGAATCGGGCACGAGGCGTTACCGTATAAAACTACTTGATCGCCACTTAGGCTCAACGCGACTACTCTCTTTGAGTCACTACAACAACTTCTTTTTCGTCCTACGGGACGTCACTCATACATACGAGGGCTCTCGAGACTATATCAGGAACTCTTACAATCCGTAAAATTTCTTTCCCATCTAAACAGGGAGTACACGCCCGTGTCAGATGACACACACGCCTGTATACTAAAGCCGTGCCTAAAAACCCCAGCATTCTGCCAAAGTCCCACAGCTAGGGCACACGCCCATGTGGAATGGGACACGCCGGTGTACCCTCAAGGCATGCCCGTGTCTTCCACCCGTGGTCGACACTGACTAATTTCACACGGCCTGGACACGCCCGTGTGGATAGTCCGTGGTCTATCCTGACTTAAAATGCTAACATGCAGGGGACACACGGCCAAGTCGCACGCCCGTGGGCTTGCCGTGTGTCACACATGGCCTAGACACATGCTCGTGTGTCTATCCACATGGACAAGAACAAAGCCATATGACAAATTCTATTCACTCCACTAGCATGACACATGCACTCATACAACACATCCGAAATCAACTCATATTGGAGTGCAATCACAAATGGGTAACTACATCTTTTTATATAATAAAATAGCCAACAACCATGGCAAATTTACAAGATAATTATCTTAACAAGAGCCAATACACTTATGGCCAAAATAACAAAATAATCTAACTAGTCTAGCCCCTATACATGCTATACACAAAATCACTAAGTCTAAATATACCGAAGTGAGTAGATAGTTCAGGCGGTCTCCTAGTTTTCAGCTTATCCCGGCTCGGCTCTTAAGCTCTATAAAACAAGGGAAAGAAAGGGGGGTAAACTTTAAGCTTAGTAAGTTTACATGTAAACAATATAACATTTTAACATGTATTAAAAATTTTCATAACTTTATATACTAAGCAAGAAATAATCTACATTCATGATCATGCTTACTCATTTCCTCCATTCACACATTCCAACCATATTACTAGCACAATGCATACATTCATTAACAGGTTCCCCTGCACCTAGCATCACAATGTTACAATATACGACACATCACAATCTCTTAGTCAATTACTTCAAGTCAATTTACTTGATGGTTCCGCACTTAGCCCACCATTCCCACCGTTAGTCTTTATTAGGGTTGTAACACAGTTAGCCCACCAAAAAGGTTGGTTATGGTGGTATCGCACATAGCCCACCAAATGATAAGTAGACGATGGTATCGCACAAAACCCATCGTAATTAAGAAATAAGGTGGTATCGCACTTAGCCCACCAAAAGATAAATAGACGATGGTATCGCACAAAGCCCATCGTAATTAAACAATACGGTGGTATCGCACTTAGCCCACCAAAAGATAAATAGACGATGGTATCGCACAAAGCCCATAGTAATTAAACAATAATTATTCAATGACTACCTCATTCAATCCACTTGAATCACATATGTTCTCAATCATGTCATACTCCAATTAGCAGCACAATGTATTAAATAAAATTGTATTGTTTACACATAAACTTACCTCGATGCAAAACGTGTTAATTAGTGATTTACTTAATCACCTTGCCTTTTCCATGGTCAAGGTTGATTCCACGCTCTTCTTGATCTAAACAATGAAATTCATTCATTTAGATCATTCTAGATCATAATACATCAAATTCTACACTTGGGCAAAAATGACCATTTTACCTTTGTACATTGGCAAAATTACGATTTTGCCCCTAAGCTCGTAATTTATTTTTCAACACATTTCCCCAATAATTAAGCCTAGCTAAACATTTATTTCTCTTACAACTACTCACCATTCTCACCATTGCATACATTTATGACACAATTTCATTCTTTGCATTTAAGTCCTATTTAGGTGTTTTCATGCAAACACCTTTCACAAAAGTTATTCCTCATCTCCCTAACATTCATTTTCTTCCATAAAAACTCAGCTAACAACATAATTAATCTCATGGCAAGTCCCTAGACTTCCCACCATAATGAAAATTAGTCCCCTCATTAGCTAACTTAAGCTTTGGGGGGGTTCCAAAAACATAAAAATCACCAAGAAAGACCTCTAAAATCACTTACTTGCAAGGATGAGATGTAGCTGAAATTTTCAAGCTTTCAAACCCTTAAACTTGTTGAAATTTTTGGTAGTAGGGGGAAATGAATAGTGAAATATGATAGCTCCCTTTAGTCATCTTATTTTATCATATTTTAGTCAATTTGTCACCAACTATCACCTAGTTTGACTAAATTTAATGCTTTTGTTCCCTAAGCACCCTATGGCTGGCCATTACACTCCAAAATGGTCCAATTGCATTTTAAAATCCTCCAAATTACATTCTATTGCTATTAGGTACCCCTACCTTATAAAAAAGAACTTTCGTATCTTATGCGATTTAGTCCTTTTTCATAATTAAGCATGCTATTGCTAAAATTAAAGCACCAAAATTTGTATATAGATATATATTAATACCATAACACATAAAATAATACTAAAATAATTTTCTTCAACCTTGGATTAATGGTCCCGAGACCACTGTTCCGACTAGCCCTAAAATTGGGCTGTTACAACCCAACAGTACAGACAGTGTAAATGGGCCCAAAGCCTATTATGGCCTAAGCCCATGAAATCGCTCATGGCGGCCTTTTCTGTCGTACGCCTATATTTCATGGGCCCAGTTTACCATACAAGCGTTCGCACACTCAATGCCCAACCCTTCAACTTTTTGGCTTTTGCCTTTCTACAGTTTAATCAGTATGTGTGTACACACTTTACAGGCTTTTACGCCTATTACCGTTAGCAGGGTACGGTTACACACTTGTTTTGTGAAACTGTGCTAAGATCCACGAGCACCAAACCTTGTTTGAACGAGGGTGACTTTAGTCCTCTAAGACGTTATTCAGAAGCGATCACATGCCCTTGTTGATTTTTTATATTACAATACACAGATCTTATTAACTAGGATCGTTCATATGTGGCCTAAAACCACCAATATCAGCTTAAGGAATAATAGAACATATTCGGCCTAAACCCAAAGGAAAATAAGGTAACATATTTACCTTAATTGAGTAATAGAAGAAAAGGGTTTTGATTGCCTGAGTAACACTTGCACTCCTTCACTTCTCGAGAATACCTAGAACCCAATGAACCTCCAATCGCGAGGGAGGGACAGAACCACAATCAACGAACATAAAAGAAGTCACATTTGACTTTTTAGAAAATAAAAAAGAACAGAATTGTAGACATAAAGAAAGATTAGGGAAACAGAAAAGGGAAAATATGAGTACCTACCGGTTTGTTACCACTATTGCAGAACCGAAATCACAACACTAATAGAAAAAAAATAAAGGAGACAATAGGCCTAAGTTGAGGATATGGAATTCGACCAAGTATCCAATATGGAAGAACGAAGGATCAGCGTTCAGATAATGGCTAGATAGTTTGAAAGAGGGAAGAAAAGATGAGAGAAAAGGAAATGGAGAGGAAAAGGAAAGCAGAGAATCGACCACCACAAATATCAGCAAGGAAAGGAATTCCATTCTCTCCAGACAACAGTATTCGGCCTGAAAGAGTATTATGGAAAGAGAAGAAAATTGAGTACCGGAGAGAGCAGAAAAAAGAGGAAAACAAATCGCTAAACAGGGTATTTAAGGAACAAGTAACACTGAAGGCCAAAACCCCTAACAGTAGTCAGTATAGTAACAAAAGACAACAAAGTATGATGGAAAACTGAAATTGAGAGAACACCAAATCCCAAAATGTTTTCTTCAGTTCCCACACTCCCTATACGGCACAACTCTTTTCCCCAAACGGGAAATTTTTGAGTTTGTGGTGAAGTGCCTAATTTGTCAACAGGTGAAATCTGAACATCAGGTACCTACAGGGTTGTTGCAGCCCATTATGATTCTGGAGTGGAAGTGGGAACATGTTACAATGGATTTTGTATTCGGATTACCTGTAACTCCACGAGAAAGAAAGATTTGATTTGGGTGATTGTTGATCGATTGACTAAGTTAGCACATTTTATTCCGGTTAGAACGGACTTTCCACTTGAAAAATTAGTGGAATTATATGTATCAGAAATAGTGAGATTACATGAATGTCAACATCTATTATCTCGGATCGAGATCCGAGGTTTACCTCGAAATTTTGGGGTAAGTTGCAAGAAGCTTTGGGCACTAAGTTAAATTTCAGCACAACTTTTCATCCTCAGACAGACGGGCAATCAGAACGTGTGATTCAAATATTAGAAGATATGTTAAGGTATTGTATACTCGATTTTGATGGTAGCTGGGAAAGGTATTTACCTTTAGCTGAATTTGCTTACAATAATAGCTATCAGTCTAGCATAAAAATGGCACCATTTGAGGCTCTTTATGGTAGAAAATGCAAAACTCCATTATATTAGTCTGAGTTGAATGAATCTAAGTTAGTTGGAGTGGATTTGATACGTGAAACTAAAGAAAAAGTTTGGATTATCAGGGATAGTCTGAAAGCTACTTCAGATCGTTAGAAGTCATATGCAAATTTAAAAGAATAGACATAGAGTTTGCAGTTGGCAATCGAGTTTTCTTAAAGGTTTCACCAATGAAGAAAGTGCTAGGATTTGGTAAAAAGGGGAAACTGAGTCCAAGATTTATTGGACTGTATGAAATAGTTGAAAGAATTGGCTATGTAGCTTATCGGTTGGCTTTACCTCTGGAACTTGAGAAGATTCATAATGTGTTTCATGTATCTATGTTAAGACGACATAGATCAGATCCTTCACATGTGATTCCTCACACTGAAATTGAGCTTCAACCAGATATGACTTATTCAGAAGAACTAGTAAAGATTTTGGCTCGTGAGGTTAAAGAATTACGAAATAAACGAGTACCATTAGTTAAAGTGTTGTGGCATAGACATTTTATAGAGGAGGCAACCCGGGAAACTGAGGAATCTATAAGATCACAGTATCCGAATCTATTCTCAGTAACAAATTTCGAGGACGAAATTTTCTAAAAGGGGAGAGTTGTAATAGTCTAAATTTTAGTCGTGTCGGGAAATAGTGATTCGAGATCACTAAACCAGATAAGTAAGTTTGAAAAATTTAGTAATTAATAATTATGAGTCAAGTGTGAATTTAGAAATATATTTGACTTAGGGAATTTTGTGAATTAAAAGAAATTATTAGGTCAAATGAGTCAAGAACGAGGTATCGAGACCTCGAATTCATAAACCAAGGCATAAATATTTTTATAAATATTTATGGAGTGTTATTGAGTTAGTATTAAAGTTTCGTTAGGAAATATTAACGTTTTGATAGTTAATTAATTAAAAAGGACTAAATTGTAAAAGGTGTAAAATTTGCTAAAATGATTAAATAGCTTAAGTATCAAATGAGAGAGGATTAAAAAGGCAAATTAGCCTAAAGGGAATGGCTCAGGCGGCATAAGCAAGAAAAAACCTGAAATTAGGTGAAATAAGGGCAAAATTACAAATTTTACAAAATTAAACAAATAAAATATCAATTAAAAGAGAAATCTAGACATTTCTTCAAAATTGAGAGCCAAAAACACTATATAAAAGTTCCTCCAAGCTGTTTTTTTATAATTTTGCTCCATGTGAGTTTATTTTTTGTCCTTTTCTTGTAATTTTTGTGTTTTTAAGACTTTTGCAATTAGGTCCATCTATCTAATTCATTAGTTTTTTATTTTATAGGTGACTTTAAAAGTTACCATGAATAATTTCTGAATATTTATGATGAATTTACATGGATTTGAAGGTTTAATTTCATTAAATGATGATTTTTATTAAGTGATTCTAATAGAAAATGATTTTTAGGACCTAATTGTGAAAAAGTTGTGAATTAGGGTTTTGTAATAAAATTATAAACTTTAAAGGCTGTGTAGTAGTTTAAAATAGTTAGATAAAGTGTTAATTAAGTAGAATTAACTCAATTGATGGGTTAATTGAGCAGGGACTAATTTGTAAAAATTGTAAAATTTGGGGTAAAAGTATAATTCTAAAAATTAAAGGGCATAAATTATGAAGTATAGTGAAATTGAGATAAATTCTAATGAATACATGATTTTATAATTATAGATCAAGAACTCGAAGCGAATCGTAGAATGGAAAAATTACCAGAATAGTCCTTAAATTTCTACGACTTTTGTAAATTAGCCCAGGTAAGTTCATATGGCTAAATTTAATGAATTGCTATGAAAATTTCATGAATGCTATGGTATGTTCTTGTATATGAATGTTAAACTAAGATAATTGTGAAAGTATGAATGTTTGAATAAAAGTTCTAATTCAGTGGAACATCGGATTGAGTACTTTCGTTCAGTGACTAATACGCATTGACGGAAAAGACCATGGTTGGACCATGGCAATATGTGATATGTGATTTCCGTATAAGACCATATCTGGGATATGACATCAGTGTGATATGTGATTTTCGTATAAGACCATAGCTGGGCTATGGCATCGATGTGATATGTGATTTCCGTATAAGACCACAGCTGGGCTGTGGCATCGGTGTGATATGTGCTTTCCGTATAATACCATAGCTGGACTATGGCTTCGGTGTGTGATATGTGACTGTGTGTAAGACCATAGTTATACTATGGCATTGTGAAAATGAAATACTCAATTTCGAACCGTTCCCTAATTTGATTAAGAAAAGTAAGCGATAAATGGACCCAAGTGATTGAAATCGATTAATCATTGATATTGAGCTCAATCAAGTAAATTTTATCATTGATTTTGTGATTGATAGGATGGATTAGTGAAATTATATATTGTATGATTGTTATAAGATGCTCGGTAAGAATTATTTTCTATGCCTATGAGCTTGCTAAGCTTTCATAAGCTTATATTCGTGTGTTTAATGTTCTTGTAAATTAACATAGATACGGAGGATCAGATCAGCACGAAGGAACACACTATCCAGATTATTTCCCATAGCTTTTGTTAATCATATTTTGATTTATATGACATGTATAGGAGTTTAGTAAAAATGATATAGATTAAATAGTAATGGTATGACTTGAATGATAAAATATGTATTATAACCTAGTGTGATGAATATGTTAAAATATATGTAAACGATACATGTTTTGGTTTGGATTTGGTTGATTGGGTTGGACTATATTGGTAAATGAAAGTGTTAAGTGTAGGTTAAAGGTATATGGGTGAGAAAAATGGTCTAAAATGGCAAATATTTTGTCCACATGGGCAGACACCTCATGGGCGTGTATTGAAATCGTGTGTCCCATGCACCTTAAAAATAAATAGAATGCTCGAAACTTGACACACGATCAGAGACATGGGCATGTGTCTCAGCTGTGTGGACGGCACGACCTTGAACACGGGCGTGTGCCCTGGCCATGTGAAGTCTGCACTTATTTTATGAAAATTATGAAAATTTAATCGATCACACGGCCTAAGCACACGGGCGTGTGACTTGGCCATGTGACCTCAATTTGATGATGATGTCATAAACAGAATGCACCCTAATTTGAACACGGCCTGAAGCACGGGCGTGTCTTAGGGTCACACAGGCGTGTCCCGAATCCACACGGGCGTGTGACCCCTTTTACATGAAAATTTTTCTAAGTTTTCCAAAAAGTTTTTGAAATTCTCGGTTTAGTCCCGAACCATTACTGATGCATGTTTTGGGCCTCGAAGCCTCGTAATAGGGACAATATGTATGTTTTTGAAAAGTTTTAAATTTAAGTGGAAATTCATATCTCGGTTTTGAATGTTTGCTTGTGAATAAGTCCGGTACTGCCTCGTACTCTATTCCGACGCCGGATATGGGTAAGAGGTGTTACAAATTATGTGCTTTACGGGTCCAATTGGGTGCAAAAAACTCATAGATGTTTAATTGATTGTTTTGAAAAAATGAGAAGATTATTAAATTAAGCCTAAATTATATTGGGGCAAGGATATTTTTGGTAAAAAAATTGTATATTTTTAATTTGATTTATTTATTTATTTAAATTTCCTTTTATTATCAATTTGAACTTTTTTTTTAAATTTGGTAGATATTGCATATGAGTTATTGTTATTAGTCATTATTTATTATATGTTATTTTTAAACATATATTTATGTTTTTATAGACGTTATATAATTTCAACTAAAGAAGAAGAAACATCAACATACAAAAAAGGGAAAGGAAGTGTGGGGGAAACCTCCCACTCTTGAAGATGAGCAAGGGATAAGGCCACCTTTGCGAGCTCATGAACCATTTGTCTAATCCACCGAAAGGACAACTGATGAAAATAACTCACAACATATTTGGTTCACTGTAATGGAATAGGGTTGTAATTGAATAGAGGTGTAATGGAATAGAGGTGTAATGGAATAGAGCTGTAATAAGTAATTCAACTGTTTGGTTGAATGGAATGGAATAGAGCTGTAATAGAATTTTTGTGTTTGGTTGAATGGAATGTTGTTGTAATATCATAAGGAAAAGAACTAAAATGACCAGAATACCCTTAGTAGAATTTTTTTAGGTAGATGATTATTGTTATTGTTATTAAATTTTAATAAGATTATTATTAAAAATAATTTAATAAAAATAATAAATAATTTAACCATATTTTAACATAATTATTATTAAATATAATTTAATAAAAAATATAATTTAATAGCATTCTTAATATAATTATTATATGAATTAAAAAATTAAAATATATAATACTATAAAAATAATAAATATTTTAACCATATTTTAACATAATAATTATTAAATATAATTTAATAAAAATATAATTTAATAGCATTCTTAATATAATTATTGTTATTAAATTTTACTAGGATTACTATTAAATACATTTAATAATAAATAATTTAATCATATTTTAATATAATTATTACCAAATATTATTTAATAAAATATATAATTTAATAACATTTTTAAAAACCCTATTCTCGCTTTAATTTACTTAAAATATAATTTACTTAAAAATCATGTTGTTGCTTTAATTCTTAAAACCAATGTGTAAATGGACACTAACAAAGCATAACAAATGGTAGTATAATTGAAGCATACACAAAGAAAGCGTGAGCATATGGGAGAAATACTATTCAAAGTCTCAAAGAAGTGGATAAATATTTGAATTATTGAACAAACAAAGGATTAATTTACATAAACATCCATGGAAAGTAATGAAAAAAAGGGCAAGTAGGAATTTTTCCACATGTTCCCGGTTTTGTTGTGTTCGAATTTTTCTAGAGTGAACATCATGTACAAAGACAAGACAATTTTCAGAATTTAGTATGCAAGGCATAATAGTTGCCTAAAGATTTGGTTTTCAGCGATTTCCTCATCATCCGAGGTAGCATATTCATCTTCACTCAGTTCTTTGTTACTTCACTTCACTTCTACTCCTACAACATCTTCAGGCTTGGCATATTTCTCACTGTATTCTGGTACACGAAAAGAGTCTTAACTTATAAGCATTCCAGGAATAAGAAAAAAAGTCATCCTTAAAATGCCATTGCAAAAAGAAGACATGAAATGTATGTTGCAGATTGATTAGAACCAAATTTTGAAAGTGCATCTGCCATAACTTACTCTAATGTTTCCCTAGCCACAGTTTCTGTAATGTACAGGAAATTGACATCCAAAAACAATGGCATGAACTAGCAATACATATATTTTAGAGCCAAAATAGAAGAAATAAACAACAAAAACTAAAACATTGTCTCAACAAGATTAAAAAAATAGTAGCAGGTAGAGCAAATGAGTCATGCACATGAGTGGAAAGGAGCAAGATCCCTCAAAATCCAATCCAATTAAAGCTTTAGAAAGACACCCAATCTTAGTTTTTGAATGAAACTGAAAGAAAAAAAAAAGGCTGTCCATGAGAAAGACAAAATATCATAAACTGGCAACTTCATCAAATAAACACAGACAGTTCAATTCCACTTTCACTTCCCATATATAAATTGTAACACCTCTAACCCGTATCTGTCGCCAAATTAAGGTTACGAGGCATTACTCGTCAAACCACCAGTCAACACACTCATACAAATACTATTACATTAATTAATAGTAATAAATCCATGCTATCACGATCAAACATGTACTTTCATTTTAAAAATTATAATGTTAACAAGCTTATTACAAATAATATCATTACTATCATATAAAACAAGTTTCAATCAAATAGTAAAAAGACTATTCATTTGGTCATTTTTGAATACATTAGTCGAATATGTACATCCACCCTTGTTCAATTTATACCAATCAAATGCATTAATATTTAAGACAAATATACCTACATGACAAAACTTTGCTAATTACCATTATCATCCATCTACATTATCGCTTAATTAGTTATAGATGACATGATCAAATTACGCAAAACCAAGCTCATATATGACCTTAACCATAAAAGATTAATCCTCATATAAACTTAATCATATCCTTTTCAAATGTGCTTAACTCAGAATATATCTATAATGTCATTAATACAAATCATATAACTATATTTATATAATCACATGTGCCCTATCACTAAATGTTCACCAAAATAATTTAACCATTCAAACCTCATGTCCGAATGCATATGAATATCCAATAAAAATATAAACTCCAAACTAAACCAATGCCATGGCGAATATTACAAGTAAGTATACTATAATTTGATCGTTAATATTTCACACATAACATAACATGAAATAAACTTTCATGATATATCCAACATGAAAAATTAATAACAACATAATCAAGCATTACTAAACCATTTTCAAAAATATATATATAGCAACATATTAACTTGCTAACATATTACATGCTTTAAATCATCTAGCATCCAACATTTATCCTTATTAGCTAAGTGCATATCCCAAAAATACACCATATATATATATATATATATATATATATATCATATGATCATTTTCCGTGTGTGATTTAAAGCATGACCGAAATCACATATCTAATGGTATTATAATGCAAGCTACTATATCAAAATGTAAAACCTAAACTTAACCAAAAGTAATGATTTTATTCGCAAGGCCATATTTATATTTACAATCCTAACATCATTCATTACTTATCAAAACAAAGCCTATACATGCCTTTGATTCAAAGGTTTACAAAACATAACTATACCAAAGAGAGTGATAGTGTGGTCGACTTTCTTGATGATTCCCCGAGCCCATAGTTGAATTATCGATCTATAAAATAGAACACAAACATAAACAGAGTAAGCTCACCGCTTAGTAAGTCCAAGCACATATACTTATAATGAACATACAGTAAACACTTTAATCTTCAAACCGATAATATTGTACATAAATTTTTATATATATATATATAATACACTTAATAGAATACTAGGGTCACATTTGTATCGATTATTATCACTATGTCATCATGAACATATACTTTATCAACTTCACATATAAGCTATGTACCTTCACATTAATGATAGGTTCAACATTATAAAATATAGTACTTGTGCAATTGACCATTTCAACACATCAAATTTGATTCAAAACAATAAGAACTTTACTCACTTCAATCCTTCTAAACATAATATACCAACTCTTACCCGAGCTTTTAACACAAAACATTAAATATAACTTACCTTATTCGGTTCTCAAATTTCCCATTTATATCTATTCACCCAAGCATTAAGCCTACTAGGCACGAAGCCCGAATATGTCACCTACCAAGCACGCTAGGCACGGTCGAATATGTCACCCAGATTAAGCTCGCTAGGCACGAAGTTCGAATATGTCACCGGCACTAAGCCTGCTAGGCATCAAAGCCTGATAAGTAACACCGGCACAAGGCCTGCTAGGCTAATAGCCCGAAATATCAACATTCCAATGCACATTTCAATAATACCATATCCAATTTAATCACTTAAATTTCATAATTCTGTCACATTTCAAACTCATCTAACTTGTTCACATTTTCTAAATAAAATCATTACATCATTGTATACTCCGCATATCATATCGATTATACACCTTTACAAGGTATTAACAAAACATATCCAATTCGATATACTACCTTTACATTCGGCTATCACATAAAAACATGCCCAAATTTATCAAACATTGTCATTAACACATTCATAATTCATTCTTTAATATAATCTAGCTTAAGGACTTACCTCGGTTGTCGATAGACCGTGTAAATCGGCTATTCGAGAACCTTTGTCTTTCCCCGATCCAATTCCGCTTTTCTTTGCTCTTGATCTAAAACACATTAAATTCAGCTCATTCAAGTACATTTCAATTCAATTTAGTCCCAAAACACATTAATGGGTAAATTACCCTTTTACCCTAGTGTTTCACATTTTTTCACTTTAGTCCTAATTGCACAAAACACAAAATACACATTATTTCAACACAACACTCAAGGGCGAATATGTATAAGGACTATATAAGTCCATTTCTTTCATTTATTTTTCATTTAAGCCCTCTCAAATTTTTATTTTTACAAATTTGTCCTATTTACTCAATTTTCACTAAAACTTCAATACAAAACTTATCAATCTTAATCCTATCTTTAAATTAAATTCATCAAGCATCAATTATCATATAACCATGTTAATGGCCGAACCTTAGACATGCTCAGATTTAAAAATTACAACATGGGTCGGCTACGGTTCGAAGCAACGATCTCAAAAACGTAAAAATTAACAAAAACTAAAACCGAATCATACCTTAATCAAGATTAAGAAATGCCGAAACCCTTAGAGCTTTTTCTCTTCTTTTCCCCTTTTAGTTTCGGTCAAAAGCACCCAAAAAGATGAACATGCAATGTTCTTTTATGTTTTTATTATTTTAATGTTATAATATAATACATATTTTATTATAAGCTTAATATATAAAGAAAAACAAATATAAAATGCTTTATAAAAGCTTAGTGCCGTCCACTAGCATGCTAAAAGGGCCAATTTACAACCTTAATCCTCTTATAAAAGAAGACAAAATAGTTTAGTCACTCAATTTAATAAATGGCTACTTTTACCACTTATGCAATTTAGTCCTTTTCTTTAAATTAAACATACAAACAGTCAAATAAATTCACGAATTTTTAGCACATGCTCAATCATATATATTTAACACGAAAAATAATATTAAAATATTTTTCTGTCTTGGATTCATGGTCCCGAAACCACCATTCCGATTAGGGCAAATTCGGTCTATTACATAAATTTTAAGTTTTCTTGGTTTTTGGGAGGGGGGATAAAACTAATTACGTGTCCAAAATTAAACCTAAAAACTGAACCATACAAAACCATAATTTAGTTTATAACTCATAAGCTCAACGGGATATTAGACTCTCCTACTGTAATCTAAATCTCATTTATGAAGATTGTATGAGACTTGAGGAATCAATGTAGCAATGAATGAAGGTCTCTGCTTGCATAAAGAAATTGACAGAAAAAAGGTGCCACCTTGGAGGCTCAACCTCTCTGAGCTCTAACAACAAGCCAGTCTTTGTACAGAAATAAACTCTCCTGCGTCAAGGTTAGAAAAATAAACTCTAAGTAAAGAAACATTGTGTTTCTATTGAAGTGAAATTTGATCATGCCTCGATTTATGTATTATTCTCGAAACAAAATTCTTAATGGTCAATAAACGTACTTACAGATCCATCTTATGAAACAAGTCTTGGACTCTATCTGAATCACTAAACTCGCTTTTGCTTTTACATTTGTACTTTGATTGAATGCGGTTTCAACTCCATCCAAGCACCGAGTTGCATTTGAAAGGGAAAAAAGATGAAAATCGACAATCATAGCAAAGAAGGAACCCTTGTGATCACAATCTAAGTAAATTTCTTGTGCAAAATGTTATATTATTGTGGCCATGAATTCAAAAAGTTAAGAATGGGGTTATGAAAAACTTATGCAATTTTGCCTTATTTGGAGAGGAGAGAGAGAGGAGAGAGAGGAGGGAGGAGAGTATAGTTTAACTAGAAAGTTAGTGCTCATTGCTCAATTACAACTATAACTTGAATTAAAATAATCACTGGATTGATTTCATTTGGTAGGCTAAGAAGGAGATCACAAGTAGAAATAATCAAAGTGGAATCTTCACCTCCAAACATGTTAGAGCAAATCTTTTGCTTCTTTTTGCTTTACACTCTCCAAACACTTCTCCATCCAAACTTACTGCAAACAAAAGTGCTTTTCACCGACTTGCAATCGTTACCCCACCCAACTTGTAAAACAAAAATAAATGGAGCAACCAAAACCTTTCATAGATAGACCCACTTTCACTGGCAACCCAAATGGATGTATCTGACATTTTAGTCAAAGACATTCTTCTTCTTAGAAGTTTCTAATGCATTTGTTTGAGAATGAAAAGACAATTTCAATAGATTGACCTAGGTCTCCTCTGCAATCAAAGGAAAAAAAGGAAACGTAGAGATGGAAAGGAAAGAAAGTTACCAGTAAGACCGAAGGAGAAGATGATGGTTCCCGTTACAGCTTCTTCATTCTCTCTGGGTAAAGGTGAGGGAAAAAATTGAAAAAGGGGAAAAAAAATTTGATTGTTGCAAGAACAAATACCAAATGAAATTAAACTTAAAAAGAAAAATCTGCTAACCTGAAAGTGTACTTTGAACGCATTTGTAGAGAAAGTCTGAAGGAGATTTTGGGAAAAATTTTCTTCATTTCTATTCGAGGATGGACGGAATGGCCATTCAAAGCTTTCAGCGCTGAATCTCTATTACGTGTTTGAGGGAATAGAAACGTAATAAGTAATGTGGCCGAATAAAGAAACGGTGAACCAAACAAAAGCATTAGGTGGGCCCACAGAATAGGGATGTAATAGCATAGCCATTACACCCAACCAAACATGGTGTCAGTCTTGAAGAACCAGTGTCATGCCGTAAATAGTTAAGTGCATCGGATTTCAAAATTACCCTTTTTACTCGCCTCTCTTATGGTCAATTAATTGATAAATTATTAAACATTCAAATTTCAACTAAAAAAAATTAATTATACAAAAGCCAAAGCATTCTAAAATAAATACTAATGGCTTTTAGTGTAATATTATTTGTATTTAAAAATAATTATGTTATTAAAAGGAAAAAAAAAGGGAAGAGTTATCATCATTTATATTAAATAGTTTTTTATAAAATGTTTAAGATTATATATATTTAATTTTATTCATAAATAATTATAGATAATTATAATGTTTACTCTTAACTTTAAATATTAGTAATTGATTTAAGTTTAAATAAATAAATTTTAATTTTAAAACTTATGTTATTCAATTATAATAATTAAAATAAAATTCATAATTACATGGATGGATGATAGTGATACCCTGGAGCAGGGTATTGTATGTTGTAATGTATAGTGGAAACTATAATCCTATAGATAATAGCTGAGCAACTTGAGAGTTGATGCAAATGGCTGGGACCAGACACACCCTTTAGAAACCACACCACTTGGTCCTCGCATGCACCCAAACCAGGCTATATGTATTGGATCTCCATATTACATATTATCTCCACTTTTATCCGATATTATCATAACCAATATACTCTTTTTAGGTTTTTTTTTTTTTTTTTACAATATCTAGAACTACTCATAATCTCTCTCCAACTTATAAATAGGAGTATAAGGCATTTTGGCATATTCAAATTCATATCTTCTTGCATTGACAACAATATCCATATTAATTGAGTTAAGATTCAATCAATCTCTTTTTAATATTTTCAATAAAGGAGGAGATCCTTGCTTAAACATTGAAATGATATTACATTAAATTCCAATATGTTCTTGACAACCAAAGAAATAGATAAAAATTGAACCTCCACTTTTATCTGATACAATCAAAATCAATCTCTCTTTTTTAAGATGTTCTTATACAATATTTAAAATTCTCCATAATCTCTCTCCAACTCGTAAATAGAAGGATAGTGCGCTTCGACGCACTCGAACTACGTCCTCCTACATTGGCAATAATGCCAACGTCAATCGACTTAAGACTCAATGGACTTCTTTTTAGGGTTTTCAATAAAAGAGGAGATCCTTGCTTTGTATTTAATAGAACATTGAAATGATATTACATTATTATTTTTCCTTTGATTTAAAAAAGAATGAGTAGAAGTCAATTAAATCTTATCTTGATTGGCATGTGTATTGTTATCAATATAAGAAGACGATTCGAATTCGTTGAAGTGAAGTATCATCCTATTTATAAATTAGGATGCTAAGTAGTTCTAAACATCGAATCAAAAAAAAAAAAGAAAATATGACCACAATCTATATCGTAGTGACGAATCTTGTGTGTTTCTAAGAAAAAAATAAAAATTTATCAAAATTTTGAGATCTTAAAAGATCGTGTAAACACATAAGAACTCTTAAATAGAACTGAAAAAGAGATCAACTCCAGTTCTCTGGAAAATGGTAAAATCTTTGGAGCAAAAAAAGAGGGCCTCATCCATATCTTGACTTGGTTCTGATTTCTCTATTTTTTTTAATAAAATTCTGCAAATGCTGAGGCAAGCCTCTTTCATGTAAAATCTGCTTGGGAAGATTGTTCAAAAAAAAGAAAACAATGAATGGGATGTATCACTTAATGCTGAATAAATTCCAATACTTTGAAATGGATAAAAATTGAACCTCCACTTTCAAGGCAGCATTATCACAATGATAATGTGAGATATTTTGTAGTTAAAAAAACAATTCAAGATGACGATCTCCATTCAGCGACCTCCCATTATTTACTCATCTTTCCCTATTACATCTAAATAAGACTTTTTAAGGTTTAAATGAAAAATTATCACCTAAATCTCATTTAAATATCAAAGGGTTTTTTTTTTTTTTTTTTTTTTGCCAATGCCACATTTAAATTATGGTTCTGTTTTGTATAAAAAAAATTTTCTTATTACGTATTATCTTTATTTATTTATTTTAATTTTTTTCTTCCAATGCAGCTAACCCTTGTTGCTCTTCTGCTCCCCTGACGTTAGATTCCGGCAAGCTTTGGGCCTGCTGAAGTGGGCCATTGATGATATGCAGGCAGCTACATAATTGCCAACAACCGAAATTAAAAATCTAATGGGAACTCTTGCTTAAAGAGGAAGCTTAGGCACAGAGAGGCATTGACCCTGTCACCTATAATCCTCTCTCAGAGCTGGTTGAAAATGGAGAAAGACAACAAGTGTCAACACACAAATAGCCTGGACATGGTTTCTGGGGCATCTACTGAATTGAACCTCAACATCGACAATCCTAAACCCAAGAGTGGCTTTATACGAACAAAGACCATCGTCAATTACTGCACCAGGTTTGATAGCTTCAAATTCTCATAAAATGGCATCGTACCACTCATTTTCACTTGAATGCAGCAAGTAACAACACCACGCCCAATAGGGCTACCTCAACCAGTTACATATTTCTAACCTGGCAAAGCTTTAACAATCATGTGATCAGTACACTGATCACATAAGCAGACCATTATATAACTATCACTACTCAAGATATGCAGTCTTCTATAGATATTGAAGCTAAGAGAATTTTCTAGGCAGTAAAAAACTTCATAGCAAGCAACTTAAAAGACAATTTTTCCCATTGAAGTTTTCTGCTACAGGGTGTCTGCAGAATGCGTAACAAAGATCTTTCCTATAGTTCCATACTGTTAAGTTCATATAGATAGTCTCAAAATAGCACTTCAAAAGTTTTAACGGGTTTGGATAGTGATTCTAAGCTCTGATTACAATTCTCACTTCCACATATTACTTATCCCTAGTCCTCAATTACTACTTCTGTTCCCACAACATTTGCTATTGCGATCTCTGCTATAGTCCTCCATTCTGCCCTCTTTATCTCATTCCAACTCTTCATTTTTTGTGAAATATCAGATACATATGGATACTAAGATCGACCTACAAGTATATATATCTGAAAAAAGACTAGAAAAACATCAACCTGCCCGTGTTGTACTCATACCCGAAATTTAATGCTTACCACGAATCTGATCAACATAGCTTAATAGTTACAGGAATTCACTGTTCCGAAATTGTTTAGAGTACATGATCTTGTGAATAACTTCCATAGTAGAATGCAGAATAACAGGATGGGGATCTGTTTAACATGGTCTTAGCATTCTATAGCATTCTAAACTATCTGGCTCATAGCATTAAGAAATGTTGCACTAATGTTTTAACCTATTCTGAATTATCTTGCTCATATCACTAACATGAGGTTGATCAGTTCTTCCCTCAACCAAGCATTTAAAGGATGAAACCAATACCAACCACATAAACAGCAACAAATAAATATGAGTTCAAGGTCTAAACCCAATTAAAAAGTTGAGTCCATCAATTTCGATATATTAACTAAAAACCCAATTCATTTTAACCCAAGGTTCATCCAAATCCGTTTTTCATGAACCTCCGTAGTTAATTTATTCTACCCCCACAAATTCCTCTAAATTGAAGGAAAAGAAGACTTAATTCTAAGTTTGCTTACTTTCCCATTACTATTAGCGCAATCCAATCCGCAGCCGCACTGTGGGCACTCATAAAAGTTGTCAATAGGAAAGCTAGAAGATGCAATCCCCACCGAAAATTCCAGCTCATCTTCATCTCTAACAACCTCCACGATGTTGAGCCATAAAAACAGGACCTTGACACTGATTCCACTTAGGTTTTTGAGCCTGTTGTTGGAGATGATCCCGCTGATCGTGGATTTGTATTTGAGTTGATAAGACCCTTCCAGTGAGAAGCTACACGAACCCTCTAAGTAGGCATGGAACCGACCGGTGGATTCATCTAAATCGTACTTTAGGACGCCTTGGGGGAGAAGCCCAACGGGGAAGTTGTAGCCTTGGAGGACTTCGTAGGGTGAAAGGGAGTCGCCAGTGAGGTTGAGGGGGGATGACGTGGCGAGTGGGGTGTGGAGGAAGAGAAGGAGGAGGGCGGCTGCGAAAGTGGTGGTGGGCGGAAGGAAAGCCATTGCTTTGTTTGGGTTAGGCAGCGAAAGAGGACAGTGGAGGAAGAAGAGGGGAAAGGAGATGCCTTGTTACCGAGTGCGTGTCGAGGGGGTTGGCCGCTTTGGTTAATGAGTGATGAGTAATGATTGACTTTAAGGGAGGAAAGGGCCACATGGTATTTGGCTGTCGTGGAGCACGTTGTTAACCGGAAATGAGACAAATCGGGACGCAAATTTCTAAAGCGGTGACTAAGCTATTATTCTTTTGTTGTGTACGCTTAACAGGGTTAATTGGCTAATTATATTAATCATTTAATAATCAATATTATATTAATCAATTTTTTAAGTCCAATTTACATTTAAAATACATTGATTAAATTTTAAATAAATGTATTACTACATAATTTAATGTGTTAAAAAAATCCTTTTAATGGACCTATAGAATGCGGAAGATTAATTCTGGATTCACTCCACTCGATATGTTGAGAAATAAAATAAAAAATCCTCTTAAATTTTAATGATACACCTTTTTCATATTTTGGATTCAAATTGTTTATAAGACGAGCATAATTTAATTTGTGTGTTTTAAATGTGCTTCATTGTAGCATTTAATACATAAATTTATAATTAGACTTATAGAAAGATTTAATTGATATAATGTTGATATTTTAAGAATTCAGTTATAATATTTTAAAGTTTAAGAATTCATTTAAAATTTGGATGATAGTTTGAAAACTTTTTATAGAATTAACCCTTAAAAACATTTTTTTAAAATAATTTATATTCACGATTTACATTTTATTTTTTTATCAATTATTAGAGAATAAAATAACACCATCTTCGAAATCACGAGGTGAATTGCATGGTATATTAGTTGTAGACGAGGTCTTAATATTTCTCACATTTTTTTTGCAAATGACAATTTTTTGTTCTTTCGGGCCATTGATTCTGAATGTAAAGTGGTAAGGAGATACTCTATGAGACGACGTCAAGACTAGCAATTAACTTTGTGAAGTCAGGAATCATGTTTAGTTCAAACAATAGTGGCACCATTCAGGATTCGGTTAAATTTAAGTTAGGCATTAATAGCCCTATTGATCATGGGTGTTATCGCGAGCTTCCTTCTTGGTGGGTCGTAAGAAGCGGCACGTCTTTGCTTTTATCAAGGAGCGTCTTAGTAAATGCATTTTTCGTTGGCAGAATAAGCTATTGTCTTGGGTAGGTAAAAAGGTCTTAATGAAGACTGTTGCTCAATGTTTTCCCGTGTATAACATGAGCATGTTTTTGTTTCTGTGCCTTTATGTGCTAAGTTGCATAGAATGTTGAACTTGTCCTCGTGGGGTTCTAGTCGGAATTGTCGTAAAGGAGTTCACTGGGCGACTGGGGTCGCCTATGAGTTCCTAAGAAGTGGGTGCATGGGATTTATAGACTTTCACTGTTCTACCTTGGCGTTATTGGGAAAGCAGGTTGTGAGATTGGTTTCAAATCCAAATAGTTCAGTTATTCGTTTCGTTAAGGCTAAATATTTTTCGAGCTGTAGTCTTTTTAAAGCTGATGAGGTTACCAATTAATCTTTTATTCGACTAAGTTTAATTGTTACACGTCATATTGTGCATAGCGGAATTCAATGGAGAGTTGGTAATGGGTGTGATACCAGAGTTTATCATGATTCGAGGCTTATTAATGATGATAATTTTTACATTGATTCGCTTTTGTTACTTGGCATAGAGGATATTTGAGTTTCTGATTTGCTTAATGTGGATGGGTGCTCTTGGAATAGACCATTGATTGAATGTGTGTTTTCGCCAATTGATTGCGAACAGATATACCAGATCCTAGTTAGTCTCAATCATCATCACCTAGATAAACTTATATGGCTCTTTGCTCTTGATGGACAATATAGTGTAAAGTCAGGTAATATATTAGCAATGAACTTGTATTCATATATGAATGTTTTAATTCGGGATGGGTTGGGGCAATAGATATGGCATTTACGTATCCCTCCACATGTGAAGGAGTTTCTTTGGCACTGCTAACATTCTTTTCTTTTGGTTAAAAGTTGGCATCTTGAAAAGGTATTATCGATACGCAAATGTGTAGGAAGGGTGATAGGAAAAAGGACATTGTGCATGCCTTGTTGCACTGTTGTAAGGCGTAAGCTATTTGGACTACAACAATGGTACCTACGTAATGAAAACTAGGTAAGGCAAATTTAGAAAAAAACATTTTTGTAGAAGAAAATAAACGAAAGAACTCTTAACTCTTTAAGAAAAATACTCTCTGTTATTTCTTGAATCTCAACTTGATTTCTTTGTTTTGACAATTGCTTTTATAAACTTCACTAGTCTTCTGTTATGAACAACTGCTACTTTAACAAATTACTAACTTCTTAACTAACTAACCTATCCTTCCTTAACACTCACCCAGCTTCTCGGCGGGCAATACCCACAAAAGAGTACGAAAACGAGTAAAACATGTAGCTAAAAGTGGCTTGGTAAGAATATCAGCGACTTGATCACAAGCTGGAACCTCTCCTACTATAACAGACTCGTCTGCGACTTTTTCTCGAACAAAAAATAGGTCCAACTCAACGTGCTTAAACTTTGAATGTAAAATAGGGTTAGCCGCGACAGCTACTGCACCGGAGCTATCGCACCAAACAGTAGGAGTATCATCTGACTTGACTTGCAGTTCCTGAAGCAACGAAAGGAGCCAAGTAACTTCACTAGTAGCCACAGCAAGACTTCGGTATTTTGCTTCAGCCGTAGATCGAGCGACCACTTATTTTTTAGATCCCCAAGAAATCAAGTTTGACCCAAAATAAACACAGAACTCGAAAGTTGACAGTCGATCATCAAAATCAAGCCCCCAATTGGCTTCGACATATGCACTCAAGGACAAACGAGCTAAAGGTCGAATAACAATTCCAAAATTAATAGTACCACACAGGTACCGTAAAATACGCTTTAGTGCAGCCATGTGAACATTAGTAGGACTGCATAAACTGACATATTCTGTTCACAGCGTAAGCAATGTCAGGACGAGTAAGCACCACGTACTGAAATGCTCCTACAAGACTTCTATACTCAGTTGGATCTACCAAACTTTCACCATCATTTTTAAATATCAAAGACGAGCTCACCATAGGTGTGTGAACACTTTTTGCATTCAACATCGACGCTCGATCAAGAATATCTCGTATGTATTTTGTTTGACACAACTAGAAGCACCCTAAAGTGTTCCAACGAACCTCAATCCCAAGAAAATAGTGTAAATCACCCATGTCATTGAGCGAGAACTCATCATTTAGTAACTGAACTGATCAATTTCTATAGCCATACTCCCACTAACTATAATGTCATCAACATATACCAAGACATATAGTATAGAGGCAGACTGGATTCAAACAAACGAGCATCAAACTTTGAATTGACGAACCCAATAGATACAAGAATCTGCTTCAGTTTTTCAAACCAAACACAAGGTGCTTGACGAAGGCCATACAATGCTTTCTTCAAACGACACACAAACGGTTTGCCTGAGGAATCAAACTGAACAAAACCCGGAGGTTGGTGCATAAACACTTTAGTGTCCAACTCCCTATTTAAAAAACATTATTCACATCAACCTCTCAAAGAGACCATCCTCTAGACACAACAATAGACAGAATAACACGAATAGTAGCAGGCTTGACAACTGGACTAAAAGTTTTTTTAAAATCACAGCTCGATACTTGAGAACATCTTTTGGCTACCAATCTGCCTTTTGCCGAGCAATAGTACCATCAAGATTTCTTTTAATCTTGAACAACCACTTGCACCCAATGACATTACGATTTGACGAAAGAGGAACAAGCTCCCAAGTAGAGTTGCGAATAAGGGCATCATACTCGGCCTGGGCTGCAGCAGTCCACTCAGCAGACAACGCTTGTTCTATTGTAGACGGTTCTATAGCTTCAACGGTCATAGCTTTGGGTTTGAAAATCTCGGCCTTAGCTCGAGTCACCATCGGATGAGTGTTATTTTTTAAAATTCTGAGTCTGAGTAAGACATCAGTACTACTAGCAGGAGGAGTGAGCAACGGATGTGTGTGGACATCTCCCATAAGTCGAAGTAATTCAACATTATCACTAGCAATTTGAAGATTAGACTCATGTATATCAACAGGACCAGTCGGAATTGAGTTAGACGAAGATGAAACATTTTCAGCTGATGACGAGCTGGTGAAACTTAATGACTCTGTTGAAGGTTCCACTAGATAGGTGGAGACCGGTCGAATGAGAGGAATCGCCGTTGAAACCGTCTCCCCAGAATCCAAAACCAAGCTCTCAAACTTCTCTTTAGACCATAAGAACTTGCTTTCATAAAAAAATGTCTTGACACAACAACATTACCATTCGAAAGAAAACATTGATATCCTTTGTGTTATGTACTGTAGCCTAAAGATGTGGAAGGTTGTGATCTAAAATCCAGCTTGTGTGTTGTATAAGGATGTAAGTAAGGATAGCAACAGCAGCCAAACACATTTAAATGATCATAGGTGGGATAACGACCATACAAGATCGAAAAATAAGACTTTTCTTTTAGGATAGTAGTTGAAGACGATTGATAAGATGCACCGCACAACAAAACGTGTATCCCCAATATTTCATGGATAGATTTGTTTGAGCCAGAAGGATGATGCCCATTTCTATAATGTGTCGATGCTTGCGTTCTGTAATTTCGTTTTCTTCAGAAGTATAAGGGCAAGTCAATCGGTGAACAAAATTCTATTTGACGCCAGAATAGACACAAACGCTCGATACTCTCCACCCCAGTCACTCTGAAACTGTTTGATGGGTTTGCCGAATTACAATTTAACCAATTTCAGAAAGCGAACAAAGCATTATAAAGCTTGAAACTTTTGGCTTAAAAGATAGATCCAAGTAAACTGAGTGCATACATTAACAAACGATACATAGTACCACTTATTTTCACTGGCTACAGCCTCGGGACCCCAAAGATTAAACACAATTAATTCAAATGGTTGATATTGAATAGTAGACATCGAAAATGGCAACTTATGAGACCTTGTTGACATGTAGTATAGATACGACCAGCACAACTTTTATTAAAATTGATTACATTTTTCTAACACGTTTTTAACAACAGAAACAGAAAGGTGACCAAGACGATTATGCCACAGATCAAACACAGAATAATCCACAACCTTATTCTGAACCTTCGTGTGAGTAGTGAACAGAGCTTCAGCAGGCACCGAAAAGTGATACAACCCATCACGTATGTGGCCCGTCAGTAGGATCACCCCCTCTTTAGGTCCTTAATAACACAATATGCAGGATGAAACTCAAAAAATACTTTATTATCATTAGCAAATTGTGATACCGACATGAAATTCTTTTTTATACTTGGCACACACAACACATTAGATAATCGAAGCAATCTAGTTGAAGTGGGTAAAATACCATTACAAATCGACAAAATCTGGGAGGTGTCATTACCCATTAAAAGAGAAGACATACCTGATATGGTATGTTGTCAAGAAGTGTCGGGTCCCGGTAGACATGATGACTCGCACCCGAATCAGGATACCATCTCGTGGTACCGATAGGCACGAAAATATAGGAATTATTACCACCATCATTAGAACCAACTTGAGCAGTGTGGATATGTGACCCGAACGTGTCTGAATAGTTAGAAGCATGTAAATCACCGAGTCGAGGAAGCCCAATACACGGGTTGGATCCGATATACAATCGGGCTCTTAGTTTTGTATGCCAAAGAACCAAGTCACCACCCACCATAGCATGATCCGGCCTTTTATCACGATTTTTGCCCATAAGTAATGCCATGTTCCTGCCTAAAACCACGTCTAAATTAGCCATTTAAAGGCCCAAATTCATGTCTAAAATCACGCTTAGCGTGACCATAATTAGGCCCAACATTAAATGGCCCATGCGTCAAGCATGCATGTGGCCCACGTGCCATTTGATCATGCGGCCCACGTACCATTTGATGAGAACCACTAGCAGCCATCTCATAATTTTGACCAAAAGCAAAGTAATTTTGACCAGCACAATTCTAATCCAAATGACCACAATTTTGACCAGCGATATTAGAGTAATAACTCACCTTGGGATTTGAAACCCTATTCGACACATTCTCTTTTTCCAGTCGCACGATCTCCGTCACCCAGATACATTGGTCCATATGAAACAATCAGACCACCATGGTTCTCCGTTGGAAGCATTGACGACGAGGAGTCAGCCTCCCGGTTATAACGATAATAACATCATTGGGTGAGGTGTCCAAAACGGTTACAGATCTGATATTGTACCCGCGTCCGAAACGACCTCCCACGGTCACGAGATGACGAGCGCCTGCCACGGAACGACCCTTCCACCATCGGAGACGACGCGGACTCAACAAGGTTCGAATGAAGTGAGAGTTCTTTAACTACACGACTGTCGATTTTCGCACTCCACAAGAGCAGTCACAAGGCGATTGAACGAGAAAAGACTAGGCGTCAAAGAGGCCGAAGAGACGACGGCCTCAAATTTCGATGGTAGTCCGGTAAGCAGTATTTCTATTTTCTCTTCGTCTGAGATCGGAGATCCTGAGGTCTCCAACAAAGCACAAAGGTTTTTAATTCGAGCGACGTAAGCTTTAACAATCACCTTTCTTCAGCTAATGGAGTTCATGTCGCAGACGCGACTGTTTGGCCCCCGTGTCAGCGGCGAAAAAATCCATTACTGTGATCCACACATCACACGCCGACTTAGCATCAGTAAACAACAGTAGTAGAGGTGTGCTTATCTTGGAAAGGAGCCAGAAGGTAAGGAAACGATCTTGCTGTTTGAAGATTTGAGCCAAAGGATTTGGAACTAACGTACCATCAGCATTCGTTACAAAACGAGTCGGAGAAGGTAAGGTTCCGTCAAGTAATCCAAGAAGGTCATAACCGTCGAGTTTGAATTTCACTTGTTGCTGCTATTGCATGTAGGTTTCATCCGTGAGCTTGACAACTTCATGTCGTGGGAAGGATGTTACCACACGATCACCATTAAACGGAGCAAAACTCGACTCAACAGAGGCAAAATCAATGAAATTTGCGGTGGCCATGGCTCCCAAAATCAGCCGGCGACTGATACCATATTGAAAATTAGGTAAGGCAAATTTAGAAAAACGATTTTGTAGAAGAAAATAAACAAAAGAACTCTAGCTCTTTAAGAAAAATACTCTCTGTTATTTCTTGAATCTCAACTTGATTTCTCTGTTTTGACAATAGCTTTTATAGACTTCACTAGTCTTCTGTTATGAACAACTGCTACTTTAACAAAAAACTAACTTCTTAACTGACTAACAACCTAACTATCCTTAACACTACGGATAGGGTTACTTCTTGTCGAGATTGCTCGCTATGTCGAACAGTGAGGTTCAAAAACGAAGGCTTGTGTTGTTGTGGCAAATCTGGTCGAATAGGAACTTATCTTTATGGAAACATCATGAGCTTTCACCATCTCCGGTCCTTTGTAACCTCAATTGTTTCGTTTAAGAATGAATGCTTACAAAATGCTGATTATTCAACAGTTGAGTCCCAACTGCCTCGAGATGGAAGATGAGGGTGACGTCGGGATGAGAGGGGGACTATCAGAGGCTATAAGGTGAAAACCACCTCCTCCGGGCTATTTAAATGTAGTGTTGATACCTTTTTTTTTATAAATCAATCGACTGTCGAGGTTGGATAAGTTCTTCAAGACAATCATGGTGTTTTGATAAAAGGGTTATCGACATTTGAGAGGGTGACATTTTCACCATCCGAGAGGCCTTGCTGTGGCTGAAATCTAATCATTACAATCACATCATCGTTGGGTCAGATTGTGCGTTGGTGGTGCATACATTGGATCTATCCATTGTTGACGACTCAGAGTTCGACTGTTTTATTTCAAATTGTTTAATGCTAAGTAATTCGTTTTAGCACTTATCCTTTAATTGGGTACGTCAGTCGGCTAATAAGACAACTCATTCGCTTTCTCAAGTAGCCTTATTAAATGCTAATTACACTAAACAATCTACTTTACCGTCTTCGTTTTTAGATGTTTTGAATGATAGTAATGTTCCTATTTTGTCTCATAAGGATGTTGGATAATAAGATATGGGGTAAGCCTTTTGGATTGTCTTAGTATTCCTCCTCGCTAGTCGTTAATTTCTGTCGATTTGTTTTTTTTAATATAAGTTTACTTAAAAGAAATAACGCTATCTTAATAATTTTGTTAAAATTTTCAAAAGTAAATATAAATATTCAAAATTATCTTGTACTAGATTATGTCACAATTATGATAGTGAAATTTAAAAATAATATTTTTAAGATAATAGTAATTTTAAAATAGAGATAACTTATGATTAACCTTTTTAAGCCTAAAAGAATTAACAAATTTTTAAGATAAATGTGATTTTTGGAAGGGAGAATTTTGTTTAAGGAGTGATTGTCTTTTAAGAGAGAGAAAAGATCTATTAAATAGTGGACTATATATATATAATAATATTTGATATAGTGTTATCAAGTTTTTAACCTCCAAGAAGAATAAAAGGTTTTGACAAGTATCCTATAAATGTATAATAAAATATTAAAATAATAAATATTTATAAAAATAAATATATGATAATTTTTAAGATTATTTGTGGAATAAAAAATTATTAATATACCAAATACTAATTAGTGTGATTGATTTATCACACGGAATTGAAGTATAGATATAAAAGTTGTAGATATGATTAAAATTATTTTCAGATTTAATAGCTATAATTATATTAGTCCAATGCAATAAAAATATTTATTTGGAAAATTTATTAGATTATTTATTATCCTTATTTTTAAGAAAAAAAAAAAAACTTAACTTTTGTGAGACTTGGAGACAAACTTGATTAAAGGGTAATTTAGCATTATTTTTATAAGTGATTTTAAAAGTTTATTTTAAGATTTAAATATTTAATATTATTATTAAAAAGTATTTTGAGAAATAAAATATCTATTTTAAATATGATATAATAAAGTAAAAATCATTTAAATAATATTCAAAATCATTAATATTACAATAAAAAATATAACAAATAATTTATTATTACTCATTATTAATATTTTGATAAATGAATTACAAGTTTTGAATATTTTAAGTAATTAATATTAACTATTTGCAAAATTTAATTGGACTATATAAATTGCAATTTAAATATTAAAATATAACTATTAAAAGAGAAATGATTGTATGAAACTGTGATTCTACGTCATCCATATCCCTTTCCAATAGGAGAATGACAAATCAAATTTTTACTCTTGATTTTCAATTTTTTCATCCTAATTCTCAACTTTTTCCTCCTGAAAAGTTCAAATCCAATTGAAAAAATTAAAAATCATGAGAAAAATCTGATTTATTATCTTTCGATTAGAAATGAATATAAATAACGTAGAATCACAATCACAGTCTCATACAATTTTTTTTTATAATCCTAAAGCAATTTTAAAAAACATTGTCAATGAAAGCATAAGCGGAGGAGAGAATACACCATACCATATGCTCGTGGATTTAACTTTTCTGCCATCATCAGTGACGTGAGTCACACTATCTTTGGATACGCCGCCACTAATTGTGGACTTGTATTTGAGCTCCTAGGATAGGTCTAGGAGTCGACGGGCAAATACTAAAGATGCAACAATCACTAGCATCCAAAGAAGACCATGGCCCATGATGCAGTTCGATTGTTCAACAACTTCTTTTATAAGTTGTCGATGAATCCCGATTGTTGTTGGTGGAATTAAAAAGTTATAAATCAAAGAATAGGATATTCTTGTAGCTAAAAGATGTTCATGGCCCCTTTAGCTATAACTTGAGGAAAGAAACTATCAATTCTCAATGACTATATTTCCTAGAGCCCTTATCCCCTTAATTTGTTGGGTAAAACATGGGAAGATAGCCTAGTTATTCCTCGGTTTAGAAGCACTTACTATTTTATTTGGACGAACCCAAGTAAGCTTAAAGATGCCAACCAATGAACGCACAGAGTAGGGTTAAAGAATAAAAGTGGAGAGAGAGACAAGTCACAGGATTGATTCCAATAATAAACTCTAGGATTTAAATCATAGAAACCATTCATATTCCAGCTGCCCAAGTTAAATACCCTAAAGATTTCCAGTAAACATACCCGAACAGTGCCTAAACGAGTACCAATTATAAATCATCTATTAGTTATATCACAACTTACCTAAATAGAAGATGCTAAAGCATTCAAGCCATTGCACTTGAATCCGCACCCACACTGAGGAGATTCATAAAAGTTGTCAATAGGGAAGTTAGCCGACGCAATCCCAACGGAGAACTCCATCTGGTCCCCATTATGTATCACTTCAACGATGTTAAGCCAGAAGAAAAGAATCTTAACGCTCACTCCCTTCAAATTTGTTATCCTGCCTGGGGAAATCACTCCTTTTATGGTGGATTCGTAACTGAGTTGGTATGAGTCAATGTCAAACTTGCAGGTTCCACTCAAATAAGCTGAAAACTCGCCCGTTTCCCTGTTCAATTCGTACCCAACCGCGCCATTGGGAAGGATGCCTACTGGGAAGTCGTACTGTTGAAGAGCTTGGTACGCGGATAGATTGTCGTCATCGGCTACGGCGAATGAAGAAGCTGGGAGGGAGATTAGGATGAGGAAGAGGAGGATTCCGCTTGGACAAGGCATGGAAAAAATCTTTGGTTTTCAGGATTCGATTGAGCGGAGATCTCTGTTGTAATGGGGATAAGGGAAATTTGGGAGTGAGAAAGTCAGATGTGGCTGCTGCTGAGTGCACCATAAATTGAGTCCCGTCGAGTCGCGGGGTGGGCGACAAAGACATTTTCTTTTGACTTAAATACTCATAAATGCCAATTTTTTATAAAAAATTTACATGAATAAGTCGATTTTTAAAAAAATTATAAAAATAGGTCGATTTTACGAAGATGAGTCCAGCTGAAAATGTAGAAAAATATTTTTAGTTGAACACATTTTTAGTATATTGATAAAAAATACTATTAATTAAAAGCGTTTTTATTATATCAACACTAAAAATGACAAGATCAATATTTTTTCTTATTTTCTATTGTCATTTATTATTGTGAAAATAAAAGTTACAAAAGATATTTACATGACTCAAAGCCTTATTTTTTATATTATCTAAAACAAGTTGTAAATGAATATATATATATATATATATATATATATATATATATATTCATTTCTTATATCCTACAACGCTTAAGAAAATAAGAGAAAAACTTTAATTTATATAAAGACTTATTCGATAAGTTTTATTTTACATTAATAAATGACACTAAAAATAAAAAAATATTAATGATATATGATAAAAAGTATTTTTATTAAAATATTTTCTGTCAATACACTGAGAATGCATCTAATTGATTTTGCGTTCTTTTATAAAATAGGTTTATTCCGTATTTTTTCAAAATTAATTTTTTACGTAATTTTATAGAAAAGCAGCATTTATGAGTATTTAATCTTTTCTTTTGTCAGGAGAGTACAAACATACAGATCATTACTTAAACCCAAAAATAAAATTCTAAGGGATAAACGAAGGGAACAGAAGCTGGCACGTGGACCTACCATCCACCATTAAACGTTTTCATCATGCTTTTCATTCCAATCATCATGCTCTCCTAGCTATCACTAGGGGTGAGCATTCGATCGAATCGAATCGAATCGAATCGAAAAATTTCGAGTTAATCGAGTTTTTGAATCGTATTTTATCATCCTAACTTAATTTGAAATTTTTTCGAATCGAGTCGAGTGAGATTTAAATTCGAATCGAATCGAATCGAATATATTTGTTCGAGTTAAATTTTTAAAAAATAACTTTAGTGTTGTTTATTTTTATGTAATTTTAAAAAATAATTTTCTTTAAATTTTTAAAACATGATCATACAATAAAAATTGAGGTAAATAAGTGAATAAATAAAATCTTAAAATTTAAAAAAAATTAAAAATTGATTTGGGGTTTAATTTGGGGAGAAAGAGGAATTGGATGGGAACTTAAGATTTAGGAAAAAAATTTTGAAATTTGAGTTGATGGGCTTGGAGAGAAATGGGTAAAAGCCTAAAATTTAAAAAAATAAAAAAATATAGTTTATATTCGGTTTATTCGAATTATTCGAATTATTCGAATTTAAAAATTCAACTCGATTCGAACTCGAAATTCGAAACTTAAAATTCGAGTTGATTCGATTAACTCGATTAACTCGATTCGAATAATTCAAAATTGAATTTTTTTCAATTTTCTAATCGAATCGAGTTTTGCTCACCCCTAGCTATCACTACTACTTTACCAAGTATTATTATGAAGTTGAAATGTTATTTATAATTTTTAAGAGAGTTAGTTTGAATGAAATGGTATAGTATTTTAATAGAATATTTATTTTATGAGAATAAAAAGATAGTAATGAAATTGAATAGATGTA
Source organism: Gossypium rotundifolium (assembly GCA_025506655.1). Taxonomy (NCBI): domain Eukaryota; kingdom Viridiplantae; phylum Streptophyta; class Magnoliopsida; order Malvales; family Malvaceae; genus Gossypium; species Gossypium rotundifolium. The sequence continues at coordinate 165,502,069 of CP106729.1, read as the reverse complement.
GCAGTGATTTGGTTAGAAGGAATGGAATGAATACTGTGATATTATTTTATGTTTAGTTGAGAAATATAAATATGTAATAATAAAAAACAAAAAAACTCAAATGACAAATATATCTTTTAACATTTTAATGTATTTTTACATCAATTTGATATTAAAAATAATATTTGATATTAAATTATATTAAAAGATTTTTATTTTTATATTTTTAAAATTTGAAAATAATATTTTATATTAAATTAAATTAAAAGAATTATTTTCTCCATCTTCTTCATTTTCTTTGATCCCCTCTCTCTTTCCAAATTCATCTTCATCTTCCTCTCCAACATTTTACCAAACAAAAAAACATCAACATAAATTTCATTACTATATGTGCATTCATTTGGTTGCTCCCTCTCAACAACTCTGATTAATTCTTTGTTTGACCCTAACCAAATCACATTGTCCCAACATTTTCTCACAAGTAACATATAATTCCTGGAAATCCAAGATTAACTATACACGTGCACAAGAGAACTCTTCACCATCCTTATTTATATTTCATAAGCAAAAAAAGGAAAAAGATCTTATGATTTATTACAAAACATGTCAAAATCACTATAATTTCATTTCATTTCAAAATGCAACTAGTCATTTACAACTCTTGAATGGCAAAACACAACTATATCACATTTGGAGAAACCAGAATGGCCAGCTCCTCAATGCTTGCTTCATATAAAATCACAAGCAAATTCGAAACGGTTTAGAAAAAAATTACACCAACTTTTTTATAAGGAATTTGAGACTAAACATCATAGACTAGCAGTCGCTCTTTAATAGAAACACAACAAATTGGACACCTTTTGCCCTTCTCACAACAAGTGCTGAGAAAAAAACAACATTATTAATAATTAAAGAAAACAAGTTGTACATCCTTTGATAAAAAATGAAAATATTACACACCATATGCCAAAAATATGGTATGCCACTACAAGTAATGTAAATACCATAATAATATAGTTCTGAGTATATATGATGCCTAAGCCAAAGCTTTCATAGACATCTTTGCATTAACGAATAGTCAAATATTGAGAAAACAACCAGAATGGAAAATAACATTGTCAATATCATGTGGATGTTTTTATTGGGAAACAATATTAGAGGAGGAATAGGAAATAGGAATGACAGAAATTAGAGTTTTAGATTTATTTAATTTCTTTATTATATTATACTTTTAAAAGTTTTAGTTTTACTTATTCTCCCTATTATTTTAGGGTTTTTTTATTTCCCTTATAAACTCTAAAATAGGAATTCCATTATGACTCTTTCCTTTGTTATTAACAGCCTATAAAAAAGCTGCCAATATGAAATAAAGAGTAAGTAATTTATTTTTATCACAGGCATTATTTTAGGAGGGGGTTCAGTCAAAAACGAATATGCCTTTTGAGTAACCATAGGTCGAAGCTAGAACTCTTTCTCATCTAAACTTGTGACTAGATCCTATGCCAAGGTGCATAACAACTTGGTATCGAAGTCAGCTTGACAGCCAAGCTAGAGGCTTTCATGGAACAAATAGCTACAAGGCAATAAGCATTAAAGGAACAGGTGGCAATGTTATCTCTTCCGGTCTAAAAGACAACAAAAGGGGATTCAGAGAAAAATAATAAAGACTAGAACAATAGTAGACGCAGGAGAAGGAATTTTGTAACACACCAAACCTGGCCCAAGCGTTATGACCGGATCTAGCATGTCACATAGAAGGGTTGTTTAAAAACTAAGCGTTCGTTGAAAAAGTTTGCATATCTTTTGAAAACTCTGAGTTACGTTGGTTGTTTATAAAAATCCGATTTACTCAGTGTCCACTTTAGAAAAGTTGTAACTAACTTGAAAACTGCCTTTGTTATGAAAATCGATTTTGAATATTTGAGGCAACGTGGTATTTTAGAAAACGATTGTTAATGTTTAAGAAAACCCTGTATTTATAAGTTTAACAGTTATAATTGAAAGATTAAAAGAAAAATATACCAATGGACTTATCACAAAATATCAACCCAAAATAAATAAATAATCTTAAAGATAAAGTAAAAATTGAATTTACTAAAGTTTGAGAGAAAATCTCCTTTGTATGGCCACCACTGAGTCCTCCATGGCTCCAAATCCTCTATCGCTGGGGATTACCTACGAGGTAAAGAAAAATGGGTGAGTTACGGGAACTTAGTGTGAAATCCCCTAAACGACATTAACTGGGCCTGAGCCCATAAGACATCAATCTGGGCCTAAGCCCTATAATCATGAAAGTGCAAATGTAGTAGTGCAGCCCAACCCAATCCAACCAACACACCTCCGTACCAGCCAATCACACCTGTGGGGATCAAGTCAACCCACCCCGCCAATCACATTCAATATTGCGCATAAGTCGCTAATCACAATATTTGTGGTCGAGCCACCAGAGTCATAATTATGTATATATATAAATATATTGTGGCTATGCCACCAGGCTACACTGCTCTTCAATCATTAACTCGCCCCATGCGACATGATAAAATGCTACATACATATCGACATATACAAGTGTGATGTAAACATACATTTGTTACTAGACAACACTGAGGGTAAAATGGTCATTCAACCCATTGAGGGTATTTTAGTAATTTTACAACCCAGGGGTATTTCGGTAATTTACCTTCCAAGAGTATTTTAGTAATTTTCTCTTTCATGGCCTTTTAAAGGCTTACTGTCACCTCGAGCAACTCGGGACCCTTTTTGGGTCTTTACAGCACTATTGGGCCTAAAACTCATTTTAGGCCCAAAAGGCCCACACGCCGTGGCCCAAAACGCATGGTTTGATTCATGATTTGCAGATTTCACATCCGCGCCTATCATTGGCTAGTTTTCCAACAATTCTATCCAAGTGGGCCGATTATTTGCTTGGCCCATTTGGCCCGCTTTAGCCAGCTTAGGCTCGTTACATGATTTCTAAGATCGCGAGAGTGTTCATGACACCCTCAACGACCTAGTGTCACGATTCGTATCTCAATTTACCATTACGAGCATTCGCACGCTCGAGTAGTCATAATTGTCGGCTTTTCGACTTTTCGCCGCTTCACAGAACTTCACAAGCAACCAACGAAGTGGGTGTGAGATTACACACTTGATTTAGATTTCTTAAAGAACCACTCTTCGTTGCCCCTAAAGATAAAATCGATCAAAATTTAGCCTCGACTTCTTAAAAGATTCCATAAGTCCAAAAGTATTAACTCACAAGGGTCACTTACCACAATCGTGATCTTTCCCTACAAGGATCTAAAATTCAGCCTTGCACCTTGGCTATTGCAATGAGTTCCTAAAAGTAAATAAGTGATGTACCAAAGGGGTTAGCCTTAATCCAATATTCGACCCTTCCACAAGAGCAGGAAGTTGATATCATCACCACAAAATAGAATTACATGAGTGAAGCAAAACATCGAAATAAAAGAGTAACATCTTACCACCAATATTCGGCCTAAACACCCACTTACCAATCAACTTCCGAAACCAAGGCTAAGAGAATGATAAATAGTAGCAAAGGATGACTTGATTTGGCCCTTACCAAAAGAGAACATGAGGAGTTTAAAATAAAACAAGTGGCTAAATTCAGCTTAGCCAAGAGGTACGAGTTTTGGCTTAGCCAAGTCAAGAGAAGAAAGAACGAACAATCATGAAAGAAGGAGAAAAAATCTTTACCGTAATATCAAGGATGAGCCGAATGAGATAACAAGGTTCAACACTAGAAGCAAGACAATAAGCTCTAGGTTCGGCTATGGAGACTACACCAAAAAGAAAACCAATCAAAGAAAAAGCTATCAAAGAACACAAACCGAAATGGTAGCTATAGGAGAGGTTCAACTAAGGAAGAAAAAGGGTTCGAAAAGAATTCAACTATTGATGTTTTGGAAAACACAAATGAAAAAGAAGAATAGAAAATGTTTGAAAAGAAAAGAGTAGGAGTCAATAGGTAAATTGAAGTTTCGGCAAAGAGGAAATGCAACCAAAAGAACCAAAATGTTTAGAAGGAAAAATGACCATAATGCTAAAATTGCCTAAGAAAGCTAAAGAGAATTCGGCACTTCCTTCACACTTGACCGAATATGCTACCTAGCACCCCCCTCAACCGAAATCCTCCCTCACACAATCCCACTCACGGCCAACTCTCTCCCACACTCTCAAATCCCTTGATTCACTCCTCAAAGTGATCCACAATTCACTCTCCACTTCCTATTCAAACATCTTGACCAAGTCCTCTCTCTCTCCTGCAGAGTTTAGTCTCCACTCAGCTACCTCCTTTTCCTGAGCACAAAAATAAACTCTTTTTGTAGCATGTGGGATTCGAACACTCTCCCCTCTCCATGCTTCCTTGTGACGCCACCCACTAGGCCACCTTGCTCCTTGTGTTATAAAAATACAATCAATTATGCTTAAGTCCTACCTTCACTAGCTCACCTCACTGAAGTGCCCAAAACCAAAATTTTAATAGGACCTAGGCTCGAACTCGAGCCTCCCAAGACTCGAACACATCCAAATAACAAGCTTATCAAGCACAACACATGCAATAACACAAAAATGCCAGACCCTATTTTTAGGATGTTACAATTCTACCCTCTTAAAGAAATTTTGGCCTAGATATTTACCTGATAAAAAGAGGTGAGTGTATTGCTGTCGCATTGCTTCCTCCGGCTCCCACATGGCTTCCTCTGAACCGTGATTACGCCACAGCACTTTGACCAACAGAATCGATTTCCTCCTCAACACCTTCACATCCCGATCCAAAATCCACACGGGTTCTTCCTCAAATGATAGATAGGGTCTAACCTCGATTTTTTATCAGCACTATATGAGATGGATCTAAACGATAGTGTCACAACATTGATACATGGAATAAATTATGGATCCGATTTAACTCAGGGGGCAGCTCAAGCTGATATGCGACCGGTCCAACACGTTTCAACACCCGATAAAGCCCGATGAACCTAGGACTTAAATTGCCCTCCTCTCGAATCTCAAAATCTTCTTCCAAGGTGAGACCTTCAAGAAGACATAATCCCCCACCGAATACTCTATCTCTTTACACTTCAAATCCACATTCAATTTTTGTCTATCGGAAGCTTCCTTCAACTGAGCTCGAATCAACTTCACCTTCTCCTCAGTTTTCGAAATCAGTTCTGGACCCACAACTGTCGCTCACCCAATTTTTTTCAGCAAGTAGGGGTACGACACTTACGACCATATAATGCCTCGTAAGGTGCCATTTGAATGCTGGATTGGTAGCTATTGTTAATAATCTTCCCAACTACCTCCGAAATCAATCACACAGCCCCTTAACATGTCTTCTAGAATCTGAATTACACTTTTCGTTTAACCATCAGTCTGTGGGTGGAACGATGTGCTGAAGTCTAGTCTCGTACCCAAAATTTCATGTAACGCCTTCTAGAACTGAGATGTGAACCTAAGGTCCCTGTCCGATATGATAGACACTGGTACCCTATGCATCCTCACAATTTTTGACACATACAACCTGGTCAACTTCTGAAGTGAGTAGTTGTGAATCGTTATAAAATGAGCGGGCTTAGTCAACCGGTCAACAATTACCCACACTGAATCTTTTTGGTAGGCGTCAAGGGTAGCCCACTAATAAAATCCATCGTTATCGTCTTCCACTTTCAAAGTGGAATCTTCACCGGCTACAGCAATCCTGAAAGCAGCTGATGTTTTGCCTTCACTTGCTGACACATCAAACATTTGCCTACAAAGTCAGTAACCTCACGTTTCAATCCTGGCCACCAGTACTGTTCTCGTAGATCTCGATACATCTTACTTCCACCGAGATGCATAGCGTATGGGCTACTATGCGCTTCCCGCAAAATCGTCTGTCTTAACTCAGAGTTCTTGGCATACAAACCCTTCCACGAAAACATAATACCCCTTCACTATTTAGCCTAAAATCCACTGTCTCTCTACTTTTCACTTGCTGAAGTCGAGAACCCAATGATTTATCCAACAATTGCTTTTCTTTAATCTGACCTGCCCATGTTGGTTTCACCTGAAGTTCCGCTAACAAGCTACCATCTTCATAAAGGCTGAGGTGAGCAAACATTACTCTCAAATTCGATATCAATTTACGACTTAATGCATCTGCCACCACGTTGGCTTTGCCCGGTGATACTCAATCGAGCAGTTATAGTCTTTCAACAACTCTATCCACCCCCGTTGCTTTAAATTTAGGTCTTTTTGGGTAAGGAGATATTTAAGACTTTTATGGTCCGTATAGATAATCAAATTTTCTCCATACAAGTAATGTCTCCATATCTTCAAGACGAATACCACCGCAGCTAGTTCTAAATCATGAGTGGGTTAGTTTACCTCATGTGGCCTTAGTTGATGCGATGCGTATGCCACTACTTTTCCTTCTTGCATCAGCACACAACCCAAACATGTGTGTGGCGCATCATAATAAACAAAAAATTCTTTCCCTCTCTCAGGCTGAATCAACATTGATGCTTCAATTAGAATCTTTTTCAGTTTCTCAAAACTCTCTTGCTGCTTATCTATCCACACAAACGGTACCTCCTTATGTAACAATTTGGTTAGGGGTGCAACAATTAAGGAAAACCCCTCGACGAACGCCTGTAGTACCCAGCCAAACCCAGAAAACTTTAAATTTCTGACACTAACTTGGGTGGCTTCCAATCTAATACAGCTTCAACCTTTCGAGGATCAATCCTATTTCCCTCGGTAGACACCACATGCCCTAAAAATGTCACCTCTTTCAACCAAAACTCACATTTACTAAACTTGGCATAAAGTTGATTCTCTCTCAATATCTGTAAAACAACCCGAAGATGTGAATCATGCTCCTTCTTCATTTGAGTACACTAAGATGTCATCTATGAATATCACCACAAACTGATCTAGATAAGATTGGAAGACCCGGTTCATCATATCCATAAATATGGCTGGTGCGTTCGTTAATCTGAACGGCATAACCAAAAACTCGTAATGCCCATAACAAGTTCGGAAAGCTTTCTTGTATATGTCTGCCTCATTGACCTTTAGTTAATGATATCCCGATCTTAAATCTATCTTTGAGAAAATTGAAGCTCCTCGCAACTGATTAAATAGGTCATTGATCCTAGGTAGCGGGAATTTGTTCTTAACAGTTAGCTTGTTCAATTGACGATAGTCAATGCACATACGCATCGACCCATCCTTCTTCTTCACGAATAATACCGGCGCTCTCCACGATGATACACTCGGTCAAATAAATTCTCGGTCCAATAACTCCTAGATCTGAGCTTTAAGTTCTACCAGCTCCTTCGACACTATCCTATAAAGGGCGATGGACACCGGAGCCGTTCCTGATAACAGCTCAATGCCAAATTCAACCTCGCGGTTCGGAGGCAATCTTGGAAGCTCTTCAAGAAAAACATCGAAGAGCTCCTTCACGATTCTAACATCTTCAACAGACAATTCTTTGGCATCAGATATGCCGACAAAAGCAAGAAATACCTCACACCCTTTTTGCATCATCTTCTCGGCCTTTACTGTCTAAATCACATGAGACAGGTAATCCTTTCTTTCTCCTATCACCATCACCTCCTTATCATCTGAAGTCTTTAATACCATATGCTTAGCAGTACAATCCAAATTTGCACGGTGCATAACTAGCCAGTCCATGCCTAAGATAAGATTAAACTCACCGAACGACAGTTCCATCAAGTCCCCGAAAATAATCCCTTGCACTTCTAAAGGCACACTCCTAAACAACTTATTCACTACCACAGATTGTCCTAGAGGGCTAATCATAGACATTTCTCTGGCAACAACCTCAGATTTAGTACCTAGAGTCCCAGACACAGTACAGACAACATATGAATGGGTAGATCCAATATCTATCAAAGCTGTAAATGGCACATCTAAAATAAGAAATGTACCAGTTATGACGTCCAGTGCGTCGCTATCCTCTCGATGTCGTGCCGCATAAACTAGTCCCGACTATCTTGCATCTTTGTTACTCACACATATGCCCGGTGCTCCATGACCTCGTCCAAACCCATTTCCCCCTCTGGCCAGGTCGCGACCTCTCGGTGGCTGCTGACCACCTCTCCATGGCTGCACAAATCTCTAACCTATTACCTGTGTTCGAACAGGTTCTCGAGGACAGTCCCTGAACCAATGACCCATAGACCCGCATCTGAAACACCCACCAGTTCTTTTCTAGCACTCTCCCGAGTGAAATTTTCCACATTCTACACAAGGTCAGAATCGACCCAGTAGTAACTAAACTCCCACTGAAATGGTCCAAAGAAACCTAGGCCACTTATGAAATCCCCTTGAAGGACCTGAGAACCTAGAATCTCTTTTGTTCTTGTCCATTTCCTTTTCTCGATTCTGTCTCTCAGAGCGTTTTACCTCCTTAGCAATTTAGCATTTTCCACCAACGTGGCAAAATCTCTCTCCCTCTGCAGGGCTATTAGTACCCGCAACTCATCTCGTAGCCCACCTTTAAAACGCACATAGTGCTCATAATCAGTTGAGACTATTTCTCGGGTGTACTAGCTCAGACGCAAAAACTCCGCCTCATACTCTGCTAAAGATTTACTCCCTTGAACTAGATTCAAAATTTTTTCTCCAAGCATCCACATAGCTAGCCCCGACATATTTTCTCTAGAAGGCCGCATTAAAGAAATCCTAAGTGATACGATCCGCTTGTGTACCTTCTCTCACAGCGAACCACCACTGGTATGCCTCGTCTCTCAGTAATGACACAACCCCTTTCGCTTCGTCAAATTGCAAATCCAAATCATTCATAATTCGTCCCAAAGCCTTAAGCCAATATTCAGCTACATTCGGGGCTATACCAGAAATGCCCCTAAAAACTTCGACCCCATTCGACCTGAGTCGCTCAGAAATAGACTCATGTGCTGCAGACCTAGAACTTGCTCCAACAACCTGTTCCAAAACTCGCAGCATAGCTTGGGACAAAGTGTCGTCCCTTCCAATTCGGTCCTGAGACCCTGCTTTCGCCACTAGCGATGCTGGCACTTCGCCTTCCTGCACATGCCCTAGTTCCGAGAATCCAGCCTCAGCACCCCGACCTTTACTATGACCGCATGCACCACGTCCACGTCCTCTGGTATTCATACTACTAAGTCGAGTTAATCTGATTATGAATCAGTATATGGTTCCAATATTGATTAACAAATATTTTATGAAAAATAGATATAAAAGTTATTTTTGCGAATCGAATTTCCTAATGTCTCAGTCTCTATAGTCCTAGCCCCTAAAGCTAGAAGTTTCAAACAGTTCTCTTACTACAGTCATATCATCATCATATCAACAATCATAAAATAAAGGGACTTACGGATTTGGTGTCGGAGACTCGTGGTGCCATACTTCCAATAAAGACATACATTTCTAAATCAAATTTCAAACAACAAAAAAAAGTTTTCGAACCCATTCCACAGTCAAATTTTGTAATCGGGCTCTAATACCATAAAATGTAACACCCCAAACTTGGCCAAGACGTTATGACCGGATCTAGCATGTCACATAAAAGGGCTATTTAAAAACTAAGCGTTCGCTGAAAAAGTTTGCATCTCTTTTGAAAACTCCGAGTTACATTAGTTGTTTATCAAAATTCGATTTACTCAGTGTCCACTTTAGAAAAGTTGTAATTAACTTGAAAACTGCCTTTGTTATGAAAATCGATTTTAAATATTTGCGGCAACGTGGTATTTTAGAAAACTATTGTTAATGTTTTAAAAGAACCCCGCATTTATAAGTTTAACAGTTATAATTGAAAGATTAAAAGAAAAATATACCAATGGCCTTATCACAAAATATCAACCCAAAATAAATAAATAATCTTAAAGATAAAGTAAAAACTAAATTTACTAAAGTTTGAGAGAAAATCTTTGTTGTATGGCCACCACTGAGTCCTCCACGACTCCAAATCTTCTATCGCTGGGGATTACATGCGAGGTTAAAGAAAAAAGGGTGAGTTACGGGAACTCAGTGTGAAATCCCCTAAACGACATTAACTTGGCCTGAGCCCATAAGACATTATTCTGGGCCTAAGCGCTATAATCATGAAAGTGCAAATGTAGTAGTGCAGCCCAACCCAATCCAACCAACACACCCCCGTACCAGCCAATCACACCTGTGGGGATTAAGTCAACCCACCCCGCCAATCACACCAATATTGCAGACAGGCTGCTAATCACAATATTTGTGGCTGAGCCACCAGAGTCATAATTATGTATATATATAAATATATTGTGGCTATGCCACCAGGCTACACTACTCTTCTATCATTAACCCGCCCCATGCGACATGATAAAATGCAACATACATATTGACATATACAAGTGTGATGTAAACATACATTTGTTACTAGACAACACTGAGGGTAAAACGGTCATTCAACCCATCGAGTGTATTTTAGTAATTTTGCAACTTGGGGTATTTCGATAATTTAACCTCTGAGGGTATTTTAGTAAATTTTCTCTTTCATGGCCTTTTCGAAGGCCTACAGTCGCCTCGAGCGACTCGAGACCCTTTTCGGGTCTTTACAACACTATTAGGCATAAAATCCGTTTTAGGCCCAAACGGGCCCACATACGAGTGTGGCCCAAAACGCATGGTTTTAGTTACAGATTTGTAGATTTCACATCTGGGCCTATCATTGGCTATTTTTCCAACAGTTCTATCCAAGTGGTTTAAGAATTCGCTGGGCCCATTTTGCCCATTTCACTTGGTTAGGTTCACATACTTCAAGATCGCGAGAGTGTTCGTGACACCCTTAACGACCTAGTATCACGATTCGTATCTTAGTTTACCATTACGAGTGTTCGCACGCTCGAGTAGTTATAATTGCCGGCTTTTCGCTGCTTCACAGAACTTCACAAGCAACCAACGAAGTGGGTGTGAGATTACACACCTGATTTGGATTTCCTAGAGAACCACTCCTCGTTGCCCCCTAAAGATAAAACCAATCAAAAGTTAGCCTCGACTTTTTAAAGGAGTCTATAAGCCCAAAAGTATTAACTCACAAGAGTCACTTACCATAATCGTGATCTTTCCCTACAAGAATCTAAAATTTGGCTTTCCACCTTGGCTATTGCAATGAGTTCCTAAAAGTAAATACGTGATGTACCAAAGGGGTTAGCCTTAATCCAATATTCGGCCCTTCCACAAGAGCAGGAAGTTGATATCATCACCACCAAATAGAATTACATGAGTGACGCAAAACATCGAAATAAAATAGTAACATCTTACCACCAATATTCGGCCTAAACACCCACATACCAATCAACTTCCGAAACCAAGGCTAAGAGAATGATAAATAGCAGCAAAGGATGACTTGATTCGGCCCTTACTAAAAGAGAATAGGAGGAGTTTAAAATAAAACAAGTGGCTAAATTCGGCTTAGCCAAGAGGGGAGATTTTCGGCTTAGCCAAGTCAAGAGAAGAAAGAACGAACAATCATGAAAGGAGAAAGAATCCTTACCTTAATATCAAGGATGAGACGAATGAGATAACAAGGTTCGGCATTAGCAGCAGGACAACAAACTCTAGGTTCGACTATGGAGACTACACCGAAAAGAAAACCAATCAAAGAAAAAGCATCAAAGAACACAAACCGAAATGGTAGCTATAGGAGAGGTTCAACTAAGAAAGAAAAAGGGTTCAAAAAGAATTCAACTATTGATGTTTTGGAAAACACAAATGAAAGAAGAAGAAAAGAAAATGTTTGAAAAGAAAAGAGTAGGAGTCAATAGGTAAATTGAAGTTTCGACAAAGAGGAAATGCAACCAAAAGAACCAAAATGTTTAGAAGGAAAAATGACCATAATGCTAAAATTGCCTAAGAAAGCTAAAGAGAATTCGACACTTCCTTCACACTTGACCGAATATGCTACCTAGCACCCCCCTCAACCGAAATCCTCCCTCTCACAATCCCACTCATGGCCAACTCTCTCCCACACTCTCAAATCCCTTGATTCACTCCTCAAAGTGCTCCACAACTCACTCTCCACTTCCTATTCAAACATCTTGACCAAGTCCTCTCTCTCTCCTGCAGAGTTTAGTCTCCACTCAGCTACCTCCTTTTGCTGAGCACAAAAATAAACTCCTTTTTATAGCATGTGGGATTCGAACACTCTCCCCTCTCCATGCTCCCTTGTAACGCCACCCACTAGGCCACCTTGCTCCTTGTGTTATAAAAATACAATCAATTATGCTTAAGTCCTGCCTTCACTAGCTCAATTCACTGAAGTGCCCAAAACTAAAATTTTACTAGGACTGGGCTCGAACTCGAGCCTCCCCAAGACCCCCGAACACATCCAAATAAAAGCTTATCAAGCACAACACATGCAATAACACAAAAATGCTAGACCCCTATTTTTAGGATGTTACAGTTCTACCCTCTTAAAGAAATTTTGGCCTGGATATTTACCTAAAAAAAGAGGTGAGCGTATTGCTGTCGCATTGTTTCCTCCGGCTCCCACATGGCTTCCTCTGAACCGTGATTATGCCACAGCACTTTGACCAATGGAATCGATTTCCTCCTTAACACCTTCACATCCCGATCTAAAATTCACATGGGTTCTTCTTCAAATGATAGATCGGGTCTAACCTCGATTTTTTTCACCGATATTATATGAGATGAATCTGAACGATAGCGTCTCAGCATCGATACATGGAATAAATTATGGATCTGGTTTAACTTGGGGCACTTCAAGCTGATATGCGACCGGTCTAACACGTTTCAACACCCGATAAGGCCCGATCAACCTAGGACTTAACTTGCCCTTCCTCCCGAATCTCAAAATCTTCTTCCAAGGTGAAACCTTCAAGAAGACATAATCTCCCACTGAATACTCTATCTCTTTACACTTCAGATCCATATTTGATTTTTATCTATCGGAAGCTTCCTTCAACCGAGCTCGAATCAACTTCACCTTCTCCTCAGTTTTCGAAATCAGTTTTGGACCCCACAACTGTCGCTCACCCAATTTTGTCCAGCAAGTAGGGTACGACACTTACGACCATATAATGCCTCGTAGGGTGCCATTTGAATGCTGGATTGGTAGCTATTGTTGTATGCAAACTCCGCTAATGGAAAATAACCTTCCCAACTACCTCCGAAATCAATCACACAGCCCTTTAACATGTCTTCTAGAATCTGAATTACCCTTTCCGTTTAACCATCAGTCTATGGGTGGAACGATGTGCTGAAGTCTAGTCTCGTACCCAAAGTTTCATATAACGCCTTCTAGAACTGAGATGTGAACCTAAGGTCCCTGTCCGATATGATAGACACTGGTACCCCATGCATCCTCACAATTTTTGACACATACAACTTGGTCAACTTCTGAAGTGAGTAGTTACGAATCGGTATAAAAGGAGCGGGCTTAGTCAACCGGTCAACGATTACCCACACTGAATCTTTCTTAGTAGGCATCAAGGGTAGCCCACTAACAAAATCCATCGTTATTGTCTCCCACTTTCAAAGTGGAATCTTCACCGGTTGCAGCAATCCCGAAGGCACCTGATGTTTTGCCTTCACTTGTCAATTCACAAACATTTGCCTCACGAAGTCTCAGAACCTCACGCTTCAATCCTCGATGACCAAGATCGTTCTCGTAGATCTCAGTACATCTTACTTCCACCGAGATGCATAGTGTATGGGCTACTATGCACTTCCGCAAAATCGTCTGTCTTAACTCAGAGTTCTTCGGCATACAAACCCTTCCACGGAAACATAATACCCCTTCACTGTTTAGCCCAAAATCCACTGTCTCTCTACTTTTCACTTGCTGAGGCCGAGAACCCAATGATTCATCCAACAATTGCTTTTTTTAATCTGACCTGCCCATGTCGGTTTCACCTAAAGTTCCGCTAACAAGCTACCATCTTCATAAAGGCTGAGGTGAGTAAACATTACTCTCAAATCTGATATCAGTTTATGACTTAATGCATCTGCCACCACGTTAGTTTTGCCCGGGTGATACTCAATCGAGCAGTCATAGTCTTTCAACAACTCTATCCATCTCCGTTGATTTAAATTTAGGTCTTTTTGGGTAAGGAGATATTTAAGACTCTTATGGTCCATATAGATAATCAAATTTTCTCCATACAGGTAATGTCTCCATATCTTCAGGACGAATACCACCGCAGCTAGTTCTAAATCATGAGTGGGATAGTTCACCTCATATAGCCTTAGTTGATGCGATGCGTATGCCACTACTTTTCCTTCTTGCATCAGCACACAACCCAAACCTGTGTGTGGCGCATCACAATAAACAAAAAATTCTTTCCCTCTCTCAGGCTGAATCAACATTGGTACTTCAATTAGAATCTTTTTTAGTTTCTCAAAACTCTCTTGCTGCTTATCCATCCACACAAATGGTACCTCCTTACGCAGCAATTTGGTTAGGGGTGCGACAATTAAGGAAAACCCCTCGATAAACCGCTTGTAGTACCCAGCCAAACCCAGAAAACTTCAGATTTTTGACACTAACTTGGGTGGCTTCCAATCTAATACAGCTTCAACCTTTCGAGGATCAACCCTAATTCCCTCGGTAGACACCACATGCCCTAAAAACGTCACATCTTTCAACCAAAACTCACATTTACTAAATTTGGCTAAAGTTACTTCTCTCTCAATATCTGTAAAACAACCCGAAGATGTGAATTATGCTCCTCCTTCGTTCTTGAGTACACTAAGATGTCATCTATGAATACCACCATGAACCGATCTAGATAGGATTAGAAGACCCAGTTTACCATATCCATAAATACGGCTGGTGCATTCGTTAATCTGAAAGGCATAACCAAAAACTCGTAATGCCCATAACAAGTTAGGAAAACTTTCTTGTATATGTCTGCCTCATTGACCCTTAGTTGATGATATCCCGATCTTAAATCTATCTTCAAGAAAATTAAAGCTCCTCGCAACTGATCGAACAGGTCGTTGATCCTAGATCAGTTAGCTTGTTCAATTGACGATAGTCAATGCACATACACATCGACCCATCCTTCTTCTTCACGAACAATACCGGCGCTCTCCACGGTGATATACTTGGTCGGATAAATCCTAAGTCCAACAACTCCTGGATCTGAGCTTTAAGTTCTACCAGCTCCTTCAGCACTATCCTATAAAAGGCGATAAACACTGGAGCCTTTCTTGATAACATCTCAATGCCAAATTCAACCTCGCGGTTCAGAGGCAATCTTGGAAGGTCTTCAAGAAAAACATCAGGGAGCTCCTTCACGATTCTGACATCTTCAACAGACAATTCCTTGGCATCAGATGTGCCGACAAAAGCTAGAAATGCTTCACACCCTTTTTGCATCATCTTCTTGGCCTTTACTGTCTAAATCACATGAGACAAGTAATCCCTTCTTTCTCCTATCACCATCACCTCCTTATCCTCTGAAATCTTTAATACCATATGCTTAGTAGCACAATCCAAATTCGTACGGTGCTTAACTAGCCAGTCCATGCCTAAGATAAGATTAAACTCGCCGAACGGCTGTTCCATCAAGTCCACCGGGAAAACAATCCCTTGCACTTCTAAAGGCATACTCCTAAACAACTTATTCACTACCACAGATTGTCCTAGAGGGCTAATTACAGACATTTCTCTAGTAACAACCTCAGATTTAGTACCTAGAATCCCAGACATAGTACATGCAACATATGAATGGGTAGATCCAATATCTATCAAAGTTGTAAATGGCACATCTAAAATGAGAAACGTACCAGTTATGACGTCCGGTGCGTCGCCATCCTCTCGACGTCGCGCCGCATAAACCAGTCCCAACTATCTTGCATCTGTGTTACTCGCACATATGCCCGGTGCTCCACGACTTCGTACAAACCTATTTCCCCCTCTGGTAGGGTCGCGACCTCTCAGTGGCTGCTGACCACCTCTCCATGGCTGCACAAATCTCGACCTACTACGTGTGTTCGAACAGATTCTCGAGGATAGTCCCTGAACCAATAACCCATAGACCCGCATCTGAAACACTCACCAGTTCTTTTCTAGCACTCTCCCGAGTGAAATTTTCCACATTCCACACAAGGCCTGAACTGATCGGTAGTAACTAAAACTCCCACTCGAGCTGGTCCAGCAAACCTAGGCCTCTTGTGAAATCCCCTTGAAGGACCTGAGAACCCAGAATCTCTTTTGTTTTTGTCCATTTCCTTTTCTCGATTCTGTCGCTCAGAGCGTTTTACCTCCTTAGCAATTTTAGCCTTTTTCACCAATGTAGCAAAATCTCTCTCCCTCTGCGGGGCTATTAGTACCCGCAACTCATCTTGTAGCCCGTCTTTAAAATGCACATAGTGCTCATAATCAGTTGAGACTATTTCTCGGGCGTACTGGCTCAGACGTAAAACCTCCGCCTCATACTCTGCCACACATTTACTCTCCTGAACTAGATTCAAAATTTTTTTCCTCCGATCATCCACATAGCTAGCCCCGACATATTTTCTCTAGAAGGCCGCTTTAAAGAAATCCCAAGTGATATGATCCGCTTGTGTACCTTCTCTCACAGTGAGCCACCACTGGTATGCCTCATCTCTCAGTAATGACACAACCCCTTTCAGTTTCTATTCAGCCATGCAGTCCAAATCATTCATAATTCGTTCCAAAGCCTCAAGCCAATATTCAGCTACATTCGGGGCTATACCAGAAATGCCCCTAAAAACTTTGACCCCATTCGACCTGAGTCGCTCAAAAATAGACCCATGTGCTGCCGACCCAGAACTTGCTCCAGCAACCTGTTTCAAAACTCACAGCATAGCTTGGGACAAAGCGTCGTCCCCTCTAATTCTGTCCTGAGACCCTGCTTTCGCCACTAGCGACGCTGGCACTTCGCCTTACTGTACATGCCCTAATTTTGAGAATCCAGCCTCAACACCTCGACCTCTACTACGGCTGCGTGCACTACGTCCACGTCCTCTGGTATTCATACTACTAAGTCGAGTTAATCTGATTATGAATCAGTATATGGTTCCAATATTGATTAACAAATATTTTATGAAAAACAGCTATAAAAGTTATTTTTGCGAATCGAATTTCCTAATGTCTCAGTCTCTATAGTCCTAGCACCTAAAGCTAGAAGTTTCTAATAGTTCTCTTACTACAGTCATATCATTATCATATCAACAATCATAAAATAAGGGGACTTACGAATTTGGTGTCGGAGGCTCGTGGTGCCATACTTCCAATAAAGACATACATTTCTAAATCAAATTTCAAACAACAAAAAAAAGTTTTCGAACCCATTCCACAGTCGAATTTTGTAATCGGGCTCTGATACCATAAAATGTAACACCCCAAACTCGGCCAAGACGTTATGACCCGATCTAGCATGTCACATAGAAGGGTTGTTTAAAAACTAAGTGTTCGTTGAAAAAGTTTGCATCTCTTTTGAAAACTCCAAGTTACGTTAGTTGTTTATAAAAATTCGATTTACTCAGTGTCCACTTTAGAAAAGTTGTAATTAACTTGAAAATTGCCTTTGTTATAAAAATCAATTTGAAATATTTGCGGTAACGTGGTATTTTAGAAAACGATTGTTAATGTTTTAAGAAAATCCCGTATTTATAAGTTTAACAGTTATAATTGAAAGATTAAAAGAAAAATATACCAATGGCCTTATCACAAAATATTAACCCAAAATAAATAAATAATCTTAAAGATAAAGTAAAAACTGAATTTACTAAAGTTTGAGAGAAAATCTTCGTTGTATGGCCACCATTGAGTCCTCCACGGCTCTAAATCTTCTATCGTTGGGGATTACCTGCGAGGTTAAAGAAAAAAAGGGTGAGTTACGGAAACTCAGTGTGAAATCCCCTAAACGACATTAACTTGGCCTGAGCCCATAAGACGTCATTCTGGGCCTAAGCCCTATAATCATGAAAGTGCAAATGTAGTAGTGCAGCCCAACCCAATCCAACCAACACACCCCCGTACCAGCCAATCACACCTGTGGGGATTAAGTCAACCCACCCCGCCAATCACACCAATATTGCAGACAGGCTGCTAATCACAATATTTGTGGCTGAGCCACCAGAGTCATAATTATGTATATATATAAATATATTGTGGCTATGCCACCAGGCTACACTGCTTTTCAATCATTAACCCGCCCCATGCGACATGATAAAATGCAACATACATATTGACATATACAAGTGTGATATAAACATACATTTGTTATTAGACAACACTGAGGGTAAAACGGTCATTCAACCCATCGAGTGTATTTTAGTAATTTCGCAACCTAGGGGTATTTCGGTAATTTAACCTCTAAAGGTATTTTAGTAAATTCTCTTTCATGGCCTTTTCGAAGGCCTACTATCGCCTCGATCGACTCGAAACCCTTTTTGGGTCTTTACAACACTATTAGGCATAAAATCTGTTTTAGGCCCAAACGGGCCCACACGCAAGTGTGGCCCAAAACACATGGTTTTAGTTACAGATTTGCAGATTTCACATCTGGGCCTATCATTGGCTATTTTTCCAAGTGTCTGTCCAAGTGGGCCGGTTAGCCCGTTGCCATTTTGCCCGTTTCAGCTTGGTTAGGCCCGTTACAGCTTCAGTATCGCGAGAGTGTTCGTGACACCCTCAACGACCTAGTGTCACGATTCGTATCTTAGTTTACCACTATGAGCGTTGCACGCTCCAGTAGTCACAATTGCGGCTTTTCGCTGCTTCATAGAACTTCACAAGTAACCAACGAAGTGGGTGTGAGATTACACACCTGATTTGGATTTCCTAAAGAACCACTCTTCGTTGCCCCCTAAAGATAAAACCAATCAAAAGTTAACCTCGACTTTTTAAATGATTCCATAAGCCCAAAAGTATTAACTCACAAGAGTCACTTACCACAATCATGATATTTCCCTACAAGGATCTAAAATCCGGCCTTGCACCTTGGCTATTGCAATAAGTTCCTAAAAGTAAATAAGTGATGTACCAAAGGGTTAGCCTTAATCCAATATTTGACCCTTCCACAAGAGCAGGAAGTTGATATCATCACCATAAAATAGAATCACATGAGTGACGCAAAACATCGAAATAAAATAGTAACATCTTACCACCAATATTCGGCCTAAACACCCACATACCAATCAACTTTCGAAACCAAGGCTAAGAGAATGATAAATAGCAGCAAAGGATGACTTGATTCGGCCCTTACCAAAAGAGAATAGGAGGAGTTTAAAATAAAACAAGTGGCTAAATTCGGCTTAGCCAAGAGGTGAGATTTTCGGTGAGCCAAGTCAAGAGAAGAAAGAACGAACAATCACGAAAGGAGAAAGAATCCTTACCTTAATATCAAGGATGAGACGAATGAGATAACAAGGTTCGGCACTAATAGCAAGATAACAAACTCTAGGTTCGGCTATGGAGACTACACCGAAAAGAAAACCAATCAAAGAAAAAGCTATCAAAGAACACAAACCGAAATGGCAGCTATAGGAGAGGTTCGGCTAAGGAAGAAAAAGAGTTAGAAAAGAATTCAACTATTGTTGTTTTGGCAAACACAAATGAAAGAAGAAGAAAAGAAAATATTTGAAAAGAAAAGAGTAGGAGTCAATAGACAAATTGAAGTTTCGGCAAAGAGGAAATGCAACCAAAAGAACCAAAATGTTTAGTAAGGAAAAATGACCATAATGCTAAAATTACCTAAGAAAGATAAAGAGAATTCAACACTTCCTTCACACTTGACCGAATATGCTACCTAGCACCCCCCTCAACCGAAATCCTCCCTCTCACAATTCCACTCTCGGCCAACTCTCTCCCACACTCTCAAATCCCTTTATTTACTCCTCAAAGTGCTCCACAATTCACTCTCTACCTCCTATTCAAACATTTTGACCAAGTCCTCTCTCTCCTACAGAGTTTGGTCTCCACTCAGCTACCTCCCCTTCCTGAGCACAAAAATAAACTCCTTTTTGTAGCATGTGGGATTCGAACACTCTACCCCCTCCATGCTCCCTTGTGACGCCACCCACTAGGCCACCTTGCTCCTTGTGTTATCAAAATACAATCAATTATGCTTAAGTCCTGCATTCACTAGCTCACCTCACTAAAGTGCCCAAAACTAAAATTTCACCAGGATCTGGGCTCGAACTCGAACCTCCCCAGGACCCCCGAACACATCCAAATAACAAGCTTATCAAGCACAACACATGCAATAACAAAAAAAAAACTAGACCCCTATTTTTAGGACGTTACAAATTTAGACTTGCAACACGATGAGTACATGGTACCACAATACTCTAAGATGGAATTTCCCACTTATGATGGTGTTAGAGATCCTTTAGGGTGGCTGAAAAGATGTGATTTTTTTTGGAAATCAACATACTAACAAAGAATACAAGTAGGCTTAGCTGCATTCCATCTCTTAAAAGAGGTGCAATAGTGGTTTGATCAAATGGAAGAAGATGAGGCAAATCTTAATTGGGGACACTTCAAAGAGTGTTCCCATATAAGGTTTAGGCCACTTATAAATAATAACCCCTTGGGGGAGCTTGCAAACTTGAGACAAACTAGGGCTGTAGAAGAATCTCAATGCCAATTTCAATCACTACTGGCCAGGACTATTGATCTTAAACATCAACAACAAGTAGACCTTTTTACTGTCGGGTTGGTAGAGGAGTTTAGAATTGATATTGAGATGCAACAACCGGGAAACCTTAGAGTTGCAGTGAATATGGCTCGAGCTTTAGAATGTAAACAAAATATCTCTTTCAAAATGTTATCTCAAGCCAATCTATACTGACCAACTTCTCAAAACACTGGCAATAATTCGATCATTCCAACAACTAAAAGCTTTTGTAACAACCTGATTTTTTAGTGGTGTCGGAAATAGTGGTTCGAGGCCACCAAATCCAATGAGTA
The DNA here is from genome assembly GCA_025506655.1 of Gossypium rotundifolium. Classification (NCBI taxonomy): domain Eukaryota; kingdom Viridiplantae; phylum Streptophyta; class Magnoliopsida; order Malvales; family Malvaceae; genus Gossypium; species Gossypium rotundifolium. Next base: position 165,481,134 of record CP106729.1, on the reverse strand, counting down.
AGTTCGTAAATATTATTACTTAATATGTACGAGTCAAATGTGGTTTTAAAAAGGTTTTTGAATGGGTAATTTGTGTTTTATAATGATTTATTAGGTCAAGTGGTTTTAGAAAGTGATGTATCGGGACCTCATTTGTAACACCCCTTAACCCTTATCCGTCTCCGGAACAGGGTTACAAAACATTACCAAAATTTTCAGATCAAATACGAACAGTAATCATATCATATAGCATACACATCATAAATTAATCATATTGTCCCTTTTATAGGCTCTCGAGGCTTTAAATATGTATTAGAAACAAATTGGGACTTAGAAAATTTTTCGCGAAATTTTAAAATTTTTCCTTAGTTTAGGGCATACACGCCCGTGTGGTCAAGGGACACACTCGTATGACCCTATGACATGACTATGTTTCAGGCTATGTCCTACCCCGTGTAACTCTCTAACTTATAACAAACGGGCAAGTCACGCCCGTGTGCTAGGCCGTGTGCCTCACACGGCTGAGACACACGCCCGTGTCTCTGCCTGTGTTGAAATACCTGAGCATTTTGTTTTATATTTTTTTTTAAGTTGTAGGGGACACACAGCTAAACCACACGCCCATGTGATAGCCTTGTGTCTCACACGGTCCGATCACACGCCCGTGTACCAGGATGTGTGGACTCAAAAGAAGCCTTATAAATTTAGTTTACCAACCCTGCAAGCTTAAAGTTCAAGCAATTAAAAAAAAAAAAACCAATTGTTCAAACAATCCAAATCACAACAAAATACATCTAAATTATGTCAAAACCATCAATCTAATGACCTAACTCATCTAAATTGCAAATCAATAACTCAATTCAATGTATTCAAATTATGCTAGGATCATATTTTTAATCACGTAATATTATTATCACATTTATCTCGTATCCAAACTTACTTATTTATCTAAATACATATGTGCAAATTATTACCAACTAATCTTCTTGAAACCAATTATCATTGTACTTATATGTTTACGCACAACCAATATGTTTTTAGACACCTCTTATGCATATTCAACTACTATTTTACCTTTTATCATTCAATCACATCAACATTATAAGGCAATCATGCAAACACCACAATACCAACACAAGCCAAATACATGGCAAATTTTAATAAAACACCTATAGACTAACATTTAGACAAAATAACCTATACATGCCATTATAATCAGAATCAAGTCATCAATAATTATCGATAAACCAGGGATAGTGTGATATAGCTCCGATAAGCTTCCAACTCATTCGAGCTTCTGATAATCTATAAAGTAAGTAAATAAAACAAATATGTAAGCAGTGAATGCTTAATAAGCTCATCTAATCTTTAATCATGCTAATTCATTTCAAATATAAAATTTATACATATCCAAAAATAATCCAATATTGTTACCATAGTACTCATAATACTATATTTATTAATTCACAAGGTAAATAAATCTATAGTATCACACATATACTTATTACCCAAGCTTAGTAAAATTTTATATAACTTTAACTTTCTCACACTTATTCCATATACATGTCATACAAGTCATATTCATATCATTCACCATGGTCACAAATTAGTGCATTTAATCAAATCCTTTTTCGAATTGAACACATAATAAGTCGCTCAGAAAAATTTCAAACCCTACCAAACACTTCGACCGAATTTGGTTTGCTACGGGAAAAACCTTTTGAAATCTTTTATAAACCGGTTTAAGTTTTTGATAAAAGATAGCGTTTTGTTAAAAACAACTGAGGTGTACAAATCTTATACTTGGATTTATTTTGAAAATATTTGTTAAGTCAAGTTATTATGTATATTTTATATGTACCCGATGGTACTTGAAAACCCTTTTCGATTGCTTTGGAAAAACATGTGAATTCATTCTTATAATCATAAAGTTTGAAACGAATACTCAAGCATATCACAAGAATAAAATAATTTTTAGGAGGCCTTATTACAACCCAATTAAAATCAACCAAAAATAAAGAAAATGTAAAGAACCAAATTCAAAGTCTAATAAATTTAAAATTCCACCGCATGGCCACCTCAAGTCCCTCCTACCCATATCCATGAACTATGTGTCACTGAAAAAATAAAGGAGAAGGTGAGTCACCAAGACTCAAGATGTAACCCTTCCCCGTAAATACCACATCATACACACTATATAACACATTAATCATGCATTAAGACATATACCCAACCTAGCCAACCAAACGCCTGTCTACCCCATTGTGGTACTAAACCACCGGTGACGATAGTCACAGATGTGATACCAAATCTTTGGAGGTGCTAAACCTCTAGTGTCCGAAGACACAAATCGGTTGATGGGGCCAACCCATCGCGTGATACCAAATCATGGCGCCAATCCCATATCTCAAAGTGGGGCCAACCCACGGTGGTGCTAAGCCATTGGACGAGACGCTATGAGGTGCCAAACCTCCGGAGGTACCAAACCTCCGTGACCGTAGTCACGGTGTGTTACCAAAACACCGGTGTCCGTCGACACTAATAATATCGCCTCCACTCATCAACCCATATCAAATCATATTATAACAGAGTTTATAACAACATACATTTATCACATGTATCACATAAGCTATGCTTCCCAAAAGCATTATTATCAATCTCATATTGACAGAGACTTATCGAGATCCTCGCTTGTACCATTAAGGTACTAAATTCAGTATCTACATAAATCGATTTACATACAAAGATGTACTTAATACGATTTATTAATTGTTATAAGTGTGTATGTACACACCGATTCTAACGCTATTTCTAAACCCCGGAAAGACGATCGGCCTCCTCAATATCCTTGCTCCTATAATCTACCACACATGAGATTAGCCATCTAGACCTTTCACCAAAACAATTAATTCCAAAGGGTTATCATTTGAAACCCGAGATCTTACCTTGCACCGATCTTGGTTTCTAACCACAACCCGCATCCTTACATGAGTTCCCTAGCAATCTACCAACCTTTAAAACCATACAAGGGATTAGCTTCACTTTTCCAAATATCTAATGAAGAAGCTTAGAGATCTAACTTACCATCGACTTACCAAAGCGATTAACGAGATAAAGGAGGGTCGATCATCGCTTGTAAATCTCGAAGTTCCTAGATGGAATCGGTTTCAAAGAGTGGTTAGTTTTCTGCTTGCAAATGCCAAAATTTCGGCTTTTCTCCAACCTACAAGTCGACAAAGAAAAGAAGATATGGAAAGAGGGTTCGGCCATCACTTACCTTCACAATCAATTGAATAAAGGAGAAATCCCGAAGTACCTATGCCACTGTAATATTCGGCCAAAGTGAGTTAATAGGAGGAAAGGGAATTTCGGTCACCAAGGTAGGGAATAGGTTCGGTTGGAGAGAAAATAAAAAAATGATGAGAAGAAAGGGATGGGGAGTTTCGGCCAACACCCAAAATAATTCTAGGCCACTCATTTGAAGCAATTCAAAAGAATTTGAATTCTTAAATGCCTATATTTTCTCCTTGGAATTAATCAAGTAAAATCCAACTAAACTAATATTATCCTTATTATCCTTTATCACCTCTTCAAATATATAATAAAAATAAAAGAAACCATGTGCTCATCAATTTCCTTTCAGCCGAATGTAAAAACAAAGAAATCATGTGCAGGCCAAACTCCTTGTTTTTCTCTTGGCCACCAATTTGAACTAATTCAAAATAATTTGAATTGGCCACATGCCTATTTTTCCTCTGCCAACTATTTAGATTATTCAAGTAATAATCCAAATAAAAATTCCTATTATCCTCCTTATTATCCCATCAAATAAATAAAAAAAAAACAAAGAATCCATGTGCTTGCCAACCTCCAGCCGAATGCAAAAACAAGGAACCAAACACCCATGTGCCGTCCCAGCTGCTGCAAAATAAAAGAAAAACCACCCGCTGCCCATAGGTCTCGAACATGGGACCTATTAGAACCCATGCAGCCAAGTAACGCCCCAGGCCACTTGGGCCAGGCGTTGCTTTGTGATACCAACGCGCCATAATTTCTTTTAGGCCTTCCCTCCTTAGTTCCCTTCTAACTCCAACGCCCCAAAAAAAAATAAAATGCCACTTGCAGCCATCATGCCTCGAACCCAGGCCTTTGCAACACCCTTAGACGCACCCAACCAATTGCACCAAGCCTATTCCTTGTGCCATAATTCGCCCAAATTTATACTTAACCCCTATCTTCTGAGGCTCCCTATCTTTAAAGCTTCCACATTAAAATTTTCTACTAAACCAAGCCCACTCAAGACCTCTAATTAAGCCGTATTATTCCACGATTAATACTATAGCAATCCAAACACGGAAAAAATCATTTAACCACAAATAGCCCGGTTCTAGGATGTTACGCTTCTACCTCCCTTAAAATAATTTCGTCCCTCGAAATTACTTACTATCGCCTAATCGTATCCTTAATTCGTCATCCCACGTATCTTTCACAAGACTCGATCTTAAAGAACTATCATACTTTCTACACATTCTCTAAGTCCATAATCCAAGTTCCATACACTTTACTAGCAATACAAAGAACGAACTAACGTAACCACAACCAAGGCAATTAAAAGTACTCCGGATATAAGGAACTTACCCGTTGTCATATCTCGCACATCTTTCTCCTCGCGATGGCCAACTGCATAAACCAACCTTGGTTGCCTCGCCTCTGCACCTTCAGTACCTCGGCCATGCCCGTTACCATTACCATTACCTCTATCTACACCTCGACCCCTCAGTGGTGGTCCTTCGTTTCTAACCTGAGCACGGTTTCGACCCTCTGGTTGATTCTTAGCTACCTTCCGAGGACAATCCCTTACACGGTGATCCAATGATCCACACTCAAAGCACCTCTACTTCCACCAAACATTCTCCCGAGTGGGATTTTCCGATCTAACACACCGAGGTGGCTAATCGAGTAGGCTTTGTGGCTCTTTCGATTCCCCAAATCTAGCCCTCTTCTCCACATTATCGCTCGATCCAGCGATCCAAAGCCTCTTCGCATTTATTCTTTTCGTGATTACATCTTTACGGACTCCTTGATCCCTTCGGCTACCTTAGCCTTTTCCACTAGGATCGAAAACTCACGCTCTTATTGTGGAGCAATCAAGAACCTTAGATCATCCCTAAGTCCGTCCTCAAAGCGGACATGGCGTTCAGTGCTCGTTGACACAATTCCCGAGCATAGCGGCTCAACCTTTAAAAATTCGCCTCATATTCCATTAATCGACTTATTTCCTTGTACTAACCCGTAAAAGCCTTTCTACGTGTCGTTGTATTTGGTGCCCACATACTTCTTCCGAAAAGCAACTCTAAAATAATCCCACGTAAGATCATCCGCCGTGGCACCATCTCGAACGGTGAGCCACCATCGATATGCTTCATCCTTCGGAAGCGACACGGCTCCTTTCAACTTTCTCCTCATTAGGATGTCGAGATCGTCCATGATCCTTTCATTGATTCTAGCCAAGATTCCACAGACTGGGTGCTACTCGACGACACCTCGAATACTTCACTCTGTTGGCAGAATTAACTGCATGCAGGACTTCGAGCTCCCATACCTCCACTCGCCTGACCACCATCTCAAGGACTCGCAAACACGACTTGTGTTACGGCCTCACCTCCCGTCGATCTCGCTTTTAGGTCTAAAATGGGGTGGTAGTGGCGGTGGTATCCCATTCTCCGATTCGACCCGACCTCACGGGTTCCGACACTACATTACCGCCTCTACCTCGGCCACGCGACGGACGCCCACGACCTCTTGAACTCATTCTAACTATTGCGCTTTAATTTGATTACTAAATTTTATGGATTAGTACTTGTTTCACTAATTATCCACGAAGAAGTTTTATGATAGGAGCTTTAAGAGTGGTTCTTTCGTAATTACACAAACACACAGTCTATCATTCATTTAATCAAAGAGACGTTGTTGATTTTATTGTGATTGTTTTTCCACTACCCAGGGGTATTTTTGTAATTTTTCTACTGTGGGTATTTTCGTATTTTTTCAAAATGAAAATTTTCGGATGATTTTGTCAAAATTATTTTAAAACTCTAAATTTCCGATTATTTTGAAAAATTTTGAAATTAGGGGTCTTAGGTGAATTTTAAAACTCGTGGGCATTTTGGTAATTTTCCACAAATCGGGATGAATTTATAAAATTTGATGAATGGGGATATTTCAAAATTGTAAAAACTTTGAGGCTCTTTTGACAATTGCATTTTCTAAAATAGTGATGTTTGCAAAATTTTGAAAGTTGGGTATTCGGAAATTTGTAGGTTAGGGCAATTTTGTAATTTTACAAAATCATATCGTTTTTGAATTTTACGATTTTTGGGCACTTTTCATGTGATGAAATTTTGGATTAAAACCGTGGGTATTTTGGAAATTTCATAATTCAAGGCATTTTGTAATTTTACCCTAAGGGTATTTTAGTAATTTTACGTAATCAGGTTATTTTCACAAAATAATTTCCAAAATTTGGGTTCTAAGCATTTTCATAATAGAAGGATATTTTGAAAGTTTCTATTTGAAAATTTTCGTCTGAGGGTATTTTACAAACCGAGGGTATTTTGGTCATTTTTCAAACCGAGGGTATTTTGGTCTTTTTTTAACTAAAATTTTAATTATTTCCAAAACAAACGGCTAGTCCCTTTCGGTTTTAGTTATCGAATTTAGCCTATGAGTGTGTCGTCTCAACTAGGATGAATAGATTACTACACTTAGGTAGGATTCAAGTGAGTAGGAGGTGAGTCACGAGGATCGCTTAAATACCGTGCTCCCACCGAATCCAATCCTAGACATGCATATAACGATTGCCACATCCTTTGCTCGCTGACATCTCACGTGGTTTGTTTAGGTAATTATTAAATTTTATGAAATTTTGTTGGGGTATGCTAGCCCTGTGGTTCAATAGTTTCTACTCTAGTAGTCTCACGTTCCCATTTTACCCTTCCACCCTCATCCAAAAAAAATTCACGAAATTGATAGAGGTACTTACAGGCGGATAGGTGCTTGGGAGACTCGGTGCCATGTTTGTTCAAGCCAAAATAATTTCTCAAACATTATAATAAGGCCTACTATCCAAAACAAATCATTTTGGGCCTTGGGCCCCACAATGAAGTTTTGAATCGAGCTCGATACCAATTTGTAATAGCTCAAACCCGCCCAAACACTTGATCGAGTTTGGTTTGCTACTGGAAAAACCTTTTGAAATCTTTTATAAACCTTTAAGTTTTTGATAAAAGATAGCTTTGTTAAAAACAATTTGAGGTGTACAAATCTTATACTTGGATTTATTTTGAAAATATTTGTTAAGTCAAGTTATTATGTATATTTTATATGTACCGATGGTACTTGAAAACCCTTTTCGATTGCTTTGGAAAAACATGTGAATTCATTCTTATAATCATAAAGTTTGAAATGAATACTCAAGCATATCACAAGAATAAAATAATTTTAGGAGGCCTTATTACAACCCAATTAAAATCAACCAAAATAAAGAAAATGTAAAGAACCGAAATTCAAAGTCTAATAAATTTAAAATTCCTTTGCATGGCCACCTCAAGTCCCTCCTGGCCCATATCCGCGAACTATGTGTCACCGAAAAAATAAAGGAGAAGGTGAGTCACCAAGACTCAAGATGTAACCCTTCCCCGGGTAAATACCACATCATACACACTATATAACACATTAATCATGCATTAAGACATATACCCAACCTAGCCAACCAAACGCCTCTTTCTACCCCATTGTGGTACCAAACCACTTGTGGTGCCAAACCACGGTGACGTATAGTCACAGATGTGATACCAAATCCTTTGGAGGTGCTAAACCTCCGTGTCCGAAGACACAAATCGGTTGATGGGGCCAACCCATCGCGTGATACCAAATCATGGCGCCAATCTCATATCTCAAAGTGGGGCCAACCCACGGTGGTGCTAAGCCACGTGGACGAGACGCTATGAGGTGCCAAACCTTTGAGGTACCAAACCTCTGGTGACCGTAGTCACAGTGTGTTACCAAAACACTGGTGTCTGTCGACACTAATAATACTGCCCCCTCCACTCATCAACCCATATCAAATCATATTATAACAGAGTTTATAACAACATACATTTATTAGATGTATCACATAAGCTATGCTTCCCAAAAGCATTATTATCAATCTCATATTGACAGAGACTTACCGAGATCCTCGCTTGTACCATTAAGGTACTAAATTCGTATCTACATAAATCAGATTTACATACAGCATGTACTTAATACAGTTTATTAATTGTTATAAGTGTGTATGTACACACCTGATTCTAACGCTATTTCTAAACCCCGGAAAGACGATCGGCCTCCCTCAATATCCTTGCTCCTATAATCGGCCACACATGAGATTAGCCATCTAGACCTTTCGGCCAAAACAATTAATTCCAAAGGGTTATCATTTGAAACCTGAGATCTTACCTTGTACCGATTCGGTTTCTAACCACAACCCGAATCCTTACATAGGTTCCTAGCAATCTACCAACCTTTAAAACCATACAAGGATTAGCTTCAGCTTTTCCAAATATCTAATGAAGAAGCTTAGAGAGATCTGACTTACCATCGACTTACCAAACTGATTAACAGATAAAGGAGGGTCAGATCTACTGCTTGTAAATCTCGAAGTTCCTAGATGGAATCGGTTTCAAAGAGTGGTTAGTTTTCTGCTTGCAAATGCCGAAATTTCGGCTTTTCTCCAACCTACAAGTCAACAAAGAAAAGAAGATATGGAAAGAGGGTTCGGCCATCACTTACCTTCACAATAAATTGAATAAAGGAGAAATCCCGAAGTACCTATGCCACTGTAATATTCGGCCAAAGTGAGTTAATAGGAGGAAAGGGAATTTCGGTCACCAAGGTAGGGAATAGGTTCGGTTGGAGAGAAAATAAAAAAAAATGATGAGAAGAAAGGGATGGGGAGTTTCGGCCAACACCCAAAATAATTCTAGGCCACTCATTTGAAGCAATTCAAAAGAATTTGAATTCTTAAATGCCTATATTTTCTCCTTGGAATTAATCAAGTAAAATCCAACTAAACTAATATTATCCTTATTATCCTTTATCACCTCTTCAAATATATAATAAAAATAAAAGAAACCATGTGCTCATCAATTTCCTTTCAGTAGAATGTAAAACAAAGAAATAATGTGCGTGCCAAACTCCTTGTTTTTCTCTTGGCCACCAATTTGAACTAATTCAAAATAATTTGAATTGGCCACATGCCTATTTTTCCTCCGCCAACTATTTAGATTATTCAAGTAATAATCCAAATAAAAATTCCTATTATCCTCCTTATTATCCCATCAAATAAATAAAAAAACAAAGAATCCATGTGCTTGCCAACCTCCAAATTAATGCAAAACAAGGAACCAAACACCCATGTGCCGCCCATCGCACCTTGTCAATTGCAAAATAAAAGAAAACCACCACGCCCATAGGTCTCGAACATGGGACCTATTAGAACCCATGCACCAAGTAACGCCCAGCCACTTGGGCAAAGCGTTGCTTTGTGATACCCACGCCATAATTTCTTTTAGGCCTTCCTCCTTAGTTCCTTCTAACTCCAACGCCCAAAAAAAAAAATAAAATGCCACTTGCGACCATCATGCCTCGAACCTGTGCCTTTGCAACACCCTTAGACGCACTCCAACCAATTGCACCAAGCCTATTCCTTGTGCCATAATTCGCCCAAATTTATACTTAACCCCTATCTTCTGAGGCTCCCTATCTTTAAAGCTTCCACATTAAAATTTTCTACTAAACCAAGCCCATTCAAGACCTCTAATTAAGCCGTATTATTCCACGATTAATACTATAGCAATTCAAACACAGGAAAAAAAAATCATTTAACCACAAATAGCCCCGGTTCTAGGATGTTACACGTTCCATAAGAAATTGCATAATTTAAACCTTACTATTTTAATACTTTAAATAAATAAACATATTATTATTCTGTCAATAGCTTGACACTTGCCTAAACATCAAGCAACAACAATAGTTAGTGTACTTGCACATCTTACATATAAATTCAATATTGATAAACTTATTTTCTCGACATGTCACCATATACATGCTTTTCTTGTATCAACGTATAAAAATAATCACATATTTACATCTCACTTTTTAATATATTAAGTAAATATCATTTCCATGTTACGCTTCAATATATCAATTAAATATCATTTCTAAGACACGTTTCAATATATATATACCGATAATAACCAAAAGTCTTTCAATATTAATTCATACATATTTATAGATCATTCATAGCAGATTCAATTTATATTAAATTCGCTATCTCAAATGGCTTTTCACAATTTAATACACAATTTATATGTCTCATTTTCATTTCACATTTGGTATTATCAATTACCATTCACAATATCATTTCACTTTAGCACCTAGTGCCTCATCGGATAATTCGAAGAACAAGTTGACATTCAGTGTCTCATCGGCTATGCCAAAATAATTTGGTACCCAGTACCTCATCGAATTTATCCGAAGTAACAATTTGACACCCAGTGTCTCACTGACTCGAAGTCGAAGTAATCCGTGAATACTTCCAATCCTATGGCATGCCAACTATATCTGACTCAGCCCGATACAGTTAATAGGGTTTAAAATCACTTTTCAATTTCAACCAATATTAATTTCAATTCAATAATCACAAATCCTCAACAATTCAATTCAATATCACACATTGAATAATAATTACAACAATTAATATTTCATGTACCATCATTTTTATGAATTTCATGTATATTTATTTCGATAACAATTCATAATCATTTATATACATAATTATCAGGCAAGTTTCATATACATAAAATTTTCCATGTCAATAACCAAGTCTTTCCAAGTCGGAGAATGACTTACGGATATGAATACATTGTTTTCTTTGTGCCATAGTCCAACTATGGTCTTACACATGGATTGCCATGCCATGGTCTTATATTTGTAGTGCCATAACCTAGTTATGGTCTTTTCATGAAAATGCCATAGCCCAGCTATGGTCATACATTTAAACATTGCCATGGTCCAACCATGATCTTATCCGTCAATTCATCCTTTGTCACAAACGATGGTACTCAAATCCCGAATTTCATTTAACCCGAACATTCATTTTAAATTTATTATATAATACTATTCCATGTTTTCAACTAATAATATAAATAAATACATAATATCATCCATCAATTCAATATAAATATCAAAGTTCAACCATACGAACTTACCTAGGGTATATTGTGGAAGTTGCAATAATTCAAGGACTATTCGGCTAATTTCTCCTTTTCATGTTTGTCTTCGGATTCTTGATCTATAATATAAAATTATTCATTCATTATCATCTAATTCAATTCTAATCCAATTTACAATTTATACCCTTAAAATTTTGAAATTACACATTTACCCTAAATTTTATAATTTTTACAATTTAGTCCCTTATTAATTATCCTATCAATTGAGCTAATTTTTATCAATTTACAATTTACCTAATTATTTTAGGCTACCATTTAGCAACTAATATTCAACATTTCAATACTAAACCCTAATTCTTAACCTTTTACAATTTAGTCCTAATATCAATATATATAAAAAATTACTTGATAAAATTATCAAATAACAAAATTAAAGCTTTAATTCATCAAAAACATCCAGCACTCATCAATGGTAACTTCCAAAGTTACCGACCTAATTGCAAAAGTCTTAAAAACACAAAAATTACAAGAAAAAGGATTAAATTGACTAACCAATTGAAATTTGAACCCAAGAAGTCCCTAAGGCCACCGCTTCCTTTCTTGTTTCTCTTTTTCTTTTTCTTTCTTTTTGTTGGTTTTCTATTCTTTTTTTTTTCTTATTTGTTTGTTATATTATTATACAATATATATAATATATATACACTTAAACATTAAGAATATATATAATAATATATATAATAAACTTATAAATATCTAACTTGTGCCACCTCAACTTTAAGTAATGGCATAATTGATTCTTTGGTCCCTTTAATTTTTCTTTAATCTATAATTCAACTTTCGCCCTATATGCAATTTAGTCCTTATATCTAATTACTTTTAATTCAAGCAAATTCACTTAACTGACACCTAATGAACTATACAATTAGCTTCATAAATATACGATTCCAATTAACGGGAACGGAGTCCCAGAAATGCATTTAAAAAAAAATTAATTTAGCCCTTTTTAATTAATTAACTATCCAAACGTTAAAATTTCCTGACGAAACTTTAATACTAACTCAATGACACTTCGTAAATATTTATAAAAATATTTAGGTCTCGATTTATAAAATTGAGGTTTAAATGAAGATATCAAGCTGTTGATTGGTATCCTTGAATTAAGAGAATTTGCAGTACTGGCTGATCAGACACATAAAGTTGAAGAAATGAGTAAAGAAAATAAACAAGCTGAGGGAAAAGCTCGGGTTTCTGGTAAAACAATTATGGGTAAGTGCCAATCATCTGTTTTAAAGAAATCAAAGAAATACCAGGATCATTTTACTTAATCTTTTGGATATTCTAGAAAAGAGCTGGGTTCTCAACGTTCTAACCCGAGGTCTTCATCTCCATCTGTGACAAGTGTGGGAAATGTTGGTAATCCCAAACCAAAATGTAAACATTGTAATAAGTTTCATTTTGGAGAATGCCGTCTGAGAAGTGGTGCCTGTTATAGATGTGGTTCATTTGATCATTTTCTTAAAGATTGTCCGAAAAGAGTTGAAAAAGATGTTGAATAAACTTCAAAGTTGAGTAATCCTGCTTCGGGAAGTAGACCACCTCGATATTCTAGAAATGTTAGTGGTAGCCAAGTGCTACAAAAGATTTGACAGTTAAACTTGAGGCGCGAGCACCAATAAGGACATATGCCATATGTACAAGATAAGATGCCTTTGCACTAAACGTCATTACTGGTACATTTTCTTTACTTGATACTGATATTACTGCTCAAATTTATCCTGGTTCTACATATTCATATATATACACAAACTTAGTGATTATGAAAAATTTACCTGTGGAATTCACTGAATTTGTGGTTAAAGTTTCCAATCCCCTGGGTCAATGTGTTATGGTGGATAATATTTGTAAAAATTATCCGTTAATGGTAAAAGGGTACTGTTTCTCGGCTGATTTGATGTTATTGCCCTTTGATGAATTTGATGTGATTTTGAGAATGGACTGGTTAACTCAGCATGATGCAGTGGTAAATTGTAAATAGAAATATATTGTGTTGAAATGTCAGAATGGTGAATTACTTCATGTTGAATCTGATAAAATGAATGGTTTATCTAATGTGATCTCAACGGTCTCAGCTTAGAAATGTATCAGAAAGGTGTATGATGCTTATCTTGCATATGTGTTGGATACTAAAGTAACTGAGTCAAAGATTCAGTCAGTGCCAGTTGTTTGTAAGTTTCCTGATGTGTTTCCGGAGGAATTACCTGGATTACCACCAGTTAGAGAAGTGGAGTTTTCTATAGACCTTGTGCCGGGAAAAACCCTAATATCTATTGCACCTTACAGAATGGCTCCTACTAAATTGAAAGAGTTGAAAACATAGTAGCAAGAACTAATTGACAGATGCTTTGCTTGACCTAGTTTCTCACCTTGGGGTGCACCGGTCCTATTTGTAAAGAAGAAAGATAGATCTCTGAGATTATGCATTGATTACAGACAGTTTAATAAAGTCACAATAAAGAATAAATATCCATTGTCTCGTATTGATGACTTGTTTGATCAGCTGAAGGGTGCTACTGTATTTTGAAGATTGATCTTGGTTCTAAATATTATCAGTTATGGGTAAAAGATTCAGATGTTTCAAAGGCAGCTTTTAGAACTAGGTATGGGTATTATGAATTTCTTGTGATGCCATTTAGGTTGACTAATGCACCATCAGTATTTATGGATTTAATGAATAGAATTTTTAGATCATACCTAGACAGGTTTGTTGTAGTTTTTACTGATGATATTCTGGTTTATTCCCGAGATGAAAATGAGCATGCTGAACACCTAAGAATTGTGTTACACACTTTACGTAAGAAAAAACTATATGCCAACTTCAGTAAATGTGAATTTTGGTTACGGGAAGTTGGTTTCCTTGGACATATTGTATCTACTGAAGGTATCAGGGAAGGCCCAAGTAAAATTTCAGTGATTTTTAATTGGAAGCCACCGAAAAATGTGTCAGAGGTTAGAAGTTTTTTTGGATTAGCTGGTTATTATCGGAGATTTGTTAAAGGATTTTCGATGATATCTTCTCCAATGACCCTTCTGTTGCAAAAAGATGTAAAGTTTGAATGGACTGATAAATGCCAGCAGAGTTTTGATAGATTAAAAGCTTTATTGACGGAAGCACCTAGTTCAACCGGAATCAGGTAAGGAATTTGTGATTTATAGTGATGTATCATTGAATGGTTTAAGTTGCGTATTGATGCAAGAAGGTAAAGTCATAGTCTATGCTTCAAGACAGCTAAAACTACATGAAAAGAATTACTCGATACATGATCTTGAATTAACAACTATTGTGTTTACATTAAAAATTTAGCGGCATTACCTATTTGGTGAAAAATGTCATATATACACTGACCATAAAAGTTTAAAGTATTTGATGAAACATAAAGATTTGAACTTGAGACAACGCAGGTGGCTTGAATTATTGAAAGACTATGATCTTATTATTGATTATTATCCGGGAAAAGCTAATGTGGCTGCAGATGCTTTAAACAAAAAATCTCTATTTACTTTACGAGCAATGAATATCTGGCTGTCATTGTCTAATGATGGGCCAGTCATGGCTGAGTTAATAGCTAAACTAACATTTCTGCAACAAATCTGTGAAGCTCAAAAGGATGATCATGAATTAAAGGCTAAACGGGAACAATGTGAGTCAAAATCTGATTCAGAATTTTAGATTAGGTCTGATGGTTGTTTATTGTTCAACGACAGAACGTATGTACCGAAGAATTCAAAATTGATACAAAAGATTTTACATGAAGCTCACAATGGTATAATGTCTGTTCATCCAAGTAGTAATAAAATGTACAATGATCTGAAAAAGATATACT
The DNA here is from genome assembly GCA_025506655.1 of Gossypium rotundifolium. Lineage (NCBI taxonomy): Eukaryota > Viridiplantae > Streptophyta > Magnoliopsida > Malvales > Malvaceae > Gossypium > Gossypium rotundifolium. The sequence continues at coordinate 165,465,998 of CP106729.1, read as the reverse complement.
AGTGGCCAGGAATGAAAAGAGATATTTCTGAATTTGTATCCAAATGTTTGATATGTCAGCAAGTAAAAGCTGAGCATCAGTTGCCTTCGGGATTGTTACAGCCGGTTACTATACCAGAGTGGAAATGGGAAAGGATTGCTATGGACTTTATATCGGGATTGCCCATCTCACTAAGGAATAAAGATGCCATTTGGGTAATTATTGACTGATTAACAAATTCTGTACACTTCCTATCGGTACGTATGGATTTTTCCTTGGATGAATTAGCTGAGTTTTATATTTTGAGATTGTCAGATTACATGGGGTACCAGTTTCTATTATTTCTGATAGAGATCCCCGATTTACATTAGATTTTAGAATAAATTGCAAGAAGCCCTGGGTACACAGTTGCATTTTAGCACCGCTTTTAATCCTCAAAAAGATGATCAATCCGAACGTGTTATACAAATTTTAAAAGATATGTTTCGGTGTTGTGTACTTGAATTTGAAGGTAACTGGGAAAAATACTTGCCACTGGTTGAATTTGCTTATAATAATAGCTATCAGTCTAGTATTAAAATGGCATTGAATGAGGCTTTATATGGTCAAAAATGTAGAACTTCATTGTATTGGACAGAGCTCAGTGAAAAGAAGATACATGGAGTTGATTTAGTCCGGGAAACTAAAAAAAAAAGGTAAAAGTGATTCGGGATAGTTTAAAAGTAGCCTCAGATCGTCAAAAATCTTATGCTGATCTTAAATGGAAAGAAATAGAATTTCAAATTGGTGATAAAGTATTTCTGAAAGTATCACCTTGGAAGAAAGTTCTCCAGTTTAGTCAAAAGGAAACTGAGTCCATGTTTCATCGGACCATATAAGATTGTTGAAAGAATTGGGCCTGTTGCATATCGATTAGCATTACCACCGAAACTTGATAAAATTCATAATGTCTTTCATGTATCGATGTTGCAACGGTATCGATCGAATCCTTCACATGTTATTTTTCTGAAAAAGTTGAGATTCAACTTGATATGGCGTATAGTGAAGAACCGATCAAAATCCTAACACGAGAGATAAAAAAGTTAAGAAATAAAAAGGTAGCATTGGTAAAAGTCCTTTGGCAGAAACATGCTATAGAAGAAGCTACCTGGGAACCAGAGGATACCATGAGAAAGCAGTACCCAAATCTATTTATTGGTAAGATTTTCGAGGACGAAAATCCTTAAAGGGTGGAGAGTTGTAACAACCCATTTCAGTGAAATCGAAACAGTGGTTTCGTGACCACAAATCTGAGCTAAAAAGATAAATTATTTTAATATTATTGTATGACTAGTGATATGATAGGAAGGTTATATAAAAATTCTGAAAAGAAAATTTTATTGATTATGTGATTAATTAGGGAAGGGACCAAATTGCATAAAAATGTAAAAGTTAAATTCTATTAACTATAAAGATTAAATAGCTATGGAATTCAAAACTTGAGGTCCTTATATGGAAATTAGACCATTAAAGAAAAGTATGTAGATATTTTTGGTGAATCATCCATGTAAAAATTGGAAAATGTTAAGGATTAAATTAGAAATGTGAAAGATTAACAGATTACAATTTAATTAAATGAGAAAGAAAACATTTTTATCATCTTCAACCTCAAATATTTCTATGGAAGCCCAAGTAGAGAGAAAAAGAACTTTTCAAGCTTAATTAAGTTTTCAAGTCCCGTTTTTAGTAATTTTTATATTTTTGGAATCGGGATAGCTTAAACATCTATTTGGGGGATTAATTTAAAAAGTTATCAAAGTATGGAAATTTTTTCATGGATGAATATGCTGAAAATTTGAAATTTATGGTAGAAAATGAAAGGTTGTTGATAGATAAACAATTTTTACAAAGTGAATTTTGATGGAAACTTGATTTAGGGACTAATTTGTAAAGTTATACAAGTTGAAGAAATTCTGAAATTTATAGAATATATGTGCTGTAAATTGTATATTGAAATTTCGGTTAGGCTTGGAATAGGGACTAAATTGAATGAATTTTATTTTCCAAGCCTAAGGATGAAATTGGAATTTGTAGAAAGTTTTGTAAATTGAGTTTAAATGAATATGAAATGTGAGAAATTGATGATTAAATTCATTTATATAGATCCAGAAAGACGAAATATGAAATTGAATCGAGGAAAATAAAAAGTTTCGGAGTAGTAGATCATCTATATATACGAACAAGTGTCGAGGTAAATTGGTGTAACTTAATTGAGCATGTAAATATGTTGAATTGAATTGTTGAGATTGGATTCAATGTGAATTATGTTTATGTAAATGTTATGAATACATGCTCAAAATTTTATGAAATAGGATTAAATTCCGTTTGAACATTGGATTTTGATGGATAAAGGTGATTTCCCTTATGGATTGAAGTCCTTCATTTGTTGCTGACGGGATTTAGCTTGGACAAGTAATCCTTTGAACTCATTTCTGAAACGATTTAGCCCGGACCGGTAATCCTGATATAAGTCTCTTGAGCATATGTTATGGATTAGATTTAGCCCGGACGAGTAATCCAGATCAATCTCTTTAGAGCATATGTCATAAAAAGGATTTAGCCTGGACTTGTAATCCTGGCTAAGCTCTATTGAGTATATATTGAAGACAGGATTTAGCCTGGACTGGTAATCCTGTTGCATTGATATGGCTCGAGAGTGTGCTCTCTGAAATAGTGCCTTATGGGTACCATTGAACATGAATTGACAGATAAACTGTGTTGTACACTGTGTGTACTACTTGAGTATCCATCGGAAATTCAATAATTCAACGGATAAAATAAATGACGTGACATGAGAGATATGGGATGAAAAGAATAATGCCTTGAAGGAATATGGAATGATGAGCTCATCTATGCTCATTTGATGTACATGAAAATTATATGACTAACTTGTTTGATTGAGTGAATGTGTTTAGGCAAATTGCCAATGTTATGGAAATTATGTTGTTGTATGTTTGATTTTAATGAAAGTAAATGGTAAGTTTAATTCCAGTTATACGAACTTACTAAGCATAAAATGCTTACTAGGTTTTTTTTCCATGTTTTATAGTGCTTGAAAGCTCAGGAAGGTTGGAGATCGGTCGGAGTTTCATCACACTATTAACTCATTAGTTTTGGTATAAATGGAAACTTATTTGGCATAATGGCATGTATAGGCTAAATTAACCAAATTATGGTTTGTAACCAAATTATGGTTTGTAAATGATGGATGTAATCTAGCCATTGGAATGGCTAGAATGGTTGATTTTGGTATTTTAAGGTTATATTATAATGACTATCTTTGAAGTGAGAATGTTAAGTATGTATATCCAAGTTTCGCATGGCATGCAGACTAAGCAAAGGTAAGTTTATAAGCATGAATGCATGTGATAATATATCATATTGAATGTTGGAATTTGGCTTGAAAATATGCTTGAATTGGTTGGTAAATGTTGGTATGATTTGGTGTAGGTTAATTGTAACAGCCCAATTTAGACCCTAGTCGGAATAGTGATTTTGAGACCACAAATTTGAGGTCAAAAAATAATTTAATACTATTTTTAGTGTTTATAGTATGTGATAAAGCATGTGTGAAAATTCTATATGGAAATTTTATCGTTTGTATGTCGATTTGTGAATAAAAGACTTAATCGCATAAAATGCAAAACCTGTGTGCTAATTGTTAAAGTGGTTAATTGTCATGGCTTATTAAATGAAAGGCCTTATGTTGTTATTAGACCATATGGTTAATGGATGGACAAAAATGGGCTTACATTAGTGGAATTTTAATGTTGTAATCAAAGGTTAAAATGGTAAATGGCATATTATTATGAAATAAATAAAACATAAAGTAAAAATCATGCATTATATTTGGCCAAAAATAACAAGAAAAGAAAATAAAAGACTAAGCTAGGGTTCAGCTAGAATTTGGTTTAATTAAGGTATGTTTTTGCTTCGGTTTTTGATAATTTCTACGTTTTTGTGATCGTTGCTTAGCGTACTATAAGCTCATGCCTTAATTTTGGAATTTGATGATAATTTTGAGTTATGCCATTGGTGATTTGGTGAGCTTTGTATAGTTGATGATGAAATATGAAATATATGTGTTAGATTAACATATTTTATCTTTGAATTTTTGATGAATTTGACTATTTTGGGCTAAATTGTAAAAATGAGAAATTGAGTTACTAAAATGTGAAATAAATGAAATATGTGGGCTTATATGAGCTAGGGGAAAATTCGACTAGGCATGTGTGTAATGACATTATGAGTATTTGTGATTTTATGAAATAGGGACTAAAATGTCAAAATGTGCAAATTTGAGGGCTAAAATGTAAAATGCTTTAACTATGTGTTGTGAATTGTTTTGGATGATAATGTGATTGAATGAGCTGATTTTAATAGTATATAAATAAAAAAATAGAGATTCAGATCAAGATCGAGGCAAAGACAAAGTGCTCGATTGATAGACTAGTGTCGTTATTTCTACGTTCGAGGTAAGTTCGTGTATAATATGAATTATTTAAACTATGTTCATATGTTATGCAATGAATGGAAATGTGGTTGTTGAGTTAGTAATGCGAAATGTGAGTTTGAAGAGATGTGACACTAAGTGTGCGTATATAGAATCGATACAGTGATGAACGACACTATTTGTCTGAAATAAAAAAAGCATCGACTATGTTAGTTGGGATTGTGTGTGCGATACCGAGTCAAATTTGGTTTAATGTAAAGGCACTAAGTGTGCGATGATATTAAAGCTTCGGCTAAGTAATTGGCACTAAGTGTGCGAGTAAACAGAATGGTTAAAGAAGATCGAACGAATTACGACATTGAGCATTATGTGGTATATATGATAAATAAATATGTGATGGTACATGTATGTACAGAACCTATGTGGTTGATTATTTCGTATATGAAACAGATGATTGATTATGTGAATGAAAGTTAAGGAGGATTAGATTATGAATCATTATAAATGCTTGTACATTAACTTTAAGATGTAGTATGAATGTGAGTAATGGCCTTGGGTGAAATTGAATGGTGATGAGAATTGAACTATGTGTTAGTTAATTTTGCATATTAAATTTGAAATGTTGAGTTGATTGTGTTATATTACGAACTTACTAAGCTATAAAGCTTATTGTGTAAAGTCTTACTCTATTTTACAGTGTTATTAAAGCTAGCTCGGATCCGGGGATCTCCAGCGACTCTATCACACTATCGGACATCTATTTTGGTACTTCTGGAAGTTGTATATTTGGTATATGGCATGTATAGGCTAGTGTTTATGAAATGTTTTGAGATGTATAGTTCTTGCCATGTGATATGGCTTGATAGTTGAATGACTTTAGTATGTATTTTTGGATATGTGAAAATGATAGCTATAAGGTGTATATGTAATGTTATGTGAATGATTATATTGGTATGTTTTGGTAATATGTAAGTGGTATGTTTCATGCTTGAATTGGTTGATGGGAATGGTGTTTAAAATGTATGTTTTGTGATGTTGTAATTGAGCTTGTAGGATAACCTAAATTTGGGTGGCAAATTAGCCTTGCAAATGACTTATATTTGCCCACACGGTCGAGCACACGGGCGTGTGTCTCGACCATGTCCATTAAAATTGTAGTTCGAAACAAGTTAAACTCGCAGACGGGCCAGACACACGGGCGTGTGACAGGCCGTGTGAATTAAGTCAGTGTTGCCCACGGGTCAAGCACACAGACGTGTCTTCAGCCGTGTGGACAAGTCAGTATGTACGTCCTGTTTTGCCACGGCTTGGACACACGGGTGTGTTTGATGCCGTGTGAGGAACACGACCTACTCACACGGGCATGTGACCTCCATAACTTTAAAAAATGTTTGAATTTCAAAAAAATTGTATGTACTTGGTTTAATCCCGACCCCTTTCCAATGCATGTTTAAGGTCTCGTAGACCTTTTAAAGGGACTCTATGTATATAATTTGCTATGATATGATGATGATGTATTTATGTTGGGAAATGGTCGTAAATGTTCTGTTTTGTCCGATAATGCTTCTTAACCCTAGACCGGTGATGGTTACGGGTTAGGGGTGTTACATTACTGGTAAAATTTAGGTGAGAAATAAAGCTAGAAAATGGCTTTATTTTGTCCATATGAGTAGACACACGTGTGTCTACGCCGTGTGTGACACACGACCTGGTACATGGACATATGGTTTGGCCATGTGTCCCTTCATTTTAAAATTAAAAAATAGAATACTCAGAATTGAGCACACGGGCAGAGACACAGGCGTGTATCTCAACCGTGTGAGAGACATGGCCTTGGACATGGGTGTGTTTCCTGGCCGTGTGAAAATTGCACTTATTTTATAAAAATTAAATTAACCACACTACCAAAGATATGCTGCTGCGTGTGGTACAAGTTAGAGAGTTATTGTGGTCAAACACGGCTTAAAGACGCAGGCGTGTCCTAAGGTCACACGGGCGTGTCCCTTGGACCACACGGGTGTGTGTGCTCTATATCTTGGAAAATTTAGAAATTTCATGAAAAATTCTCTATGTTCCTGATTTAGTCCTGATTTATTTCTACTGTTCATATTAGGCCTCGAGGGTCCATTCAAGGGACATTATGGTTGGTGATAAACCATAATTTATACATATTTTGACCCCATGCTTGACTTATTTTTTGGATAAATTTTCATTAGATTTGATGAATTCGATGCTCCTAATCTGTTAATTTCATGTTTCACACTCAGGAGAGCTTAGAGAGTCGAAAAGAACGAGAAACGGGCCAAAAATGGACAAAATGGGCTTACCTTAAAAATTAACACGGCCCAGACTTTTGCCTACGGAAGACCACACGGCTATGTGTAACGAGCAGAATTGAACACGATTAGACTATAACACATGGGTAGACCACACGGCCGTGTGTTATGAGCAGAATTGAACACGGCCTAAGCTATCGTACACGTGCGTGTTACACAGGTGTGTCCCTACCGAACCCAAGTCTAATTCTATTCAAAAAAGACCACTTATGGGCCAAGAAAGGTATTCTAAAGCCTATATAAATAGCCTAGGGGAGAACCTAAAGGAGGACAGAGAGGAGATCGAAGAATTACTAAAAGGAAGCCGTCGAAATCATCTCGGAAGCAGAATCTCATTCAAGATTGAAGATCTCCATCAAGTTCTTTAGAAGTTTTGGATTCTTTATGTCTTATTGTTTTCTTAATTCTATGATGTTTTCCTTTTACGTTATGAACTAAACTCCCTAAATACCTAGGGAGGATGAAACCTAGATAAATCTTATTATTTAATAAATCTGAATTACGTGATAAATACTTGATCTTGTTCTTAATTATGTGTTCTCAGTCCTTGTGTTGATGTTTTCAGGAATATTAATTCAAGTTTAATGTGCTTATTCAGGGGAACAAAAGTCCCTGTTTAAAAGAAGATCCAACATAATTAAGCGGAGTTGATTGCAATCCTAGAAATAAGACGACATAAATCTGCTAGATTAGAGTCAAATCTAATAAAGGAATCCATAGATCGAGTTAATGCGACGATAGGGTTTTAATTAGAAAGAAATTTCAATTAATCAATCTAGAGTCAGTTGTTCTTAGTCTTGACAGAGATATTAACATAATTTAGGAATTTTTACAGATCAAGTCAAGTGAATAAATCATTTAATTCAGAGTCAAAATAATAAATGAAGTCTAGGTGAATTCTTCCTTGGGGATTGTCTTTATTCATTCGATTACTCTCTTCACTCTCTTTCGCGTTCATAGCCATGTAGTTAGTCAGTTAGTTAGTTAATTTTAGATTAAAAACAAAACCCCTCAATTATTAGGCTAGATAATAAAAAAGATAGTTATTACTAGTAATTTTATTCCTTGAGGATGCGATATTCCGAACTCACCACAATTATATTATTGTTCGATAGGTGCGCTTGCCTTTGTCAAAATATTAGTTAGTTTCGAGCCCATCAGTTGGTCTTAGATATGAATAATAAGTTGATTAAATAAGTTAAATGTGATATTATAGATCAAGAAAAACGAGGTTCAGATCTAGAACGGGAAAAAATAAGTATTTGACGATTTAGTCCTTTTCACTATTTTTATGTCGAGGTAAGTTCATATGTAAATAATACATTATCATATTTATGTTTTAAATGCTTTAAAGTTGTATAAATTGTCATTGACTCTATGGAAGTATTCGTCAAAGTTTCGACAAGCGAGAAATCCCAATTGAACCTTAGGAATAGATAGGATACAAATGTCATGACATTAGGGTCACTAAGATTACGTGTAAGACTATATCTGAGATATGGCATCGATATGAGACCTTGTGTAAGACCATATCTGGGATATGGTATAGATGTGAGATTTCGTGTAAGACCATATCTGAGATATGGCATCGATGTGAGACTTCGTGTAAGACCATAGTTGGGCTATTGACATCGATACGAGATTACATGTAAGACCATATCTGAGATATGGCATTGGTACGGTACTGTGTGTTCGAGATCCCTGAGTATCCTTTAGTATTCCAAGTGGTTCAACGGGAAATTCAACGGGTATGTCAAAGACAAGAAAGTATGTGAATATGTTATAAGATGGTGTAACACCCCAAACTCGGTCTATGCATTAAGACTAGATTTGGTTTGTTACATGAATCGAGCTATCTTAAAAATTACAGTGAGTCGAAATCTACAATATTATTTTTTTTAGTACAAGGTTTAGTAAATATCAAAAGAGTATTTTAAATTTGATGTATATTAGAAAACATTAGTTGAAAACATCAATAATATTGTATTATCAAAAATCCTTAAGTAAATTATATAAAAGATAAAAATACTAAAATATTTATAAAAGAATTTCGCATATTTGAAAACCCAATTTATTTTAAAAAAACATCATATAATCATCACCCATAATAAAATGTCCAAAATATAATTTAATCCAACCACACATAAAATCCATGAAGTATTAATAGAGGCCCTTATTACATCAACCCAAAATAGTAAAAAATACTTATTAAAAAGTTCAAGTTTAATAAACCATGTTTTGCGTATGGCCTCCACGAAGTCATCCTCGGCCCAAGTCCACGTCGGTTTCCATTACGAGATGAAAATTTTAAGGAGTGAGTTACTTAGAACTCGGTGTATAACTTACTTACTTGTTCTTTGGGCCGATTATCAAGTTATGGATTTGGGCTTGACCCATTAGCGTAATTGACAACATGAATAATAATGTGCATGCAAAATGAAATTTTCCTCCCAAACCTAATTTCCATCCGCTACACACCCCGTACCAACCAACACACTTGTGGGAATCAAGTCAACCCACCCCGTCACACCAATCGTAGGCATTAAGCCTTTTTATATTTGTGGCAGAGCCACCGAACTAGATTGTGACAAAGTCACCGAACTAGAGGCATTGAGCCAATTATTATTTGTGGCAGAACCACCGAACTAGAGGCAAATAGCCATTTAATAATTTTGTGGCAGAGCCACCGAACTAGATTTTGGCAACTGGCCTTCTTCTCTTCATCAATTTCCCAACCCATGCCATATGTATGCAAGGTAGATTATAATCATACAATGATTTTATTAAAAAGGCCCATTAACAAGAGTTAATATTTCAAATTTTTATTAAGACCCAAAAATAACATTTGGTCCAATTAACTATATAACATCTTAGGCCCAAATTTACGATCTAGCAAGAGTTCGGCCCATTTATCGATCTAGTAGGGATTTCAGCCCGTTTAACAATTTAACAGAGATTAAGGCCCATTTATCGATCTAGCAAGATTTCGGCCCAATTATCGATCTAGCAGAGATTTTGGCCCAATTATTAATCTAGTAGATTTCTACCAATTATCGATCTAGCGTAGATTTTGGCCCAATTATTAATCTAGCAGAGATTTCGGCCCATTCATCAATTTATCAGGCTTTTAGGCCCATTCTTACGAGACATACAATTTACATATTAACAACTAATTTCTCGAGGGCGTTTTCGTAATTTTTCACAATTTTAGTCGTTTTCGTGTATTTTCGTCAAGATACCAGTTATTCCGTTTTATATCGATCTAGTCATTTTTACGATTTTACTCAATACCGCAATTGATATCCAACCCGAGAAAAGTGAAGTTACACACCTCGATATCGTGAGTACTAATCCTTCTCGCTCATCGACACCTAAATCATATTTCGATCCGTTAGAACACTATCATGTGTAAAAATACATTATCGATATTCGATCCAAAACCTTACCCTCTTGATTTTGAATCACTTCAATTTTCGGTTTCTCCTCGTTTATCGATTCGTTATTCGCTGAGAATCCACTAACGTACAAAGGCTCGGGAGTTCTAACTACTTGAATAATTGATTTCCTTGGTAGATGGTCCGCAACCGGTGGAAAATCCGGACTATCAAAGCGCCGTCGTTTATACTTAGGGAAATAGTGGATCGCCCTCTTACGATAACTAAACACCGCCTTTTCTTCCCTATTTTGAAAATCTTCAATATCAAAAGATCGTTAATCCTAATAATATATCAAAAAATATACTATAGATCTTATAGGCGAGATTTCCTTACCACAAAGATTCTTGCTTCTCAAAAGAGAGTCGACCAAAACGTTCCAAGATGCATACGAACACTCAATTTTCGATCTTCCGTTATCGCACTAAAGTAAAATAAAGAGAAACGTTAATAGAATGAACGGGTATTTTGATTCAAGAATTTCTCCTTAACACCATCCATAATCGGCCAACACCACCATAAAAAAAATGAACTAAAAGAACTCTTACCTATTCTCCACGGTTGAAAAGAGATGATTGAGAAAATGCTTATGAAAAGAGAGATATTTGGCTATGAAAATAAAAGAGAAAAGATATTGATAATATGGTTCGGCAAGGCACACTAACTTTCGGCCATGAGAGATTTTTTTTTATGGAGATAGTATGATTGAAAAGAAAATTAAAAGATAAGAGTAAGAGATGATGATGATGATGAGGATTTGGTTCTCAAAAGAAGAAAAGAGGAAGTAGAGATGTGTTTAGAACATGGTACATTCGGCAATGGAGGAAGGAAGAAAAAGAATGTCTTTTGGTGTTGTATTTTCGGCACAATGAAAAGGCATACAAAGAAATGTGATAGCAAAATAAAATGACCAAATGGTCAAAAGAGTTTTGGCAAACCAAAAGCACAAAGTCGGCCAAAGAGAAGGTTGAGAGAAAAAAAATGAAAATCAAAGTTGCACAAGATGCTAAGAATGACCAAAACAAATTCCTACCCTAGCAAAGCTACTAGCAAAAATCGGCCAACCTCCCCTAGCCATATTGCTGTCCAAGTTCATTGGTCAAATGACCATGAATTTGTTTCCAAAACATCTTCCTTGATACTAGCCTCATGTCCCCATATCTTCCCAAATTCCTTTGATTCCATACCATAAGTTAAAATTACCTTTTCCTTTAGTCTTACTTACCAAAAATAAAAAAACACAACTCATCCATCCTTATCCCTTGCCAACACATGCATGAATTAAAGCCAAAAAATAAAATTTCTAGATGCTAACCAAGGATTGAACCACTCCTCTCATGCCATAACTCATGCGCCATCACCATCTTACCATTTACTCATCTTATGCTTCACTTTGACACTTATTTTTACTTAAGTATTAATGTCACTTAGTCCACTTCATTATACTCTCAAAAATAAAAATTATTCTACTCCCGAAAAATTCTATACTCTTCTTCAAGAATATAATAACTACGAGAAGAAATAAGAAATTTTTTTTCTTCATAAATTAAGCACCAAAAATATGCATTAAAATTGATACTCAAATTTTAGGGTGTTACAACTCTACCCTCCTTAAAGAAAATTTCGTCCTCGAAATTTACCTGATTAAAAGAGGTGAGGATATTGTTGCCGAATAGTTTCCTCAGATTCCCACGTAGCTTCCTCCGCTCCGTGATTACGCCATAAAACTTTGACCAACGGCACGATTTTCTTTCTTAGCACTTTAACATCTCGGTCTAAGATTTCCACTGGTTCTTCCTCAAAAGACAAGTCTGAATTCAACTCCAATTCTTCTACCGGTATTATGTGGGAAGGATCCGATCTATTACGCCTTAACATGGAAACATGGAAAACATTATGAATTTGACCCAACTCCGGAGGTAACTCAATCTGATAAGCCACTGGACCAACACGCTTCAGCACACGATATGGTCCAATGAACCTAGGACTTAACTTGCCCTTCTTTCCAAACCTGAAAATCTTTTTCCAAGGTGAGACCTTCAAGAAAACTTGATCCCCCACAGCATACTCGATATCCTTACGCTTCAGTCTGCATACGATTTCTGTCTATCTGAGGCTTCTTTCAACCGTGCTTTCGAATAACTTTTACCTTATTCTCTATTTCGAGATATCATCTCCGGACCTAACATCATCATTCGCCCAACTCGCCTAACAAATAGGAGAACGACACCCACGACCATACAATGCCTCGTAAGGTGCCATCCGAATGCTAGACCGATAGTTATTATTATCGCATAAATTACGCGGTGGTAGAAAATCCTCCCAACTACCCTCAAATCGATTACACATCCCCTTAACATATCTTCCAATATCTGAATTACTCTCTCTGACTGACCATCAGACTGAGGATGAAAAGCCGTACTGAAATTCAACTTTGTCCCCAAGGCTTCATGCAGAGCTTTCCAAAATCGTGATGTAAATCTGGGATCCCTGTCTGATATAATAGATACGGGTACCCCATGCAACCTCACAATTTCAGATACGTATAGCTTCGCCAACTTCTGCAATGAATAATCCATACGAACCGGTAGGAAAGGAGCAGTCTTCGTCAAACGATCGGTAATTACCCAAACAGAATTTTTCTTAGTAGGTGTTAAAGGTAACCCACTAACAAAATCCATAGTTATCCGTTCCCATTTCCAAAGAGGAATCTTTATCGGTTGTAACAATCTAGACGGTAATTGATGTTCTGCCTTCACTTGCTGACAAGTCAAACATTTTCCCACAAACTCTGAAATCTCCCGCTTCAACCCTGGCCACCAATACTGTTCATGAAGATCTCGATACATCTTATTTCCTCCGGGGTGCATAGCATAAGGGCTACTATGCGCCTCCCGTAGAATCATTTGCCTTAGATCTGAGTCCTTAGGCATACAAATTCTTCCTCGAAAGCACAACACACCTTCCGTGTTTATTCCAAAATCCTCGATTTCTCCATTTTCAACCTGCTGAAGTAAAGGTCCCAACTTTCCATCTTATGTCTATTTTTCCTTGATTTGTTCCAACCACAGAGGCTTCACTTGAAGTTCTGCTAACAAACTCCCATACTCATACAAACTTAAATGAGCAAACAATACTCTCAATTCAGATACTGCCTTACGACTTAACGCATCAGCTACCACGTTAGCCTTTCCAGGATGATATTCGATTGAGAAATCATAATCCTTTAATAATTCTACCCATCTTCTTTGTCTTAAATTCAACTCCTTTTGGGTAAGGAGGTATTTAAGACTCTTGTGATCCATGTAGATAATAGATTTCTCACCGTAGAGATAGTGCCTCCAAATCTTTAAAGCAAAGACCACTGCAGCTAACTCCAAATCATAAGTAGGGTAGTTTACTTCATGCGGTCTCAATTGACAAGAAACATAGGCCACTACCTTTCCATTTTGCATCAACACACAACCTGCATCGTGTGAGACGCATCACAATAAAGCAGTTGAATTCTTTTCACCTCGTTGAATCAAAACTAGAGCTTTCGTCGGGATCTTCTTTAATTTCTCAAACTCTCTTGTCGCTTTTCGGTCCAATTATACGGAACTCCTTCCGCATAGCAGTTTAGTTAGGTGCAAAGAATCAACGAAAACCCTCTACAAAACGTCTATAGTAACCACCAAACCCAAGAAACTCCAAATTTCACTCCACCGATGTTGGTGGTTTCCAATCCGAATAGCCTTAATTTTTCGAGGATCCACCTTTATTCCTTGGTGATACTACATGACCAAGAAAAGTCACTTCCTTTAGCCAAAATTCACATTTCTCGATTTTGGCATACTGATTGCTTATCACGAAGTAGTCAGTAATACTATCCGCAAATCGTGTCATGCTCCTCATCATTTCTTGAATAAACCAATATGTCATCTATGAACACTACCACAAACCGGTCTAAATATGGTTGAAAGACTGGTTCATCATGTCCATAAATCTGCCGGTGCATTGGTTAATCCAAACAGCATCACTACAAACTCATAATGTCCGTAACGAGTCCGAAATGCCGTCTTATAAATGTCCGCTTCTTTCACCTTGAGCTGGTGATAACCCGATCTCAAATCAATTTTGGAGAAAATTGAAGCTCCTTTTAATTGATCAAACTGGTCGTCAATCCTCGGCAGAGGATACCGATTCTTGATCGTCAATTTATTCAATTGTCTTAATCAATGCACATACGCATCGATCCGTCTTTCTTCTTGACGAACAAAACTGGTGCTCCCCACGGAGACACACTTGGTCGAATAAATCCCCGATCTAGCAATTCTTGAATTTGAGCTTTAAGCTCTGCCAACTCCTTCGGTGCCATTCTATAAGGAGCAATGGACACTGGAGCTATCCCAGGCAAAAGCTCAATGCCAAATTCTACTTCCCGATCCGAGGTATACCGGAAGTTCTTCGAAATACATCGAAATTCCTTCACCATTCTCACATCATTCTGAGATAACTCTTTGGCATCCAAAGCACAGATAAAGGCTAGGAATGCTTCATATCCTTTCGAAATAACTTCTCCGCCTTTAATGCGAGATACCATATTTGCCAAGTAGTTCCTTCGTTCACCAATCATTATGACTTCCTTATCATCCGATGCACCGATGTTTAACCAACAAACGAATGAGATCGAAAAGGCGGTTCCATCAAGTTCGCGAGAATTGCCTCGAATTTTCAAGGCACGCCTCTAAACATTTTATTAACCACAACCACCGGGACTAATTACTATCATTACTATCGATAATTTTAGATTCTAGATTCGGTCCACGACCTATGAGTGGTGCAATAATAGTACATCAAGATGAAGTACCTCCGATTATCACATGGTTGTGTATCATTATTACGAACTTCTTGAGTCGTATCCATGCGTCGAGGACAATTTCTATACCATCGATGATCCATTGAACCGCATTTGTAACAAGTCGTATCCATGCATCGAGGATAATTTCTATATCGATGATCCATTGAACCGCATTTTTCCTCCAACACTCTCCAAAGTGTCTTTTTCCACATTCAAAGATAGTCTCGACTTGATTATTAGTTACCCAGATTCTACCTTGAACTGGTTCATCATTCGACGTCTCTTCTAGAATCTCTTTGAAGAACCGATCGTGTGTGTCTCTCTTGTTTCTAAATCTTTCTCGGCTCGACGTCTAAGTTCTTAGCCTCCTCGACTATCTTGGCCTTCTCCACAAGCGTGGAAAAAGTTCTAACTTGTCGTGGAGCAATCGAACCCTCACTCATCATTAAGCCCATCCTCAAACGCATACAACGCTCATGATCTGTTGATACTATTGTCCGAGCATAGCGGCTCAAACATAAAAACTAAGCTTCATATCTCGCTCATCGCTTTTTCGCCTTGTACAAGATTCGTAAATTCCTTCCTTGAGCGTCTACATAACTTGTTCCAACGTATTTTCCTTGGAAGGTAGCTTTAAAGAATTCCCAAGTAATTAGTGCAGCTTCGGTGCCTTCTCGAACAGTGAGCCACCACTGATACGCCTCGTCTCTTAACAAGGACACAGCTCCTTTCAGTTTTTGCTCATCGGTGCATTCATATCATCCATAATGCTCCCTGACTTGAGCCAATATTCACCATATTTGGAGCTACACCGAAACTCCTCTAAAATTTACGCATTATTGGATTTGAGTCGTTCAAATTGACCCACGAGTTGTTGGCCCAATTCTAGTTCGGTGACCCTTTCTAGGATTCGCAGACATGGCTTGTGTCAAAGCATTATCTTCTTCCATGTGTTCGCGTGATCCGTCTCACTCTTAAATGATGCAGTGCATCCATTTTTGGCATATTATTTGGTGCTTGATCGTAGAAGACCTCGGCCTCTACCACGCCCACGTCTACGCGTCCACGACCACGTCCTCTAGTGCTCATGATGGCTTATTCATTTTTATCTGATTACAAGTTTTATGAATCAGCAAATTGTTTCAGTGTTTATTAACAATGTTTTATGAGATTCGAGAGAAAAAGTTGTTTTTCGCAACATTTCCTATAGTCTCAATCTCTATGATTTTTCACATCTAAAACTAGAAGTTCTAGAGTGTTCCTATGATCATCATAGTAATCATTAAGTAATAAATACTTACTTGACTTGTTGCGGATGCTTGTGGTGCCATCTTGATCTTTAAAACATAATTGAATGAATTCATCTGAAATTATTTGTGAACCCAAACCACAGTAAGTTTTTGAAGCGGCTCGATACCATTAAATGTAATCCCCACACCCGTCTATGCATTAAGACCTGGATTTGGTTTGTTACATGAATTGAGCTATCTTAAAAATTACAAAGTGAGTCGAAATCTACAATATTATTTTTTTAGTACAAGGTTTAGTAAATATCAAAAGAGTATTTTAAATTTGATGTATATTAGAAAACATTAGTTGAAAACATCAATAATATTGTATTATCAAAAATCCTTAAGTAAATTATATAAAAGATAAAAATACTAAAAATATTTATAAAAGAATTTCGCATATTTGAAAACCCAATTTATTTTAAGAAAAACATCATATAATCATCAGCCCATAATAAAATGTCCAAAATATAATTTAATCCAACCACACATAAAAATCCATGAAGTATTAATAGAGGCCCTTATTACATCAACCCAAAATAGTAAAAAATACTTATTAAAAAGTTCGAAGTTTAATAAACCATGTTTTGCAGTATGGCCTCCACGAAGTCATCCTCGGCCCAAGTCCACGTCAGTTTCCATTACCTGAGATGAAAATTTTGAGGGAGTGAGTTACTTAGAACTCAGTGTATAACTTACTTGTTCACTGGGCCAGATTATCAAGTTATGGATTTGCCCATTAGCAGAATTAACAACATGAATAATAATGTGCATGCAAAATGAAATTTTCCCTCCCAAACCTAATTTCCATCCGCTACACACCCCCGTACCAACCAACACACCTGTGGGGATCAAGTCAACCCACCCCGTCGTCACACCAATCGTAGGCATTAAGCCTTTTTATATTTGTGGCAGAGCCACCGAACTAGATTGTGACAAAGTCACCGAACTAGAGGCATTGAGCCAATTATTATTTGTGGCAGAACCACCGAACTAGAGGCAAATAGCCATTTAATAATTTTGTGGCAGAGCCACCGAACTAGATTTTGGCAACAGGCCTTCTTCTCTTCATCAATTTCCCAACCCATGCCATATGTATGCAAGGTAGATTATAATCATACAATGATTTTATTAAAAAGGCCCATTAACAAGAGTTAATATTTCAAATTTTTATTAAGACCCAAAAATAACATTTGGTCCAATTAACTATATAACATCTTAGGCCCAAATTTACGATCTAGCAAGAGTTCGGCCCATTTATCGATCTAGCAGGGATTTCAGCCCGTTTAACAATTTAACAGATATTAAGGCCCATTTATCGATCTAGCAAGATTTCGGCCCAATTATCGATCTAGCAGAGATTTTGGCCCAATTATTAATCTAGCAGAGATTTCGGCCCAATTATCGATCTAGCAGAGATTTTGGCCCAATTATTAATCTAGCAGAGATTTCGGCCCATTCATCAATTTATCAGGCTTTTAGGCCCATTCTTACGAGACATACAATTTACATATTAACAACTAATTTCTCGAGGGCGTTTTCGTAATTTTTCACAATTTTAATCATTTTCGTGTATTTTCATCAAAATACTAGTTATTCTGTTTTATACCGATCTAATCGTTTTTACGATTTTACTCAATACCTCAATTGATATCCAACCCGAGAAAAGTGTGAAGTTACACACCTCGATATCGTGAGTACTAATCCTTCTCGCTCCTCGACACCTAAATCATATTTCGATCCGTTAGAACACTATCATGTGTAAAAATACATTATCGATATTCGATCCAAAACCTTACCCTCTTGATTTTGAATCACTTCAATTTTTGGTTTCTCCTCGTTTATCGATTTGTTATTCACGAGAATCCACTAACGTACAAAGGCTGGGAGTTCTAACTACTTGAATAATTGATTTCCTTGATAGATAGTCCGCAACCCGATGGAAAATCCGGACTATCAAACCGCCTTCGTTTATACTTAGGGGAAATAGTGGATCCGCCCTCTTACGATAACTAAACACCGCCCTTTTCTTCCCTATTTTGAAAATCTTCAATATCAAAAGATCGTTAATCCTAATAATATATCAAAAAAATATACTAAAGATCTTATAGGCGAGATTTCCTTACCATAAAGATTCTTGCTTCTCAAAAAGAGAGTCGACCAAAAACATTCCAAGATGCACACGAACACTCAATTTTCGATCTTCCGTTATCGCACTAAAGTAAAATAAAGAGAAACGTTAATAGAATGAATGGGTATTTCGATTCAAGAATTTCTCCTTAACACCATCCATAATCGGCCAACACCACCATAAAAAAAATGAACTAAAAGAACTCTTACCTATTCTCCACGGTTGAAAAGAGATGATTGAGAAAATGCTTATGAAAAGAGAGATATTTGGCTATGAAAATCAAAGAGAAAAGATATTGATAATATGGTTCGGCAAGGCACACTAACTTTCAGCCATGAGAGATTTTTTTTTATAGAAATAGTATGATTGAAAAGAAAATTAAAAGATAAGAGTAAGAGATGATGATGATGATAAGGATTTGGTTCTCAAAAGAAGAAAAAAGGAAGTAGAGATGTGTTTAGAACATGGTACATTCGGCAATGGAGGAAGGAAGAAAAGAATGTCTTTTGGTGTTGTATTTTAGCACAATAAAAGGCATACAAAGAAATGTGATAGCAAAATAAAATGACCAAATGGTCAAAAGAGTTTTGGCAAACCAAAAGCACAAAGTCGGCCAAAGAGAAGGTTGAGAGAAAAAATGAAAATCAAAGTTGCACAAGATGCTAAGAATGACCAAAACAAATTCCTACCTCGCAAAGCTACTAGCAAAAATCGGCCAACCTCCCCTAGCCATATTGCCGTCCAAGTTCATTGGTCAAATGACCATGAATTTGTTTCCAAAACATCTTCCTTGATACTAGCCTCATGTCCCCATATCTTTCCAAATTCCTTTGATTCCATACCATAAGTTAAAAATTACCTTTTTCCTTTAGTCTTACTTACCAAAAATAAAACAACACAACTCATCCATCCTTATCCCCTTGCCGACACATGCATGAATTAAAGCCAAAAAATAAAATTTCTAGATGCTAACCAAGGGATTCGAACCACTCCTCTCATGCCATAACTCATGCGCCATCACCACCTTACCATTTACTCATCTTATGCTTCACTTTGACACTTATTTTTACTTAAGTATTAATGTCACTTAGTCCACTTCATTATACTCTCAAAATAAAAATTATTCTACTCCCGAAAAATTCTATACTCTTCTTCAAGACTATAAAAACTACGAGAAGAAATAAGAAATTTTTTTTTCTTCATAAATTAAGCACCAAAAACATGCATTAAAATTGATACTCAAATTTTAGGGTGTTACAGATGGTATAGGTATGTACAAAAAAATCAAAGAAAATAAGCTCAGTATATGATGAACAATTGGTAAGACTATGATTAAGTTGTGCGTATGAAACTTAAATGACATTTATGTTGATACGTGTTATGTAATTCATATGATGAGCTATTGGTATAAGACAAATATATTGATATATGTTATGTTGATATCAAATGACATTTATGTTCATATGACATTTATATTAATATATGTTATGTTATTCATATGATGAGCTATAGGCAAGAATGTGATTGAGTAAATTATACTCATGAAATTTAATGACATTCAAGTGGAAATATGTTGTGTTATTTATATGATGAGCTATTGGTAAGATTGGGATTGAGTAAGTTGTGTTATGAATTTTTAAGGATATTTATGTTAATACTTGTTAAGCTATTTGTATGTCAAGTGTATGAATAATGTTTTGTATCATTTGCATATGAACTTACTAAGATATATTGCTTATTCCCATTCCTTTCCAATGCCTTATGGGGTTATTAAGCTAGCTCGGGTTGGAGTTCACCGGAGATCCTATCACACTATCAAGCTATTATTTTGGTTATAAGTGAATTCAAGTATTTTAAGTTTATGGTATGTATAGGAGCTTAGTCATTTTGTTAAATGTGTTATTGTGATTGTAGCCAATGTGTTGGCTTGTGTTTGTCAAATGTTTGTTTTGCTATTTGGCCATGTAAGTTTGGCTCATATTGGCTAACATTATTGTAAGCCTAAATATATTCATATATGTGTCAATGTCTATGGTGATATGATTATGGTATACCTAATGAAATGAATGCAAAATTTGTATGTTTGATTTAGGGCTTAATAAATGTAGTGAATATGTTAGGCAAAGTTGTAAAGTTGATATGTTTTAACCATGAATGAGGAATCTTGCATGAATTGGTGTGGAAAGGTTGAAGTTCTAAGCTCGATAAATAATAGCATGAGAATGACATGTTATTGTCTTGGTTGTGGTTATTTGGTTGCTCTCTCATGCTTAATTTTGTGCCATGAGATGTTGTATAGATGTGTGCAAGCGAGGGTGGCAAAATGGCTTGGTAAATAACCTTGTTTTTCTCCACATGGGTAGATACACGGGTGTGTGTCTAGGCTGTGTGACTCACGGTCTGCCTCACGGGCATGTGATCCGGTCGTGTGTCTCCTACACCTTAATTTTGGAAAAAAATAGAATGTCCAAAATTGAACACATGGACAGAGACACGGGCATTTGTCACATCCGTGTGTGCTACACGGCCTAGCACATGGGCGTGTGGCACGAGTCAGAGAGCACCCTTAAATCGAACATGGTCTGAAACACAAGCGTGTCCCAAGGTCACACAGGCGTGTGAGCCCTGTATCATGAAAAAATTTCTATGTTTTGTAAAAATTTCTAAAGTTCTTGATTTAGTCCTGAACCACTTCCAATACATGTTTTGGGCCTCGTAGGCTCGTATAAGGAACTTTATGATTGAATATGGATGGTTTTAATTTGTACGCAAATTTTATGACTTGAAATTATGTGTTTGCTTGTGTTTATGTTTGGTAATGCCTCATACCCTACTCCAGCGTTGAATACGGGTAAGGGGTGTTACACAAATGGGAAAAATTTACAGCCCGCGGGTTTACTTCAGCCTCTTCTAATTCCACAACAAATTTGGGCTGATATCTCTATAGATTGTGGAAGGTCTACACAAATTTAAAAGGGAAATCAATACTTATGATGGTTGTGGATAGACTATCGAAATATGCTCATTTTTTACCATTGGCCCATCTGTTTATTGCTATATTTGCTGCTACTGTCTTCTTTGCAAAGGTATTCTGACTTCATGGCTTGCTGGAATCCATAGTTTCGGATCGTGATAAAGTTTTCCTCATCTTTTTTGGAAGGAATTATTTCTTCAGAGTGGTTCTAAGCTTGCTTTTTCTTCAGCATACCATCCCCAATCTAATGGCCAGACAGAGGTAGTTAATTGAAAATAGAAATGTACTTGCGATGCCTCTCTAATGATCGTCTACGATAGTGGATCAATTGGGTTGTAACACCCCAGACCCGGCCTAGAAGTTGGGCCCGAATCTGACGTGTCACATTGGGGTACTTTTCGAGAAACCATGGTTCCATTTGAAAACCTTTCTTGATATTAAAAACTAAAGTCCTAGTTTGCGTTTGTTCATTATTAATCGACATTTATTAAAAAGTTATTACCAAAAAAACTTTGTTGGTTGCAAAAACTTAATTAAAATGACTGACTTATGAAAACGTGATGTTTATGACATATTCACGAAAGCGTAGTATTTTGAAAGTAGATATTGTTTTGAAAAATCGTGATACAAAGTTTAGCAGATTTAAAACATAATAAACTAAAAATTCAAAACTAAAACCACATATGCAATGCATTAATGCCCATACCAACCCTACACTCTTGTGGGGATTTAATCGACCCACCCATCCCTACACTCCTTATGTAGCACCGATTGCGGCACTAACTTATCGGTGCAACATAGCTACTCGGTGGCTAAAAGCCTTCGGTAGATCCACAGACGTCAAGCGACCATGCGATCCTATCTGCACTTCCCCTTTTGAATAATCCCATCCCCATTCAACATAATAACACATGAATGCAACATACAATAATAATCATACGATAACAATCATAAATCACATACAAGAATAATCATATAACATGTAGGGGCGTTCTCGTCAATTTTGCCCTCCAGGGGTATATCGATCATTTTACCCATCGAGGGTATTTTCGTAGTTTACCAACCAAGGGTATTTTCATAATTTACCTACCAAGGGTATTTTAGTAATTTACCCACTAAAGGTATTTCGGTAATTTCGCAACCTAGGGGTATTTCGATAATTTTGCAAACCAGGATTATTTTAGTAATTTTACAAACCAGGGATATTTCAGTAATTTTGCAAACCAGGGGTATTTCGATAATTTTACAAATCAGGGGTATTTCGATAATTTCACAAATTAGGGTATTTCAGTAATTTTACAAATTAGGGTATTTCAGTAATTTTGTAAACTAGGGCTATTTTGGTAATTTTGTAATCCGGGGATATTTCGGTAATTTTGCAAACTAGGGGTATTTCAGTAATTTCGTAAATTAAAGGTACTTCGATAATTTCACAAATCAGGGGTACTTCAGTAATTTCATAAACTGGGGGTATTTTGGTAATTTAATAATTCAAGGGTATTTCAGTAATTTCACAAGTTGGGGGTATTTCGACAATTTTACAAACCGAGGGTATTTTGGTAATTTCACAAATCGGGGTATTTCAGTAATTTTGCAACCTGAGGGTATTTTGGTAAATTTCACAATCAGGGGGTATTCGGTCTCTTTCGGGTTTTAGCTATGAACTTTGGCCCATCAACAAGTCTTCGCGGCTAAAGTGAACAGACACTACGCACCAGGTAGGATTCCAGAAAAGAGGAGGTGGGCCACTAGGGCCGCTTAAGTACCAAGCTCTCCCTAGATCCAATCCTAGACATGCGTATGTCCGTTGCCACACCCTAACCCATCGACTTGTTCACAGGCATGTTTAATTAGATTAAGTCTTATGAAATTTAAGAGTTGTTTAAACTAGGCCTAAGTCCATAAACCCTAGCATATTTATCTACGTCCCCTTAAAGCCCATCAAAACCAAATTGCAACCTTACGGCCCATTAGGACCAAATTTCATCGTATGACCTATTAGGCCCAAGGCATATCCAGATCACGTATCAAGCATGGCTAGCTTAATTCATACAATCAACCCAAGCATTTTATCAAACTTAGCCTCAGGGCCCACCAGGCCCATTTAGCCACTTTCAGCTTTTCAGCCTTTCGGCATTGCCGACATCGTGTGTGTAGTGTTTGTACACACCTGGTAACCACGCGCGCTGCAAACCCCTTAGTCACGAACCTACAATTGGCAATTATTCTCTAGGTTTGCACCCAAACGCCCACCAAGGTATATTAACTCTCCTCATAGAATGCTCTCTATATATAGTTAGCTTCTCACCTTCCTTCTTTGTATCTTACCGATGTGGGATCCCTCCGTTAGCAGAGTTTAAATCCAACTCAAATTCTTCTCGTCCAATCCGCAAAATAAATACTCCCTTGCTTTCCATGAGATTCGAACTTAGGCTCCCTTGCACCCTTAATGACGCCTTGCCACTAGACCACTCACTTCCTTGTGTCTAAAATCATGCGCAACTAAATATAACCCTATGGCAAAATTCTATAGTCCTTTTAAAAGAAAACCAAAATGCAAAAGCTAAGACTTGAACCTTGGACCTCCTTCCTTCCTTTTTGGCGTCATCCTCTTGCCTCTTATGTGGCATCACTTTGCCACTACACCACAAGCTCCTCTTGTGTTATTTTTTTTCCACATTTTATTCTTAAAGCCTACTACTAACTTTCAGGGTTTTATTCACCTAAAACCAAAATTTCCCTAAAGCTAAAGTTTAACCCGGGACTTCATAGAAACCCTCTAACCTTCCAAAATCACTCACCTAATAGGTCCAACTAGCAATAGAGCTGTTCTCTTGTTCTTAAAAATTTTAAATGCTCTCGTGCCCAAGGCCCAATGGGCCCAATTCTTCTAGGCCCAATTTCGAGATGTTACATGGGTTCCATGAGCTGAATATTGCTACAACACCTCCTATCACACTGCCATAAGGGCCACCTCGACTTCTCTCTTATTTAGTTGGTTCTACAAAGATTGAAGCTGTGGATAAGACCCTACAAGATAGGGATGCATTTTTACAAAATGTTTGTGATAGACTATTGCAAGCTCAGCAACGAATGAAGAACACTTATGACTTGGGGCATAGAGAGTTGAACTTTGAAGTCGGGGATTGGTTTTGGTTACGACTTCAGCAATATCAATAATTCATGATAACTAAACAGAAGCATCACAAGCTGCTGGCAAAGTATTTTGGTCCTTTTAAGGTCTTGAACAAAATATGAACAGTGGCCTATCAGCTTGAATTACCTACAGACAAAAAATACATGATGTATTCCATGTTTATTTCTTCAAAGAATACAAGTGAACTCAACCAGATGTAGTGGGAGACTTGCCCTTAGTGTATGATGTCAAGGCCTTGCCTATTCCATAAGCTATTAGTCGTAGCAGGCTAAATCGAGGTCAACAGGAACTATTAGTGCAATGGGTAGGTTGTCCTAAAAAAGATACCACTTGAGAACCATTTGATTGTTTTCACGAAGCTTATCTTGAATTTGAGCTTGAGGACAAGCTTAATTCTGAGAGGGGGAGTAATAATATAGATGTTTTTATTGGGAAACAATATCAAAGAAGGAATATAAAAAGGAACGACAGAAATTAGAGTTTTAGATTTATTTAATTTCATTATTATATCAGATTTATTAAGATTTTTAGTTTTACTTATTCTCTCTATTATATTAGGTTTTTTATTTCCTTTATAAACTCTAAATTAGGAATTCTAGGACTCTTTCCTTTGTTACTAACATCTTATAAAAAGGCTGCCAATATGAAATAAAGATTAAGTAATTTATTTTTACCACAAGCGTTATTTTGGGAGGGAGTTCAAGAAGGACGAATATACCTTTTGAGTAACCATAGGTCGAAGCAAGAACTCTTTCTCGTCTAGGCCTATGGCTAGATCCTACGCCAAGGCGCATAACAGAATATTACAAGGGTAGATGCAAATACGTGCAAAGAACATGACGTTTACAAAGAAGCAAGACTACACTAATTTGTTACTCAAAGCAAACTCTACATAGAATCTTTTCTTGACTGACAGATCCATTTAATTAATAATCAAGCAGTATAGTATATGTTAGCCAAACAATTAGAATAACTTGGCAGCAACTTAAGTTTGGTGCTAAAATAATTAAGATTTAATCCCTTTACTACTTGTATTGATTGTATACCAAAAGGATTTCGAACCTTCAACCTCACAACATTTCATTCAACACCCAAACTTCTTTAAATCATTCAAATATGGACTAAGTGCACTTCACATCAATAGTGTGAACATATATTATCCAAGATCAGAGGAAAGTCAAATACAGGTATGTGTTGACCATGAGTATGTTAATTCTTTTGTACCAAGTTTTTCATTTATTAGGAGGATTACACCGTTGGACTCGAGCTCGAATATATGTCAAACATACAGTACTTTACAGCGGAAAATACAATTAATGTAGAAAAACAGTGCTAAATCAACTTCAACTGCCTATCCATATTTAAAGCCAATGCTCGCATTCATAAAAACTGGGTTGAACTTATCTGGAGGTTAATGCCAAGAAAAACTCAGTTTTCTGTCTACGGCTATTAGCAGCAATTCTATTAGCGTAGTAAACATGGAATGAAATACTTGTACAAATGGAGAATGAGGATAGGAAATAGGCTTTCAAGGATTATGCCAATCTTGGATAATTAAAGACCACACAAAATTCAAATGGAAGTGAAAACTGGGAAACCATAACATGGAAATGATGCAATATGGGGAAAAAATGACTTGCTGACCTTAATCTTTGCCAACATGAGCTTGAACCTATCAAAATCATTAAGTGATGCCCGCCCTTTTTGGACGATCAGCTTCCTGCCCTATGAACTGTTCTCCCACTTGTTCTTCACATCTGTACCATTATAAAAGCAACTTTCAAGCAACAGATGAAAAAAAGAAAAAAGACTACCCTTTTTCTTTTCAAAACTTAAGGATCAACCACTAACCAACTTTTTTCCATAGTATCAATAAAGGTCTTCTTATTAGGAACCTTGTTAATATCAATCTTGATATCATGGAGAGTTAGTCTTTTAAAGTTCATTTGGCTTCTCACCATACCAGGTGCATCAACAAGAGCCTATACCATATTAACAAAGCCATTATCACACAACTTATTCCATAACAATAGTAATCATTTTAAGCAAAAAAAAAAAAAAACTCTTGAATATGAAAGAAAAAATATTTATTATTTCAAAACACTATAAACAACAAGGAACCAAATGATTTGAAATATGGTACAAGAATAATCTAATTTCTTAAGCTAGAGATTGAACTTGAATTCCATAACCAAATAGATTATTATGATTTTTGAAAGCTAATTCTAGAACATTTTTCTATTAAGATTAAAGTTAATAAATTTAATCAACAATTTAGCACATTACAATTAATAAAAAAATGGTAATATTTTTTTGCACAAAACCAACTCAAAACTCAAAAATGACACAACAATGCAAAGTTATGCTCAAAGATGTATATTTTGAATATTAAGAAAATGAAGTATCAAAAGATTTTAAAAATGAAAAAGGAATAGAGAGGGAGGGAGAGAGGAAGGAGGGAGGAGAGGGAGAGAAGAACCTATAATTAAATCGACGCCGGAGGCTTAACTGTGGGTGGAGCGAGCAAGCAAGTTAAGGGACTGAGAGGGTTTGTTGAGCTCGAGTGAGAGGTCAAATTGGCATCGGTAAATAGGCTCAGGTATTTTTTTTTTTTAGGGTTTAAATTAAGTAAAGAAGAGATGATGTTGAGGATTTGTTAATGATTATAGTGGAGGGGACAAACATGAAAAAAAGGGAAAAGATACCGATTGGAGATTTTAGAGGTGAGGAAAAAATGTGAGGTAAAATTGAAATCTTGGGCTAATTTGTTATTTCACCCATGCCCTGAATCACCTTTTTATTGGAGAATGGTATGGTACCCTTTCCTGAATAAGCTTATATTCAACACAGAGTCGTATTAGTTTATTGTAGTCAATCAAATAATAGTTTTGTGATGGGCTCACTGAATTGGACTGTAATGCATTGTTAATTCTCTCCAACTTAACATGTCGTAAATGTTTAACTGTCAAATGTTATAGTTGGAAATTAAAAGGTTGAATTTAAATATAATGTTGGAAACTTAAAAAAAATTATAAATAATTTAATGAAATGTTTAAAAAATAAATATAATGATTAATGATATTTAAATAAATATATTTATAGATGATATTTAAATAATAAATGAAAAAATTGACACTTGTGATTTGAGAAAGTTGGAAATGCTTTGGGCTAGAGAACTTAACATGGGCCTTTGAACTTCAAATTCAAATTTCTTCATCCGTTTCTGGCCCCAATAAGTTCAGAACTGCAGCTGGACTCATCAATTCAATGGATTAAAGAAGCTGGTGACATTGGAATTAATGTATCTCAATAGTAAAGATTTCTAAAACCTAGGTCTCTCACACTAAGTGGCTATTAAGGCCATTTTTCCTCGCTCGGCACTGCCTTCCCCCTCCTAGCAGCTTCACCGGCCATGGTATCTCTTTCCTCTCCCAAACCCTCACTCGAAGCCATTTCTTTATTTTTCTAATATTTTTTTGAACCTTTTTCTTTTCATTGCAATTTCAGGGTATCGACTTGGTCGCCGGCGGCAAGAGCAAGAAGACGAAGAGAACTGCTCCTAAGTCTGATGATATCTACCTCAAACTCATCGTCAAGGTTCCTGCTATGTTCCAGTCGTTTCATTGTGCTTTTTTTTTTTTTTTGGTTTAATGAAGGAAAATTGAATGTTTTTAAATGTGTTTGCATTCATTACCAGCTTTATCGATTTCTGGTAAGGAGGACTGGCAGCAAATTCAATGCTGTGATTTTGAAGCGTCTTTTTATGAGCGAAGTGAACAAGCCTCCTCTGTCTCTATCCAGATTGATTGAATTCATGAAGGGCATGGTAACTCATTTTTCTTTTGAATTTGTTTCTAAGGTTTTTCCAATTTCTTATTTAAATTATTGTGTGATGATGATTGATCTTATTATTGGTTTGATCGAGTAGGAGGATAAGATTGCAGTGGTAGTTGGGACTGTCACCGATGACATTCGTGTATATGAAGTTCCCGCTCTGAAGGTTACTGCACTAAGGTTCACTGAGACAGCGAGGGTGAGAATTGAGAAGGCTGGTGGGGAATGTTTAACATTTGACCAACTTGCCCTTCGAGCACCTCTTGGACAGAACACGGTATGCTTTATCATACAAATCTTTTAATTCATTTGCCTGGATTCTGCAATTGTTTACTTGTCATCTCGAAACTGAAATTATCTGGTTGTTGGTTGGAATTGCTGACTTGTTTTTGCTAGCTTTGGAATGTCATATATTATTCATTTTTTGGTAGGAAGGATTGATGATAAAACTTGGTTTGAATTGTATGAATGGGTGAAGTTCTAATAGCTCAAATCATACTAAGTTTTGAGTTTTTGGCTTCTGTGTTGTATAGATAAAAGTATTTCTCCTTCTGTCTTCCTGCAGTGGTCAATTGAGTATTTCACTGTATGATTATGGCAGTTCTAAAGTGCAGGTGTGGGTTCGCCTTAACAAAGTAAATTATATCTTATTTTGTGCAATCCACCTTTGTGAAATGCTTTCATTTCAAAAGATTATACTCTTTGAATTATGTCTTTCATATCATTTCCCTGTTTCTCTATTGGTTTAACAAATTTCATTTGAAGTTTTGACAAAAAGAATTGCTATCAATTACTGATCTACAGACTGCAATGGTGAAATTGACTTAAATTCTACGTTGAAAATATGCAGGTTCTCCTCCGAGGTCCAAAGAATGCTCCTGAGGCTGTAAAGCACTTCGGACCTGCTCCTGGTGTGCCACACAGCCACACCAAGCCCTATGTGCGGTCAAAAGGAAGGAAATTTGAGAGGGCTAGAGGAAGAAGGAACAGCAAAGGCTTCAGGGCTTGAGATTCCAACTGTCCTGGAAAAAGAAAAAAACTTATCAACCTATCATGATAATGGGAATGCTCAGTTTTGTTTTTTTTTTTGCTTTCCACCTTTCCTGTTATTTTTCTTTTCCATGATTGTAATTTGGAATCTTTTATAATTTGTTTAATGAAAAGGATTTTAGAGTGATTGAAGAACGTTATTGGATGTCTGTATTTCTTATATATAAATCAGAACAGCATTGAGTTCCATAAGCTGATAACCATAAACAAAGCACTGCAAAAATATTAATTCCAGTAGTTAAAATAAAACAGGGAAAGCATTATATAGAGCCAAGCAAATGGCCTTGCAATGGTATAAAACTGGCCTTATTGTTGGGTCACAAGCTTCAAGGGAAGAGTTGAAAACAAGAGGAGGGCAAGAACCTAGAATTTCTTAATGAAGTCATAAATGTGCATGCTAATCTCCTGAGGTTTTTCTTGGTTGATAAAATGGGCTACTCCTTCCATGACAACTAGTTCCTGCAAGAAAGGCACGTTTTTCTTGAATCCGCCATTTTGTAAGTATTCCCTAACACCAGGGATGTGGTAGGTAATGTCCAGGTCGCCCACGATGAACTTAACCGGTACTTGGATTTGTAATCCAGTCCATGGTGCCATCAGTTCCCAGTTTCTGCAAACAAGAACATATCAGATCATCTTGGCTACCTTCAATGATACATTATTGAAAAAACAAAGAAGTGGAACTTAATTAGACAGAAAAATCAAATGGGAATGAGAGTTGAACAATCACAGCCTGCACGTACAGATTCATAGCTCGATAATAGTTGAGTCCTCCAGTGAATCCCTTCTGATTAAATTTGGTGGCAAAGTAATTGATTTCGTCTTCAGACAGCCAAGAGGGTAAGGCTGGAGGATCAGGTAACGCTTTCAACCCTGTTTCTTTAGGTATACAAGGAGGATTTGGATCTCGAGTTGTAAGAAATTTCTTCATAACTTTGGCAGTATCCATCCGCGCAAAATGTGCTTCAGCCTCCCCTGATACCTACAGCATATTTATGAAAATCATATTGAATAGAAGGGTAGGAAAGGGGAAGAAGATGACAGCGATTCCATTTGTTGTAACAAGAAAAAATTGTATACTAAAGGTGGTCTCAATCATGCAAACTTCCTTTCACTATCATCTTATTTTTGGATCAAGCAGAGTTGGGTATAGTCTATAGCAACATTCATTAATCACACCAACCATTTGTGGGAAATAATTGTTCATCATAAAAGTTCAGAAAAGGGATAGGAGAATGCAGAAGTTTGTCTATTTATATATTTGTAGATGAGATAACAAGACACTAGAATTTGTTACCAATGATCCCAAAAGCTTAGGCTAAGATAAATACCCAACTATCGTATTTAAGTTGCAACAACTCCCCGTCGAATGAAGCATTGATGGAGTAACAAAGAATCTGTGTTCAAGTGTCGGCGACACCAGTCATGGGTTCAATCCTTAGACAACCTCTATGTCTACTTGTTATTAAAAAAGTTTCAAGTCCCCTAACATGTAAGTCGGAGGAATGATGAACGAGATTCGCCGGATATTGTTAAGATTTGAACTCGAGACTCGAGAGTTCTGATATCATGTTAAATTCGATTAACAATTATTCCAAAAAAAAAAACATAGAAAAACAAAATGAACTTAAAATGCCGAGACCAAATTAATTGGAACAGCAGAGGGTGAGGCAGGAAACTTAAATGCTAAAACCCATTACACAAAAATAGAGATAAGGGGCCCCAATTATTCCCAAATCGCAAAATCTATGCTTCTTAACTATCCCAAAATGTACATACTCCAAGTGAGTCAAACAAGTCTCTCATGCAGAACAATCAAACATGGCTTAAAAAAGAGGGGGAAATAGATTGGATAGCTGTAATTTGTGATGATGGTTTATTAAAATTTTGTTGAACATAGCTGCTGTTTTGCACTTCCCCATCATTGTAAAAATTAACAATTCAGAAGATAGAAGAGAAAAGATAAACTAGGTTAAGTGATTCACCTGAAACCTGCAAATATAAAAATCGTCACCAAACAAAGCTCTATACCCATCCACAGTCTTCACCTTGGGGTTCCTAGGATGATAAGGAATGCTCAAGTTGACCAAAGCCTTGATTCTATCAGGCCTGAACAAGCAAAAATTCCAAGCAATAATCGCACCCCAATCATGCCCCACCAAGAACACCTTGTCAACACCAAGGGCGTCGAGGAGGCCTACGAGATCCCCCACAACGTGAAAAACAGTGTATGACTCGGGCGATGGAGGGGCGTCGCTGTCACCGTAGCCACGGAGATCGGGAGCGACGCAACGGTAGCCAAGGGATGAGAGCGAAAGAAGCTGGTGGCGCCAGGTGTACCAAAGCTCCGGGAAGCCGTGTAAGAAAAGGATTATTGGGCCGGAACCGATGGATGCCACATGCATCTTTATGCCGTTGGTGGTCACCGTGGTGTGCTCAATCTTCTCCATGTTGAATGGGAGATCCGAGATAGCTCTGGCCTCAAAGGTTGGAGTGGTGTGTGTGTTTAAACTTCAAATAGAGTTTTTGGTTTTGGGATTTTGACTGTTACTTATGATTTACGCTTTGGATGTAAAATAAATAAAAAGAGAGAGTGAAAGACGAAGATGGAGAATCCAAATTTTGATCCATTAATGTTCACACCTCACAATGGACTTCCACCGGATTTTTTATTAAAATATTACAAAAAATAAAAATAAAAATTTTAAAATGGGGTGTATTTTTCAGAATTTATCAAATTGGTATGGAGAGAGTGGTGTCGCCTGTCATAAAGGCGCGACCACCTTCTACAAACCTATTTTTTTAACTAAAATTTAAAAAAAACTCTGAAGAAAAAAAAAACTTGACACATTGATTGACGCACCTGCTGTAGGAGGCAGAAAAGGTGCCTTGGCGAGGCGGCACCACTTTGTTACTACCTTCGGGTTGTGGCTGGCCTTGGGGACCTTATAATGGTCCCCAATTTCAAGATGAATCTGTGAGAAAAAAAAGGAAGAAGAAGAAGAAGAAGAAGAAGAAGAAGAAGAAGAAGAAGAAGAAGAAGAAGAAGCATACGTCGTAAAAAAAAAAGAAGAGAAAGGAGGAAAAGAAGAAAAAAGAAGGAAAAATAATAGAAGTATGTATTTTTTAAAATATGAATGACTATTTTTATTATTATTTTGTTGATTATTGTTAGTTTAGTTTAGGTTAGTTTAGTTTAAGTTAGTTAGTTGTATTAGTTTAGTTTAGTTAAGTTAGTTTAGTTGTATTATTTGATTAGATTAGTTTAATTCTTTGTTAGTTAGTTTAGTTTAGTTTAGGGTTTAGGTTAGATTAGTAGTTATTGTTAGTTAGTTGTAATATTAGATTAGTTTAGTTTAGATTAGTTTAGTTATTGTTAGTTGTATTTTTAGATTAGTTTAGTTATTGTTAGTTTAGATTATAAAAAGTGTTTAAAAATTAGATTAGTAAAAACTTATTATTGTTAATTAGAAACCCTAAAATGATAGTATATTATTAGTAACCCTAAAATAAAAAATTAAATATTATTAGTATACAATATGTTATTATATTAATTTTTAATAATATGGTAGTTAGTATATTGATAGTATATTAATATGTTAGTTAAAAACCCTATAATAGTAATATATTGTTAGTAGTAGTATAATTAAAATACTAGAATACTATTAATATTTTAGCTAATATGTTAGTTAGTTGGTATATTATTGGTAGACTAATATGCTAGTTAAAAACCCTAAAATAATATATTATGAGTATATAAATAATATGTTAGTATATATATTAATATTTTATTTAATATGTAACATAGTTACTTTTGTATATTGTTGTTAGTATGTTAATATGTCAGTTAGTTGAAAACCCTAAAACCCTAAAATAATATATACAAGTATAAGTAATATGTTAGTATATTAATATTTTAGTTTGTTAGTGTATTGTTGTTAGTATGTGTTATATTTGTTAAAACCCTAAAACCCTAAATGATATATACAAGTATAAGTAATATGCTAGTATATTAATATTTTAGTTAATATGTTAGTTAGTATGTGTTATGTTAGTTAAAAACCTAACAAACCCTAAAATCATATATTGACTATGTTAGTATATTAATAATTTAGTTAGTATATTATATTTTAGTTAGTACTAGTAAATATCGTTAGTAAGGAACCCTAAATATTATTTTTCTTACTATTTAGTTTTTATTTGTTCGTAAGTTTTGAGTTTATATTAAATATTTTTTTAATATATTTGAAAGTTTATAGATTAGTAAAATTATCATTAGTGATAAAAATTAAAATTATTTCTGATGTAGATATTGTTAGAAATGGCAACATATTGGATATTGCCTGATGAGATAATAACTTCAGCACAAAGGGAGAAAGTTGATAAGATGATGAGAGAAGTGCAAGATTACAGAATGAAACCAGAAGAAGACATTGTTGAACACCTTATTACCGTAAATAAGAAGATGCAAGAAGTGTTGTGGAATGGTCATGAAATGATTAGGAAGAATAAAGTGCAATACTTAACCCTTAGAGGGACATTAATAGAACGAGAGCATCAAATAATTTTAGACGAACTTTGGAAGACAATGGTACCACGAACCTATTGGAATCTAGTTATATGCTTTGTGAAGTCTATAATCTCTTATGGAGCTAGGAAAACAGTGCGGCAACGTATAGGCTCAGGCAAGTTGACTAGGAGGCAAAGTGTGTTTGACATACCATGGATGGATAAACTAGATATTAGGAAATTACCAAGAGAATTTCTAAATTCAATACCTGTTATAAAGTTTGAAGATCAAGAAGATCCCGAGGAATTTTCAAATTGGATTGTAGAAGATCAATATGAAGAGAATGAAGAATTTCTACTTTGGATTGTACAGTATTTCCCAGAGGAAGATACAAGCTCGGAGATGGAATAAAATGTAGAACCAACTTTAAGTGGTTAGATGTAAAGATAAATATTGTTCATGTACAAAATCATAATTGTAATAGTGTGAGCTTAAGAATGAAAAAAATAGCATATTCAAACATTAAGTTTTTTATTTAAGAATAGTAGATACTGATCGAAAATTTTCTGAGCAATTTTTTTTTATTTTTTAACTTTTTTTAACAGATTGAATATTAAAGATGGATGATCAGTTTTTCGTATGCGTTTATTTCGATGGAATCATCTTGACAACAACCGTTGGATGCATATTTGAATGTCAGCAACAAATAGCAATGAGATTTAATAGAAATGTCTCGCTGGATGATATAAAGCGAAGGATAAACGCAAAAATTGTTAGACGGTGTGGGAGAACGATCTCGAGAATTTTCTACAAGTTTCCAATTTCGACAGATCCGATCAAATTCACAGAAATAGAGCTTATAGACGATGAAGATGTAGAGACAATGATCACTCTTTATTATGGGAATGGGAGTAACAGAAATGCCCCGATTCACTTATTTGCTGAGTTAGCCGGTATTAAGGCAAATGAAGACACCAATGTATACGGTGAAGAACATGGGGCTCAAGAACCGTGCATGGTGCCTCCAATATCGTATGTTGATGCCGAATCGAATATACATGGGATCGATATCGATCTTAATATTACACCCGATATTGATGTGGTTGGTGACGATGGATAAGACAGTAATGATCATTGTGAGGAAGAAGTCGATAGTGACAGTGATCCCGATATGGACGTGAATGACGATGAAAACAATAGCGCGTCTTCGGTCGGGAACCAGATGGGATGTATTACGATACACAATAATCCTGGGCCACATATATCACTCATAGACCCCGACGCAGCGCGTGTAACTGAGTTTCCGGAGTACCCTAAAATATATCCTATTCACCGGCTGACTGTAAATTCTGAGCATGAGTTATTCGTAGGCCAGAGATTCAAAAGTAAAGAAGAGTGCGTATCTGCTATTAAACGGTATAGCATGGATATATCAGCGAATTACAAAGTCGCAGTGTCCAAACCGACGATTTAAATTGGGGAGTGTTGGAAGGCAGCGAAAGGCTGCAATTGGCAGGTATGAGCTGCATTCATTCAAAATTCGCAGATACGGCTTGGACCGCACACATGCAGATCGACACGTATGACAGAAGATCGTAAAAAACTTGATTCGAAAACCATCTGTACGTGTATCCTTCCAATGGTGAAGGACATGCCACCCATTAAAGTATCGGTACTGATTGCTGAAATACAAGCATGATTTTAGTATCGAGTATCGTATCGAAAAGTATGGATAGCTAAATAGATGGCAATGGAGCAGCTGTATGGAGATTACGACTCATCGTATAACGAGCTGTAGGGATGGATAGCTGCTATGAGAGCGTACGTACCGGGAACTGTGATTGAGTTGCAGACACGACCTTATTACGACCTAGATGACCAATTACAGCCAGGGAAAATAATTTTTCATCGGATGTTCTGGACGTTTGATCCATGTGTGCGGGCATTTCCACACTGCAAGCCGTTTGTGCAGGTGGATGGGACATGGCTATACGGAAATTATACACAGATCTTACTTATTGCGATTGCTCAAGACGACAATAGGAACGTCCTCCCAATAGTGTTTGCCATAGTAGATAAGGAGAATATAGAATCTTTGGAATTCTTCCTTACCAACCTGCGGAGGTATGTTATTAGCAACGATAATATTTGCATCATCTCTGATAGAGCGAAAGGATTAATTTTCGCAATTAGGCATTTCGGTGTGCCATGGAGATCCGTTTACTGCATTCGTCACATTGCGGCTAACTTCCTTCGAGAGTATAAGAATAGAGACTGGAAGAGACAAGTGGTGAAAATGGGTAAAGGATAACCTTAAATTTTCAATATAAGTTTAAAGTTTTTATGTTATCTAGTTACCGTAACTTATCTTTTATTAAAACATATACAGCGTACGAGTCAGAGCCACATATTTTTTGGCAAAGAATGACTCGACTTGAGAATGACGTGGAGGTCAAACGAACAAATCTTTTCGAGAGTGGTTGGGTGCAATGGAGCCGCGGCAATGGGCTCAAAGTTTTGACGAGGGCTTTCATTATGGTCAAATGACCACGAACTTGGTGGAGGGGGTCAACACTGTGTTGTTAAAAACACTACATCTTTAGATTTCATCTGTCTTCTCGGCCAGATTCTACAGATTGGCGACCTTGATGCAAAGATTGGGTGAACAACAAGTCAACCAGATGAATGCGGGACACGTGTTTGTGGAAGATGTTAGTGATGCATTGATTGCAAACCGTCGGACTGCGAGGTCGATGACTGTAGAAATATACTCACGACGTATAGAAACTTTTCGAGTTACGGAGTCTATCGGTCGTCGACCCGATTTGCCACCTAGGTCTTATGGAGTCGATCTTCGGAACAGACAGTACGAATGCAGGATGTTCCAAACACTTCATTATCCGTGTGCACATGTCGTGGCAGCATGTGCTAAAGTGAACCTTAATGTCGAAAAATTTGTGAATGATGTGTACACGCTCGAGCGTACGTTGCGTTTCTGGGAAAACGAGTTCCCTATCCTGCCCGACCTGTCTACATGGAGGTGCCTCGGATGACTTTTGAGGTTGTCCAGGACAGAGGGCTACGCAGGAATCCGAGAGGTCATCCGCAATCATCCAGAATCCATAATGAAATGGACCTTAGGGAGAATTTCGACGAATATGCAGGTTAGGTGGTCATAATCGAAGTAAATGCCCGCAACGAAACTATCATGTTGGCCAATCGTCACGAGGGAGTGGGAATTGACATTATTCAGAAATACATGTTTTGTATTCATATCTTTGGTGATTTTTATTAATTTGTGTTAAATTGAAAAAATAGATAAATTTAGGAACTTAAATGGAAAAAAAATTACATTTATGGATTTGTGTTAATATGGATTTGTATGGATTTATATTTTGTGCCAAAATCAATTCATACTTTTTCTAGTCATTTCACATGTACAAATCATATCATGCTCTAATATTTAACCATATGAATATCATCTAAATAATCACATATTCAATTTAACAATATGCAAGAATTTATATTACAAGTACTTAATACATAAAATGTCCAAACCACTTAAATACCAAATTCAAACATACCATACATATTTTTGCCTAGCTATTAATAACATATATACATGAACATAAATCAAACTTAAAGATTCCATCGCATGGTCAAATATTGTTACGAAATTTTAAAGCTCAAAATAATCAAGTTAATTTTATACAAATAAGGTACAAACATTGTAATATTTACAAATACAAAATAGAGGAAAACCAAAACCGCAAGAAACACCTAAAATTGATGGTTCGATGGTGTGGTCCTAGGTGTATACTTTTGCGGTGGTCGACGATCACGTCGTGGGTGCCTGCGACGACCAACATCCTCTTCAGCATCCGGTGGGGGTCCAGGTGGAGGTGTGTTAAACATGGTCTCAAAATCCTGTGGCTCGAACGGCACAGATGAACTCGAGCCATAAGGAGTGCCCTGATGCACTGGAAACGACCCAGAAGGTCTGATGTCATGCAGTGGATACAAGCCGGGAGTGCTGTACTGCGGTGTGTACGATCCAAATATATCAAACCCGTACTGGTATCCACTTCCTGAGGAGCCCAGGAAGTAATCATAGCCCGGCACATCTAGATGATACAAATGTGCATCCGAATGTAAATGTGATTGCTTGGGCTCCGGCTCTGGCTCTTGCTCGGGCTCTAGCTCGGGATCAGGATCTACAGCTGCCTCGGCCTCCATATCGATCGCTGCCTCGTCTGCCCCATCCCGCTGCATGTGTTGGGGGACTACAGTCGACTGTCCCCGAGTATATATGGCTTCCCCATACTAGAGTACCATTGTATGTACTCTAATGAAGGTTGAAAATCGAAAGCCATATCCATCCGGGGTATACGGGACATGCGGTCATTCCACACCGCAATAAATTGCCTATGCCTAACCCCCCAATCCAAGCCTTGGTTCCCTCTCTTATTTTTACCATGAATCTCTCCTACCTGGCATGGCGGATCGGGGATATATTGGACGCAACCAAATTGCCGCAGCATTTGGTCCGCGTGATACCACACGACTACATGAAAACACAGAATTGGTGCGTTTGTGCACCACATGTACGAGTGAATATAAGCGGACGGGGGTATAACGGCTGCAATTTTTGGTCCACGACGATATGGCGTCCATATAAACTGCACGATTAATAACATTGTCAAAATTTAACACGGTGTGCATAAGATATACAAACTAACAAGTAACTAATATTGGAATCACTTACCCCTTCCCGGGTGTGTTGCTCAATCATAAGCCGGTATATCGGGACAGTGTACGACCTCCCGATACCCGGATAAATACTCCACCTACAAAAATAAAATTCAAGTCAAATATAATCAATATAAAGAAATTATCAATTAATAACAAGTTATATTTTATCACCTGTTTACTAGTGGATATACATATGGTTGGTGCGTAACTGATGCCAAGAATGGCATCCGATCTGAGCCCATGATCGCAATAGCGTAAGGCATCCGCTTATGTTCACGGTCCCCCGTCCGGTCGTCCGACAAAGCTCATGGTACAACATCGTAAGAACAGCAGAGCCCCAAATATACGAGCGAGCATTGCTGAAATCAGCCAATAGGGTAGGTACTGAATATGAACCGTATTGTTATTTGCATTGGGCATCGACACACCCCTATGATGTGCATAATGTACGCCGAGCAGCAGCGACATCAACTCGTACCGCAGTGGCATCAAGTGATAACTGTCCATACTTCGCTCTCAGCCATGTAAACTTCAAGCCCGTAAAATTTTCTTCGCCATCGCCGTACTGGTTCCCTAGTAGGCTCTGGCAAAGTGTAAATGGGTCAGCTATCGCACTGACGCCCGTAACGGGACTCCCGTCAATTGGGAGCCCAAGCTGCGGTGCAACATCCTCTAGAGTGGCTATGCACTCTCCACACGGGAAATGAAAAGTGTGGGTCTCCGAACGCCAACGCTTGACTAGTGCGGATATTAAATCATACCGCAAGTCAAACGTCCGGATCAGTGCTACTGACCCAAATCCAGCTTGCTCAATATACGGTACCAATCATTCATCCGGGGGATTTCTTAACCCATTCACGCGGCCCTTTAGTACACGGTACGAGTCCTGAAAGTGTTAAATCAGAAAAAAATTATTATTATAACATAAATTATTATGTACCTATTTTTTTAATATATCCCGCGATTAATAAATAACAATATATTACCAAATCATTAGTCATGCAGAGATATGTGTGGAGTCAGACTAATCAATCGAGCCATTGTCGTCTCGGATATTTAATTTCTAACCTACATAAAAATTAATTTTATATTAAATTAAAAAATAACATGCCAATAAAAATAATATAACAAAACATAACATATTTTAATATAACAAAATATAACATAATTTAGTTTATTATGTACCTATTTTACTTTTTTAATATAAATTTAGTAAAACCACTTATTTAGCCCTTTCTTTGTATTTTTCTTATTTCCAAACTCTATTAGTTAATGTAAATATATAATTTTCGTCTTTTATTATTTTATATTATTTTATTTATTTATTTAGTACTATTTTTTAATATCTATATATACCTATTGATTATTATTTATAACTAAGGTAGGTAAGTAAGTAATACTAACAATAATAATATTTTTACTAACTAACTATATAAAATAAAATTTTAGTCTATTACTTAATGTAAATATATAATTTTAGTCTTTTATTATTTTATATTATTTATTTAGTACTATATATATATATATATATATTGATTATTAATAACCAAGGTAGGTAGGTAATACTAACAATAATAATAATTTTACTAACAACAATAATAATACTAACTAACTAAAATAATATTTAAGTTTTTAACTAGCATTGTTTTTTACTTACTACTACCAATATACTAAAATAATAATTAGTGTTCGCTTTTTAACTAACATAATAACTTTTATTACAATCTAACCAACAAAATTATTATTTTAGGATTTTTAACTAACTATCTATACTAACTAACTAACTAACTAATAAATTTATTATTTTAGGGTATTTAACTAACTAACTATAATAATAACTAACAATTTATTATTTTAGGGTTTTTAACTAACTAACTATAATACAATATAGTTAATATTTAAACTTTTAGTAAATCATAATAATAATAATAACTAACTAACAATTATTATTTTAGGTTTTTAACTAACTAAATAAGTATAATAATAACAAATAACAACTACTAACAATATAATTAATATTTACACTTGTTACTAATCCTAATAATAACTTATACTAATAACTAACTACCTAAATTACCATTTTAGGGTTTTTAACTAACTAATTATAATATTAACTAACAATATTATTATAAACTAAATTACTAACTTTTACTAATCCTAATAATAACTTACTAACTAAATTATTATTTCAATATTTTTAATAAACTAATTATAATAATAACACTACAAAGAAAGCAGACTTTTAGCGGCGTTTTTTGGGCATTTAGCGTTTATAAAGCCACAAAAAGTCTTTTTATTGCTTTTCTAAGCGCCACAAAAACGCCGCCAATACAATCATGGAAATTTTTGCGGCGTTTATGAGCAAAAACGCGCTAAAGACCTTGACTTTTAGCGGCGTTTGTGATAAAAGCGCCGCTAAAAACCATGGCCTTTAAAAAACGCCGCTAAAAGTCATGGTCTTTTTAAAAAACGCTAAAAGTCTAAAAGTCATGGTCTTTATGTCTGGTCTTTCCCAAAAACACCGCTAAAGTCAGGGCCTTTAGCGGCGCTTACTTAAAAACGCCGCTAAATGTCAGGGTCTTTTGCGGCGCTTTTACAAAAAACGCCGCTAAAAGTCAGGGTCTTTAGCGGCGCTTTTCCAAAAAACGCCGCTAAAAGTCAGGGCCTTTAGCGGCGCTTTTACCAAAAACGCCGCAAAAATTTCTTGACATTTAGCGGCGCTTTTGTACAAACGCCGCTAATTTGTACAGATTTAAAAAAATACAATTTTTTCAATATTATACCCCTCCTGCACTAAAACCAACCAATAACAGTATATAATTCCAACGCAAAACAGCAAATTTAGCATAAAAATCACACCGAATATATTAATTCTAAATGATACTTGAAATTTAATAAATTAAATGAATGATAACTGAAAATATTGTAACAATAATGTTAAATGTAATAATGTCAAAACTTCTTACAACGAGAAACTAAATGTCTAAGATGGCGGTTTCTGCATCGTCAAACATCGCATCATATATGTCAAGTTGGTGCTTTGGAGCTCTTCAGATTTTCTATTCGCTCGCTAGCATCGATGTTGCCTCGCCTCCTCGCATTTGCGTTGCCTCTCTCTTCTTGCTTCTGCCTTTGCCTCCTTGCTTGTGTCGCTCCACATCCGCCTAAGTCGTTTTGGAGTTCTTCATATTTTCTTTGAACATCGCAATTTTTGCCTCGCTCAACCGTGCTCTCTTGCATCCGAGCTATCCGGTTTTGTAGCCT
The DNA here is from genome assembly GCA_025506655.1 of Gossypium rotundifolium. Classification (NCBI taxonomy): domain Eukaryota; kingdom Viridiplantae; phylum Streptophyta; class Magnoliopsida; order Malvales; family Malvaceae; genus Gossypium; species Gossypium rotundifolium. The sequence continues at coordinate 165,423,956 of CP106729.1, read as the reverse complement.
CGAACTTCAAAGACGAGATTGACCCCGGAAGGCATGTATCTTTGGGAGGCGGATCCAAAATATTGGGTCGAGGTAACACGGATCCTTTAAATCGAACCCGACCATACCTTTCAAGACCAAAACATCGTTGATAATTCTATTAAAATATACTAAAGATTAGCGAGAACACCACGATCAATTTATGGAAGCATTGGTTTATACATTCCTCTTAGTATCTACTCTAGGGATAATTTTTTCGCTATCTTTTTGAGGACCGCCTAAAATTCTAACTAAAAAATGAAATGATTTTCATTATTCAATTGAGTAATGAGCCTCCCAATATTGGGAGGCTCATTACTTCAATTAGTCCCCGTGTTCCTCGAATGGATCTCTTAATTGTTGAGAGGGTTGCCCAAAGCAGTCGTACCTTTCAGGACCCAAAACATCTGTAATAGTTTCATTATCAATCTCCTCAAGATTAACAGAACTATCGATCAAGCGTACCGCTTCATACTCGGCCTTCTTTTCCTTTAGTTTATCCTAATAAATCAATGAAAGAGTTAGAAACGAAATATATAAATAAGAAAGAATGCAACATAATTTAACATTATAAATTTAAAACAATAAACGATGAATTAAACTATTATAACTAAACGGTAGAAATATTTATAAAAAATAAAATTTTATTAAGTAAATATACCAAAATTTCTGCAGCTTTGGATGTCATCGGGGAATCATCCTTCTTTCTATGCGTAATGTTAAAAAGCTGAATGCGTCTAACCTTTTGACCAGTCGAAGTTTCCTACATTTTAGCAAAAAAATATAATTTAATAGTATAAAGTAATTAATATTTGATGTAATTAATAAATTATAATACCTCGGTCGCCTACACAAGCAAAACTTCTAGAAACCGCCGTAAAGCGTGAATTTACATTTACATGCATTGCTTATTCCAACTCGCTCATGGTCCTACATAATGCAATTTGAATTATATATATAGTAAATACTATAAACCAAATAATTTATACGATTTTAGATGTACGTAATACCTCTCCTTTTTTTGAATTCCAAAATCTAACTTGATCTTCCCATTGGTACCTCAACATTCCCGGTGGAACATTTCTTAATTTTTCGTTGAGGCTTATGTCTTTCTTAAAATATTGTTTTTTGAGCGTGCTTTTATTGTCTCTCCATTTTTTACCCAATGTCTTCTTAACATAGTCATCAGAGACCTCTAAATTAAATCTACCCTGAAGAAAAAAAGTATAAAAAGTTAATATAAATGAAAATTAAATTAAAGTATTATAAATTACATTCACGTTTTATTACCTTAATATTTTCGAGAGCCTAATTTTTGTTGGCATCAGGCATGTGATGCCATGATTCGTAGTTAATAGGCAACATATTGGGATTTAAGGGTTAGGGTTTAAGGGTTAAGGTTTAAGGGTTAGGGGTTTAAGATTTAAGGGTTTAAAGGTTTAGAGTTTAAGGCTTTGGGGTTAGGGTTTAAGGTTTTAAAGTTTTAGAGTTTTAGGGTTTCAAGGGTTTAAAGTTTAATAAATGTTACATTATTTTGATATTTAATTTGGTATTTCGTTTAGATCCATCATACGTGGCATTGTTACACCTAGGGAGGATCCGTTATATCTAACAGTGAGATATAAGGCAACCCATCAGGTTTCTAGCCTATATACTTTGAATCCTTTTTTTTATCTATACAAATAGTATATGAAATTTGATATTAACTTAAAATTAGGGGTTAAGGGTTATAGGTTAGGGGTTAAGGGTTAGGGTTTAGGGTTTAAGATTTATATGTTTAGGGTTTATGGTTTAATGTTTAAGGGTTAGGGTTTAAGGGTTAGAGGTTTAAGATTTAAGGGTTTAAGGGTTTAGGGTTTAAGGTTTGGGGTTAAGGTTTAGGGTTTTAAGGTTTTAGAGTTATAAGGTTTCAAAGGTTTAGGGTTTTAAGGTTTAATAAATGTTATATTTTTTCGATATTTAATTTGGTATTTCATTTAGATCCATCATACGTGGCATTGTTACACCTAGGGAGGATCCGTTATATCTAACAGTGAGATATAAGGCAACCCGTCAGGTTTCCAGCCTATATACTTTGAATCCTTTTTTTTTTATCTATACAAGTAGTATGTAAGTTATGAAGTTTGATATTAACTTAAAATTAGGGGTTAAGGGTTATAGGTTAGGGGTTAAGGGTTGGGGTTTAGGGTTTAAGATTCATAGGTTTAAAGTTTAAGGTTTAGGGTTTATGGGTTAAGATTTAAGGGTTAGGGGTTTAAAGGTTAAGGGTTTAAGATTTAAGGGTTTAAATGTTTAGGGTTTAGGGTTTAGAGGTTAAGGTTTAGGGGTTAAGGGTTAAGGGTTAGGATTTTAAGGTTTTAGGGTTTTATGATTTTAAGGTTACGGGTTTAGGGGTTAGGGGTTAAGGGTTAGGGTTTAAGGTTAAGGGTTAGGGCTTTAAGTTTTTAGGGTTTAGCATAAACCAAAAATACAACTTAGCAAATAATTCAATTATTACAATTTAAATATAAAATAATAGAATTCAAATACATGAATAAGTTATTACTATCTTTTAAAAAATTATTTCACTTTATAATTTAATATAATAAAATTATTATTAATTAATTTTCCTATTAATAATTTTTTAATATAAGTATACAATGCTTATGAAACACTTTCAAAAAATATAGTCATTTATTTACATTTTATTTTTATTTTAAGTAATATTATAAAATTATATTAATTATTAATACTTATTATGATTGTTCAATTATAAATTCGAGATTTTTTTGGGCTTTGGATTCAATTTAACTTGAAGTTAGGTCAAATTCGAGATCAAATTTATTACGTGCTCAGATCGTAACGAGTTCAAATTGGTACGGGAAGAAAAATTATATTAATTATTAATACTTATTATGATTGTTCAATTATAATTTTCAAATACACGAAAAGTATAGAGACTTATAGCATATTTCAACCAATATAATAGGTTTTGCAGACACCATAAAGTAAGGTTTTCAAATCGATACTAGAGTTTTGTAAAGTCCAAAGTCGACAGTTGTATGATATAGCAAGCATCCATATATAATAGCAAGCATAGACATAAAAAGATGGTCATGGGAATGAGAAGGGTACTCACGAATTGTTCCTAAAGTGCTGAGGGCGAATGAGAATGGTAAATCCAAAACCAAATGCTGGCTTCTGACCAAAACCAGAAGGCCCTATGAAAAACAAAGTCATCAGTTAAACACTGAGGACAAGACACCAAGTTCCCAAGAGCTTATGGCTAAAAAGTCAAAAAAAGCATAAAAATAAAAGCAGATTAGTAATAAGAGTGCATGGACAATAATTGGGTGCTGACTGCCATTAATTAAAATAACAATTTCTTTTATATAGTTACCAACACGATAATTTTAACTTATATTTTGGGAAATTACGTGAAATACATGTATGATTTGTAAAGGCATTAAATTATTAATGCTTAGTTTGAAGTAGCTGATCAGTGTGGCCCCAAAACAAGGTCTTAATTAATCAAACTGTTCAAAAACACCCAAGAGCCAATGGGGTTTTGTTTATTTACCTAAGTCACTCATATCCCACTATAAAACACAATCACTTGGAATGTTTATCTAAAGGATCAAGACAAAAGAGTCCCTCTCACCCCCAAAATAATAGAGAGAATCTTGTCGACAATGTATAATTAAATGGACCCTACAAAGAGAGCTCCACTATCATATATATATGACTTCATATTTAATATTAGAAATGAAAACCCAAAAGAATCTGAAACATATTTATCAGGTAATTTATATATGGTATTAATTGGTTTGGTAGGAGTGAATGGAAATGATGGAAGCTAGTCATTAAATTTCCTTTCTAAACAGGGTTAACTAAGGCATTTATATTCATGTATTGTTAAGGGATGGATTAATTGATAACATTTAGAAATACAAAATAAGTACTACAATATATTACTTGGATTTTTTTTTAGAGAAGAAGACAATGGATTGAATATATGCACATTAAGCTACCTTCAGTCTCACATGGCAAAGCTTAACAAAATTACATGCATGCATTTGTTTTTGGTCCCACAAAGGGAAACTATTCATATCAAAGATTCCTTGAAAGACCAGCCATAGGTTATGATCCTTGAGAAAGCATAATGATGCAAGTTTTAACTGGAAAGGGAAGTATTTGGTGACAAAAAGCAAACCCCAAGAACACCAGCTTAAGAGAATATTTCTTTGAATTCTAACCAGCTAGGAAATCGAAAGTGTGTTTTTTTTTTTTACTGAGCGGGAATATCATCATTAAGATTATTTACCTTGTCCATGCTTGAGGAAACAACATTGAGTTCAATTATAATGTAATCTAAAGTGAAATGTTTTATTTTATAAAGAAATCTTTGGTGAAATTATTCCAACACCAAAAGACAGAATGCATTACAAGCACATTCTTTATTATAGTTAACTAGAACAAAAAGAAAGTAAAATGAAGAACTCAATTATAATGATAGGATAAAGATTAAATGGCCAATAACAAATAACATCAGATCAAACAGTAGATTACCATTCACACAATTAATTTAAAAGATGGCAAGAAAAAAACTAACACAATGAATATACCAGTTTAAAATTACTGGAGAGGGGATAATCCAAATCCAGTTCTTAAAAAAAATAACTCAATCAATAAAAAAAAACTTAAATTAAATTTAGAATTTAACACTCAATGGCAACCGTATTTAAGATCGAATCAGTAACATACCTCTTAATGATGAAACGGTAGGTTCCTCTATCAACAGTAGGTTCCTCGATCACTAACTCGATTCCTCCTCGTAAGTTGCAAAAAAGGGGAAGCGTTGAGTAAAATTAACCCCTAATAAATATTTGAGCAAACAAAATAAAAAGAAAATATTAAATAAACAGTCGGCGGTATTGAATCGTACCAAGGTCGTCAGAAACTAGAAGGATTGTGAGAGCCGAGAAAGTGACCGGAAATATGACAAATGAGAAGGGGATTCAAGAAAAAAGAAAAAAGGAAGAGACTGGAAAGCAAAGCAATAGAAATAGATTTAGGGAGATTGGGGAAGTATTTCGCACCAGAAATCGAAGAAAAAATTTGGGGATTGGGAGGGGAAACGCGAAAGGGGATTAGGGATTAGGGTTTTCGAGAGATTGGAAATTAGGGGAACAGAATAGGCTTAGGAAATAAAAATGGATGGATAAAGAACGACGTCGTTTCAATAGAAAATTTAACCCTATTGCGGCGCTTCCCAATAAACGCCACTAAAAATTTTCGAAAAAAACGCAGTCGTTTTTCTTCCATATTGTGGCGTTTTGGGCTAAAACTCCAGTAATAACATGGACAATTTTTATGGCGTTTTTTAAAAAAGCGCCGGTAATACATACTTTTTGCGGCGTTTTCATCAAAACGCCACTAACGATACTAACTGTGCCACAAAAATGATGTCGTGAAGCTTAATGTAAATATATATTTGCGGCGTTTTTTAAAAAAACGCCACTAAATATAGACTTATAGTGGCGTTTTATGACTAGCGCCACTAATACTTGACAAATATTTGTGGAGTTTTTACGGAATCTCCAATAAAAAAATGTTTAAACGACACTGTTTTGCATTGTACTGATATATTTTTGTGGCGTTTTATTCACAAACGCCACTAATTCATACAACAAATTTTCAAACGACACCGTCTTTGAATCTATTGATGGCTTTTGTGGCATTTTTGTATAAAACGCCGGTAATTTTTAATATCATTTCATCTATATATTTGTATACTATTATTAATTAATCCAATTACTTATTTTTTATATTTATAAATTTAAAATATATCAGTCATAATAGTATTAGTGCTAATAATAATAAAATAATTTTTATATAAAAAATTCATAATATACATTTTACTGTTATATAATAAATTATTTAATATATAAATTAAAAACTTAAGCCCAATTCGAGATATAACCCCAAATCTAAACTTCAAACCCTAATAATATCTAATACATAATCCCAAACCCCAAACTATATATATAATAATTTTAATATTATAATTCATATTATCTATTTTACAATTATATAATAAATTATTTAATATATAAATTAAGGATAAAAATTTGAACCTATTTTAAAGAAATAAACATTGGGGTAATGGATACATATATCATTCGGGGTTATGGGAAGACAGTTTCAATACAATAAAAGGAAGGATTAAACGATGGTTACGTTGGATCCAACGACTTAAAGTTATAGGATTCTAGGGATTTGAATTAGAAGAAACTGATTTTAAGGATTTTGGTTTCGGAATTGAGGGTCATATACCTTAAACCCTAAACACTAAACCCTAAACCCTAAACCTTAAACCCTAAACCCTAAACCTTAAACATTAAAACCCAAACCCTAAACTCCAAACCCTAACCTCTAAACCCTAAACATAAACCTTAAACCCTAAACCATAAACACTAAACCCTATATCATAACTCCTAAACTATCAACCCTTAACCCTTAACTCTAAACCCTAAACTATAAGCCTTAAACCCTTAAACCTTATAAAACTCTAAATATATAACCCTAAACTCTAAACCCTAAAGCATCTTAAACCCAAAACCTTAAACCACAAACCTTTATAAACTCTAAGCCCTAAACACCATAAACCATAAAACCCTCAAACATAAACCCTTATAAATATATAAACCCCTATAACCACAAATACTAAACCTTAAATAAAAAACTCTAAACCACTAAAACACTAAGTATAAACATTAACCCCTAAACCATACGACCCACATCTTACACCCTAAATGCTAAACCCTTAACACTAAGGCAAATTTTTTACACTTTTATATTTACATGAAAACGACGTCGTTTTGTTTTGAAATAAAAATTATGTTGTGGCGTTTTGTTAAAAGCCACTAAAGATTACATTTAGCGGCATTTTTATAAAACACGCTATAAGTCGACTTTAGCGGCATTTTTTAAAAACGCCGCTAAATTTATCCCATTTTACACCGAATTAAAATGGCGTGCTTCGCTTTTGAAAGAAACAAATTAGTGGCGTTTTGTAAAAAACGCCGCTTAGGATCACATTTAGCGGCGTTTTTTATAAAAAACGCCACTAACTTTTTCCCATTTTAACATTGCAATTAAAACGTCGTTGTTTTTCTTTTGAAGTAAAAATTAATTTCCGGCGTTTGGTAGAAAGCGCCGCTAAAGGTCCAAGCATTAGCGGCGTTTTATAAAAAGCGTCGCTAAAGGCCAAGCATTAGCGGCGTTTTAAAGAAAGCGCCGCTATAGGTCTAAGATTTAGTGGCGTTTTCTTAAAAGCGCCGCAATACGTCGGAGATTTAGCGTTTTCTCAAATGCGCCGCTATAAATCGTTTTTAGCTATTGATCATTTTGTTGCGGCATTTTCCTTCAAACGCCACTATTGTGTAATATTGGTGGCGTTTTTGTTTAAAACGCCACTAAAACGCCACTAAAAGTCTAATTTGGTGTAGTGTAACTATTTAATAATACTACTAATTAAAGTACTTTTAAACACTTTTTCTAATCTAAACTAACAATAACTAAACTAAACTAACAATAACTAAACTAATCTAAAAATACAACTAACAATAACTAAACTAACCTAAACTAAACTAAACTAATCTAATAATACAACTAACTAACAATAACTACTAATCTAGCCTAAACCCTAAACTAAACTAAACTAATAATACAACTAAGTAACCTACACTAAACTAACCTAAACTAAACTAACAATAATCAACAAAATAATAATAACAAAATAATCATTCATATTTAAAAAAAAAACATACTTCTATTAATTTTTCCTTCTTTTTTTCTTCTTTTTTTCTTCTTTCTCCTCCTCCTTTCTTTTCCTTTTTTTGGCGCCGGGGTATGCTGTTGCTGCTGCTTCTTTTTCTTCTTCTTCTTCTTCTTCTTCTTCCTCCTTTCCTTTTCTCACAGATTTTGCTTCAAATTCATTTTGGGGACCATTATAAGGTCCCCAAGCCACCCACAACCCGACGAAAGCCATGCAGTGATCACCCTCAAAACGGTGCAGCCTCTGGCAGAGGCATGTTCGGTGTCACTTTGTGGCGTAGGTCGCACCACCATGTCATGTCATTTCAATTTTTTTTTTCGTTTTTTTTTTTGAGTTTTTTTAAATTTCAGTTAAAAAAATAGGTTTGCAGAGGGTGGTCGCGCCTCTATGACAGGCGGCACCACCCTCTCTATACCAATTTGGTAAATTCTGAAAAGTGCACCCTATTTTTAAAATTTTATATTTTTTTGTAATATTTGAGTAAAAAACCTGACTTCCACCACTTTCACTAAAAACAGAATTACAAAATGAGGATAAGTTTGAAAATTGTTATTATTATTTCAAAACAAAAACTTTTTACAAATTAAATGTAATATTAGATATTCATATCACCTTATTTGTTAAGTTGATGTGTTAATTTGGGCAAAAACTTTATTACAAATTAAATGTAATATTAAATATTGATATCACCTTCAAGTGTTAATTTGGTATTTAACCAGCAACCTATTTTTTAATTTCACAAATAATTTTAAAATTTGTGATATGTTTTTTCGAATGTTTATTTTTTAAAACTACTATAAGATACTTGTCAATTCTCTAATTTTACTTGTAGAATCTAAAACTCTACTAACAATGTAGCAAATATTTTTCCTAAGTTTAGTATGTCTGAACTAAATTATGATATTATTTTATTAAAATATATATTTATTTTTAACAAGTTTGTATATATAAATATTAGCCAATTCAATACTCTTAACTTTGTTACTGTTATTATTGCAACATATAAGACGGCGTGGGTTAAACATATATCAACTAGGAAGATACTATAAGTAATTTTTTACTTGATATTAGGAATTCTAAGAGATGGAGTTATTTGGATGAATAGGGTCGTGAAATCGAGGTGGTCAACACATTATAAGTTGAAGGAGAAGATTTCCACATAAAGATTTTATACATGATCTTAGTCGCATGCTTCAACGAAAGAAGCTCGATTTAAATGCTTCTCAAAACATGCTCCATTGAACCAGTCTTTTTACATCACTGAAATCTTATCTTTGATCTGGACATGCTTCACTGAGACCAATCCTTCTACTCTACCAAAATCTTTTCTGATTTTTTAGTTATTCAACCACGCTCCATCGTACCATTTTTTCGCTCCAGTGCCACCAACAATTTAAACTGTGGGCGGATCTAGAAGAAGATCTCTGCTCCAGTGTGATGATATTTTAATTGTTATTTTATTTTTAATTAAAACATTTAATTAGATTTATACTTTTTAAAGTTAAGCTTGTAAGCTTTAAGAAAAACCCAATATTTTCACTTTTTTTTAACAAATGTATCTTTTAAGACTGTTTTACAATTCATAGAAATTAATCTATTCTAAGTTTATAGTTATCTCTTTCAAGAATGTCACCTTCAAGATTTGAATTGGAGTCTTTTCCTAAAAATATAACCCCAAATTTTCTTTTAAATAGGCATATAACCCTTTTTTGTAATTATCAACTTTGAATATTGAATTAAAGGAGAATTTTCTTATATTCATCTTAGGATAATATTGAATTATCCAAGGCTGAAATCTTATCAACTTTCATCCTTGGATAATATTGGGTCATAATTTTTAATATTTTGTTTCAATTAATATTATTGATTCTTCTCTAGATAAAATGAGTTAATAATCTCTTTTTATAACTTGTTATTAGGAGAAATTATTTTATAAACATTTTTACCATATCATCCATGGTTCCATCTAATTAGAAGATGATACATCATCTTTTTTTCCACATTATATATACATTTGGTCTAAACTTCCAAATCAAAGATGACGTGTCATCTTCTAATTAAGCGGTCATAGATAATGTGGTGGAAATGGTCTATAAAATAATTTCTTCATTATTAGATGAAGTGAAGGTTGATTTCCAATCATTGTTTCTAGGATTCATAGTAAGTATACGGGGTTTGCACATTTGGCATTAGATTTTTGGTTCTTTTGAATCAAATAAATCCATCTTTTTCAAAAAAAAAAAAATAATCGTTTCAAAATTTTATTTGATTTCTTATTCCATTGGGGTTTATTCATGGTTAGCTTGATAGGGTTTAAACCTACATCCTTTTGGAGTTTTTTGGCTTATTAATTTGTAAATTTTCCATCATGTTGTAATTGTGTAGTAAAAAGGAAAAACTAATTATTCTTTGTTGTTGAAGTGCATATTAAAGCAATCTGATGATCACAAAACTAACTATAATTACGACAAATGTAAGCGCTCCTATCGAACAATAGAATAGCTATGATGAGTAGAGAATATCATATTTACGAGGACTAAAAGTACTAGTAATTACCGTTTTTCTATTATTTAGCCGATTAATTAGAGTGATTGTTTTTAATCTAAATTTACTAATCTAATTTAACTAAGAACACAACAGAGAATGAAATAGGAAAACAATCAAATATAACTAATGAGAAAGATAATACCCAGGAAAGAATCCACCTAGACTTCACCTATTATTCTAAATCTGAATTAAACGATTTATTCACTTGTGTCTTGATCCGTTGAAATCCCTAAATTATGTTAATATCTCTTTCAAGAGTAGGAACAACTGACTCTAGGTTGATTAATTGAAATCTCTTTCTAATTAAAACCCCTATTGTCGCATTAACTCGATCTATGGATTCCCCTATTAGATTTGAATCTAATCTGGTAGATTTATGTCGTCTTATTTCTAGGATTGCATGCAACTCCACTCAATTATGCTAGATCTACTCTTAAACAGGGACTTTTGCTCCACTGAAATAAGCACATTAAACTTGAATTAATATATCCAAAATATTAAAACAAGAAATAAACATACATAATTGAGAACAAGAATCAAGTATTTATCGCATAAATTAGAAATCAAATGATAAGATTCATCATAAGGGAATTTAGTTCATAATCTTGAATAGAAACATCTCAAAGTTAGGAGAATAACAAGATATAAAGAAACTCAATAAAACTTCGAAGGAAATTAAATAGAGATCTTCAATCTTGAAGGAGATCTATTTTCGATGGCGTTCTTCGAGTCTTTTCTTCGATCTTCTCTGAGTGCCCCCTTAGGTCTTCTTCTAATTGGTATTTATAGACTTTAGAATGATCAGAAAGCCTAAAAATTTGGTTTTTCTGCGTATTTTAGAAGGAGGGTGAAATATCGACACAGGCTGGCACATGGGCATGTGGCCAGCCCGTGGAAATGCCTAGGCCATGTGGATCTTGGAAACAGCTCTATTTGTCCGATTTTGGCTTGTTTTTTGCTCCTTTCACTCCCAAATGCTCTCCTATGTATAGAAACATGAGTTTAAAGGATTAGGAGCATCAAATTCACTAATTTACATAATTAATCATCCAAAAATGCATTAAGAATGAGATTAAAATATGTTACTTTTACAGCTTATCAAATATCCACACAGTTAAGCGTTTGCTTGTCCTCAAGCAAAATCCTCAACTCACAATTAAAATTAATCTTTCTCAACTTATAATTCTCATCAATAACATTTCGACATAATTCACAAATAATCATTCATCGATAATTCAAGTAAAAGAGCACTTAAAGATTCAAACAATCCATGTCGAACATTTTTAAAGCATGAAAACATAGGTATTTCCCCTTATCTAAGTAATTACCTTTAATTCAAAATCGACAAGAATTGACATCCTCACTAAAGATTCACTCAAATCACTTAAAGTGTTTAAGGTTCAATAATAAGCAATTAATAGTCAAACATGAAAAGTCATTACCATAGGCTTGCATGAAAATCAAATCTCTACCACTATAAAATAATATGATACACAAATCAAAAGGTCTTTAAGAGGTTGTAATGGGGCCTAGGTTAAGGGTGTGGAGAAAGGCTGAAAAAATTGGTTAAAATTGAGATCGAATTGATAAATTACCAAACTAGAAAATAAACAAATGCTGAATTAAAAAAAAAAAAATAATTACATCAATCGAAAACTATTCAAGAATAAAAATGAGCTTCTTCTAAAAATATGAATTTAATCATAACACCCCAAACCCGGTCAATACACCACGCATAGAACTCGGTATGTTCTGGGAAAAGGTTTTGAGAGGTTTAGGTTTGAGTTTAAAAGTTGGAGAAAAACACTTCGCTAGGTTGTGCATTTGAAGAAAACTCGAGTAGGTTTGAATGAAGTTTGATGATGTATTTGAAAACCCGGTAAAAAATTTAAAACTTACTCTGATGGGTAGACAAAACAGTTTATCTCGTTAAGATGTTTGAGTTGTTTATTATTGTTACAAAAACATTCATCTTAGTAGAAAATCGTGTTTAAGTTAGAAAACATTTGAGTTCTTCTTTATTAGAATCTTAGTGTGATACCAGATGGTATGGTTTAAAATATCGCTTTTGCATTTTGAAATCGTTGTCTTTCCAAGTTTTAGCACATTTAACCCAATTAATTTGTTAAGGCATATTAAACATTTACTTTAAGCATAAATAAGCAAACCATAATTTTAAAAGGCCTTTTACAACCCAAATAAAACCACACAAAAATGAATAACTAATGTACCAAATTTTATAAAGTCTGAGCAAATCCTTTATTAGCATGGCATGAGCACCTCGAGTCCATCCGGCTCCATGTCCGTTTAAGTGTCACCTGAAAAAGTCAAAGGAGAGAGTGAGTCGCAAGACTCAGTGTATAATTCCCTTTCCCGGTATAACATGCCAACACACATATCATAACAGAATAATGCAAATAATGCACCCGATCCTAACCAACCACATCGCCTTTTCTACCCCGTGTGGTACCAAACCACTGGTGGTGCCAAATCACTGGTGACCCAAAGTCACGATATCCATACTGTGGTACCAAACCACTGGTGACCCGAAGTCACGAATAATCCAATGATGGGGCCAACCCATCGTGTGATACCAAATCACTAGCGACGATTCCATATCTAATAAGTGGGGCCAACCTACGGTGGTACCAAACCACAGGGACGAGTCGCAATGAGGTGCCAAACCTCTGGTGTCCCAAAGACACAATGTGATACCAAATCACCGGTGACCGTAGTCACAAACCGATGATGGGGCCAACCCATCGTGTGATACCAAATCATGGCGTCAATCCCGTATAATCAAGCTGTAGGGCCAACCCATCGTGGTACTAAGCCTTTGGGACGAGACGCTGAGGTGCCAAACCTCGGTGACCCAAAGTCACAAAATACGTGGTACCAAACCAATGGAGGTGCCAAACCTCCGGTGTCCCAAAGACAAAGTGTCCCAAAGACACGGATATCATACTCCCCTCCTCTCATATCACCCAATCACATATCATACTAGATGCAAAATCGTGCAATCATGCTATCATGCTCACATGCTTAATATGGCATCTCAAAGTATCAAAATCATGATATCATCATCATCACATAACTCATAATGAAACGGACTTACGAATCCGTATCCATACCTCAATGGGTATCGAAATAATCAATCACATTGTTTCATTTACACAAACCGGTTATCACATTATTTAGCTAAGATAGTGTGTTGGTTTACACACGATATATCAAGATTAAAGCCTAAGAACCGATCGAAATCTTTTGATCACCTCAACAACTGGTCCTACATTCGGCCAACAAAAGGGTTAACACTAACTCATTACCATTCGGCCAACAAAGTAAATAACCCAAGGGGTTGCGTTAAACCCTACCTTTACGAATGGTTCGGTTTCCAACCAACCCGAACCAATAATGCTTCTTACCAACCGATCACACCCTAGAAAAGAATAATGGTTAATCTCTCCTCATGACTTAACTTAAAGAAAACTAAACGAAATCGGATCCAAACACCCCTTCTTACCACCACTTACCGATTGCTTAACAGAGTAAGAAGCCTCTCCTTGCTTGATTTCGAACCCAAGGACCCTATACGAAAAGCGATTACTATAACAAGAAGTTAACACCTTTTTAATAGATATCGAAATCGGCACTTAACCATATTAATAATCGGCAAAGTACCAGAGAAAGGAGAAAGGGCCATTCGGCCAACACTTACCCACTACCAACCAATTGGAACCAAGCACCCAACAACACCTAATATTCGGCCAATACCAAGGAAGGTTCGGCTAACACCCTTGATCCCGCAAAGAAGAGTTTAAAAAGAAAACAAGGAAGAAAGAGTGAACAAGAGGTAGGTGCTCTCGGTTTTGAATGAAAGAAGTAGAGAAAAGTATTTGGAGAATGAAGTTTCGGCTTACACCAAATGAACAAAAGGAAGGGAAGTGGGAGAGGAAAGAGCTTTCGGCTACTAATGACCAAAATCGGCAAGGGTATGCTTGTGGTAGCTTTCGATTTAGATGAAGAAGAAGATGGAGGATGTAGGTTTTTGGTGAAGTGTGTTACGGTCAAAAAGGGAGAGAAGAAGGCTAGTTTCGGTTTACAAGCAACAAGAGAAGAAAGGGAATGAGAGAGGCATTCGGCTTCTACAAAAACAAAAAGAAAAAGATGGAAGCAACAAGCAAATTCGGCAACACCAATGTTTTGGGTTTTCGGTTCCAAGAAAAGAAAATATGAGGAGAAAAGGAGAATCAAAGAAGCTAGTTTCGGCTCAAGTTGAAAAGAAACAAAATGCTGGTTTCGGTTTCAAAAATGCAAAATAAAATGGGAGAGTTTCCTTGACATTCGGCTTACCAAAAAAAAATGACCAAAAGATATCATTGTTGCTACTAGCTAAAGCCGAAAATGCCTAAGTTGCCTAAGAGAAAATCGGCACTCTCCTACCTAAGCTTACCAACCGGCCAACTCCCCCAAAATCTCCTCAAAATCGGCCAACCTCCCCCCAAACACTCCCAAGCCACTCATTCGAATCCCCTTGACCAAGTCTTCCTCCTAATTTCACTCTCCACCCACCGTTTGAATGTGTTGACAAGGTCCAAGGTAGAGTTTAAACTTGCCACAACTCTTCCCTTCATGCCGTCAAAATGGGAGTCAAAATAGGCATTTTGCAACTCGAACACAGGACCTCTCCCCCCTTGCATTTGACGCCAAGCACATGCTCCTAGTGGCGCCTTGCTTGCCACTCCACCAACTCAATTCTTGTGTTATAAATTCACCCAAATTAATTATAAACCCCAGCACCTTCAGCTCCTATCCCCTAAAGCCCAACAACTAAAATTTCACCACCTACTCAGGCTCACTCCTAGCCTACAACTAAGTCTCGAAAACACACAAACAACAACATAGCAAGCCATTAATCATGCAAACAATGCCAAAACAAAATAGCCCTTAACCCGGGATATTACAGTTCTACCCCCTTAAAATAATTTCGACCTCGAAATTACCTGGTCAGAAGAGTTGCGGGTATTGCTGTCTCATCGTATCCTCGGGTTCCCACGTCGCTTCTTTCACGCCATGATTCCGCCATAGAACCTTAACCAAAGGCACAGACTTCTTACGCAGAACCTTCACATCCCGATCGACAATCATGCAGCTCTTCCTCCATGGTCATATCCGGTTTACCTCAATCTCTCCCATCGTCACCACGTGCGATGGATCTGAACGATATCGCCGAAGCATCGAAATGTGGAACACATCGTGAATCTGACTTAGCTCTGCTGGCAACTCGAGCTGATATGCAACTGGTCCCACTCGTCTCGATTACCTTATACGCCCAATAAATCTTGGACTTAGCTTGCCTTTCTTCCGAACCTTAATACTTTCTTCCACGGTGAGACCTTCAGAAAACCCGATCTCCACAAACAAATTCAATATTTCTCCGCTTAAGATCGGCATAGGACTTCGCCGGTCCAAGCTTCCTTCAATCGAGCTGAATCGACTTGACCTTGTCTTGGTCTCAAGAACCAACTCTGGTCCCAACAACCGACGTTCACTTAACTCTATCCAACAAGTAGGTGAGCGACACTTCCTACCGGACAACGCCTCATAAGGTGCCATCTTGATGCTCGCTTGGTAACTGTTGTTATAGGAGAATTCAGCTAACGGTAGATACTCCTCCCAACTACCCCTAAAATCCAATACACACCCTCGCAACATATCCTCCAAGATCTGTATAACCCTTTTCGACTGCCCGTCAGTCTGCGGATGAAATGCTGTGCTGAAATCTAACCGTGTACCCAGAGCCTGATGTAACACCCTCCAGAACCTTGACATGAATCTCGGATCCCTATCCGAGATGATCGATACTGGCACCCCGTGCAGTCTCACTATCTCTGACACATACAGCTTCGCCAACCTCTGAAGTGAGTAGTCCACCCTCACCGGAATAAAGTGAGTGATTTGGTCACCGATCCATAATTACCCAAATCGAATCCTTCTTGCTCGGTGTAGCGGTAATCCACCGACGAAATCCATAGTTATCCTTTCCCACTTCCATTGTGGAATCTTCTTGGTCAAGCAACCAGACGATGGCGATGTTCAGCCTTGACCGACAAGTCGACACTTACCCACAAACTTCGGTCACCTCCTTTTTCGCACTTACCACCGTAATCGTTTCTCCGAGGTCCCTATACATTTTTCTACCTCCGGGATGCATAGCGTGAGGGTCGCTATGTGCATCTGAAGAATCTTTTGCCTTAACTCGAATCTCTCGGCATACAAGCCTTCCCTAAAAACACAAAGACCCCATCTTTGGACAAGTCAGAACCCTTCAAACCATCATTACGCACTTGCGTCCTTTGCGCGACTCGTAACCTCATCCAACAATTTGTTTCTCTCGACCGCTCAACCCAAGTAGGCTTAACTCGCACTGCGCGAATACTCCGTCGTCATACAAACTCAAGTGGGCAAACAACGCCTCAACCAAACAACCTTACGGCTCAATGCGTGCGCCACAACGTTAGCCTTGCCGGATGATACTCAATTGAGCAATCGTAGTCTTTCAAGACTCAATCCATCGGCCACGCTCGATTCAAGTCTTTCCGAGTCGGAAGGTACTTGAGACTCTTATGGTCCGTGGTAGACTATCGATCTTTCTCCGTACAAGTAATGCCTCCATATCTTTAAGGCAAATACTACACTGCTAACTCCAGATCGTGCGTTGGATAATTTGCCTCATGCGGCCTCAATCGCCGAGATCGTAAACCACAACCTTCCCTTCTCGCATCAAGACACAACCCAACCTCAGATGTGATGCATCGCAAGACATCGTGAATTCCTTACCAAACCTCGAGTTGAATCAGAACCGGAGCTTCAGTCAAAATTTTCTTCAACTTATCGAAGCTCTCCTGCTGCTTCTCAGTCCAAATAAACGGAACCCCTTTTCTCAACAATTTAGTCATCGGTGCTGCGATCAAAGAGAAACCTCTACAAATCTTGGTAGTATCACGCCAAGCCCGAAAACTCAATTTCAGCATCGACTTAGGGACTTCCAATCCAAAACGGCCTCTATCTTACGAGGTCCACTCTAATTCCCTCACCGATACTACATGACCCAAGAACGTCACCTCTCCGAGCGAACTCGATTCTTGAACTTCGCGATAGATTTGTTTCTCCCTTAGAATCGCAATACCACCCGTAAATGAGCATCATGCTCCTCCTCAGTCCTTGAATATACCAAGATGTCGTCGATAAAAACCATTACGAACTGATCTAGATACTGTTGGAACACCCTATTCATCAGATCCATGAAGGCTGCCGGTGCGTTAGTCAACCCGAACGGCATAACCAAGAACTCAAAGTGCCTATACCGTGTACGAAATGCCATCTTACAGATATCCGCCTCCTTTACCCTTAACTGGTGATACCCAGACCTTAAGTCGATCTTCAAGAAAACCGACGCCCCCTTCAGCTGATCAAACAAGTCATCTATCCGAGGTAGTGGATACTTGTTTTTGATCGTCAGCTTATTCAGTTGGCGGTAGTCTATACACATCCGCATAGTACCGTCTTTCTTCTTTACAAAGAGTACCGACGCTCCCCATGGTGAAATACTTGGCCTGATAAAGCCTCGGTCCAATAACTCACGGATCGAGCCTTAAGCTCCACTAGCTCTTTAGGTGCCATCACATGCGGAGCAATAGATATCTTGGTAGCGATTAAGAATGATCTATCCGAACTCTACCTCCCGATCCGGTGGCAAACCCGGAAGCTCCTCAGGAAACACATCCACAAATTCTCTAACTGTCCGAACCATCTCCACAGCAGACTCCTTAGCCTCCAAGGCATACACATGAACCACATACGCTTCAAATTTCTTTCGACCATCTTCCGGCTTTCAGAAAGCAGATACCACATTGGATGATAATTCCTTCTATTACCGATCGAACTACCTCATCACCCTTAGTTTTTTGAATCATGCGCTTAGTCAGCATAATCTAACTTTGCTCGGTACTTAACCACCGGTCCATCCTCGTAATCGATCGAACTCCTCAAACGGCGGTTCCATCAAATCACCTCAAATACTACCCTTGGAGTTCTAGAGGTACGTCTCTATACGGTTTATCTACAACTACAGAGTGACCTAGAGGGCTTATTACGGTCATCTGCCTAGAAGATATTTCAGAGTCTAAATCCATGATCTTCACTATGCTACTTGCAACATATGAATGTGTTGAACCCACATCAATTAAAGCGGTAAATAGAGAACCAAAGACTAAAAATGTACCGGTAATGAAGTCCGGTGCGTGTCCGCCTCCTCTCGGCGCCTCATGACATACACTAGCCCCTTTGTCGGCCTCGAACTACTGCACCTCCGCCGGTGCTCCACGGCCCCGACCGAACTATTACCCCTCTGCCATTACCTCGGCCCTCTGCGGTGGTCCATTATTTCAGATTGATTATGGCCCCGATTCTCTAATGAATCCTAGCCAACTTGCGCAGACAGTCCCTCACGCGGTGGTCCAATGAGCCACACTCAAAACAAATTTCTACCATCACCCAAAGATCCTCCCAATGAGCCTTCCCACAACGGTTACATCTGCGGCGGTCCTCGCTTAGCAAACAACAAACCTACCCGATCGATTCGGCCCACTCGGTCTAGCTCTTTTCTCTGATTGACACCGATGACCCGAAGACCCAAAACTCCTCTTGTGTGGTTCCTATCCATACCGCCTCACGATTCCTTAATACCTTCGCTACCTTCGCTTTTCAACTAGGACAACAGAATTCACGCTCCTGCTGGGCGCAATTATCAACCTTAATTCGCCTCGCAGCCATCCTCAAACTAACGCACCTCTCATGTTCGGTAGCCACCATGCCCCCGCATACCGACTCGACCTTAAACTCGCCTCATATTCTGACATAGATTTGCTCCCCTGAACTAACCTCAAAAATGCTTTCCTCTGCTCATTAATGTAGTTAGCCCCGACGTACTTCTTCTGATAAGCAGCCCGAAAATAGTCCCAAGTCGATCTTGGTGCAAAGATCGTGTCCGACGGTGAGCCACCACCGGTATGACTCATCTCGAGAAGTGATACGATCCCTTTAATTTCTCTTGATTGGTTAGGTCCGGATCGTCCATGATCCGCTCTGTCGCTTCCACCAATACTCGGCGATCTTAGGAGCAACACCGAGAGACACCGAAAGAATTCACCCGCTTGCTCAAGTCGCCAGCACGATTTCCTAGCTCTTACGCCTCCACCTACTCCAGCCTACCGTTCTAAAACCCATGAGATCGCTCAGTGACATCTGCGTCATCGCCGACGCTCTTGAACTCACCACCTCCACTGGTGGCGGAACCAGTATCTCATTCTTCAACCCCGACCCGAACCTACGGGCTCGAAGCGTCATCCTCTGCGACCACGCCCACGACCACGTCCACCTCGGTACTCATGACTAAATCGCGTCTGATTAAAGAATTTTATGTATCAGTCATTATTCCACTGTTTAAAAGCAAAGTCTTATGAATATTGCTTATTAAGGAAGTTTCGTTTTCGCGAGTCCACAATGTCCTATCAGTTTCAGTCTCTAAAGTAGTCTTACTAGTCATCCAATCATATCAATTAATATCACAACCAATAGTACGGGGTACTTACCTGGGCGGATTGGTGCCGGAGACTCGGTGCCATGCCTTTCAAACCATACTTTTAAAATGTAATACTTGAAAACTATAGTTTTAAAACATTTTGGGCCTCGGGCCCCTGGTAAAGCCTTTGAACTTAGCTCGATACCACAAATGTAACACCTCAAACCGGTCAATACACCACGACCGAATACGGTATGTTACAGGAAAAAGGTTTTGAGAGGTTTAGGTTTGAGTTTAAAAGTTAGAGAAAAACACTTCGCTAGGTTGTGCATTTGAAGAAAATTCGAGTAGGTTTGAATGAAGTTTGATGATGTATTTGAAAACCCGAAAAAAAATTTAAAACTTACTCTGATGGGTAGACAAAACAGGTTTATCTCGTTAAGATGTTTGAGTTGTTTATTATTGTTACAAAAACATTCTGTCTTAGTAGAAAATCGTGTTTAAGTTAGAAAACATTTGAGTTCTTCTTTATTCCGAATCTTAGTGTGATACCCGATGGTATGGTTTAAAATATCGCTTTTGCATTTTGAAATCGTTGTCTTTCCAAGTTTTAGCACATTTTAACCCAATTAATTTGTTAAGGCATATTAAACATTTACTTTAAGCATAAATAAGCAAACCATAATTTTAAAAGGCCTTTTACAACCCAAATAAAACCACACAAAAATGAATAACTAATGTACCAAATTTTATAAAGTCTGAGCAAATCCTTTATTAGCATGGCATGAGCACCTCGAGTCCATCCCGGCTCCATGTCCGCGTTTAAGTGTCACTGAAAAGTCAAAGGAGAGAGTGAGTCGCAAGACTCAGGTGTATAATTCCTCTCCCAGATAACATGCCAACACACATATCATAAGAATAATGCAAATAATGCACCGATCCTAACCAACCACATCTCCTTTTCTACCCCGTGTGGTACCAAACCACCGGTGGTGCCAAACCTTGGTGACCCAAAGTCACGATATCCATCTTGTGGTACCAAACCACTTTGGTGACCAAGTCACGAATAATCCAATGATGGGGCCAACCCATCGTGTGATACCAAATCACTAGCGACGATCCCATATCTAATAAGTGGGGCCAACCTACGGTGGTACCAAACCACGAGGACGAGTCGCAATGAGGTGCCAAACCTCGGTGTCCCAAAGACACAATGTGATACCAAATCACCTGGTGACCGTAGTCACAAATCCGATGATGGGGCCAACCCATCGTGTGATACCAAATCATTGGCGTCAATCCGTATAATCAAACTGTGGGGCCAACCCACTGTGGTACTAAGCCACTGGGACGAGACGCTGAGGTGCCAAACCTCCGTGACCCAAAGTCACAAAATACGTGGTACCAAACCACTGGAGGTGCCAAACCTCTGGTGTCCCAAAGACACAGTGTCCCAAAGACACGGATATCATACTCCCCCTCCTCTCATATCACCCAATCACATATCATACTAGATGCAAAATCGTGCAATCATGCTATCATGCTCACATGCTTAATATGGCATCTCAAAGTATCAAAAATCATGATATCATCATCATCACATAACTCATAATGAAACGGACTTACCCGAATCCGTATCCATACCTCAATGGGTATCAAAATAATCAATCACACTGTTTCATTTACACAAATCGGTTATCACATTATTTAGCTAAGATAGTGTGTTGGTTTACACACCTGATATATCGAAGATTAAAGCCTAAGAACCGATCGAAATCTTTTGATCACCTCAACAGCCTGGTCCTACATTCGGCCAACAAAAGGGTTAACACTAACTCATTACCATTCGCCAACAAAGTAAATAACCCAAGGGTTGCGTTAAACCCTACTTTGCGAATGGTTCGGTTTCCAACCAACCGAACCAATAATGCTTCTTACCAACCGATCACACCCTAGAAAAAATAATGGTTAATCTCTCCTCATGACTTAACTTAAAGAAAACTAAACGAAATCGGATCCAAACACCCTTCTTACCACCACTTACCGATTGCTTAATGTAGTAAGAAGCCTCTCCTTGCTTGATTTGAACCCAAGGACCCTATCTAAAAGCGATTACCATAACAAGAATTTAACACCTTTTAATAGATATCAAATCGGACTTAACCATATTAACAATCGGCAAAGTACCGGAGAAAGGAGAAAGGGCCATTCTACCGACACTTACCACTACCAACCAATTGGAACCAAGCACCCAACAACACCTAATATTCGGCCAATACCAAGGAAGGTTCGGCTAACACCCTTGATCCCGTAAAGAAGAGTTTAAAAGAAAACAAGGAAGGAAGAGTGAACAAGAGGTAGGTGCTCTCGGTTTTGAATGAAAGAAGTAGAGAAAAGTATTTGGAGAATGAAGTTTGCTTACACCAAATGAACAAAAGGAAGGAAGTGGGAGAGGAAAGAGCTTTCTGCTACTAATGACCAAAATCGGCAAGGGTATGCTTGTGGTAGCTTTCGGTTTAGATGAAGAAGAAGATGGAGGATGTAGGTTTTTGGTGAAGTGTGTTACGGTCAAAAAGGGAGAGAAGAAGGCTAGTTTCGGTTTACAAGCAACAAGAGAAGAAAGGGAATGAGAGAGGCATTCGGCTTCTACAAAAACAAAAAGAAAAAGATGGAAGCAACAAGCAAATTCGGCAACACCAATGTTTTGGGTTTTCGGTTCCAAGAAAAGAAAATATGAGCAGAAAAGGAGAGTCAAAGGAGCTAGTTTCGGCTCAAGTTGAAAAGAAACAAAATGCTGGTTTCGGTTTCAAAAATGCAAAATGAAATGGGAGAGTTTCCTTGACATTCGGCTTACCAAAAAAAATGACCAAAAGATATCATTGTTGCTACTAGCTAAAGCCGAAAATGCCTAAGTTGCCTAAAAGAAAATCGGTACTCTCCTCCCTAAGCTTACCAACCGGCCAACTCCCCCAAAATCTCCTCAAAATCGGCCAACCTCCCCCCAAACACTCCCAAGCCACTCATTCGAATCCCCTTGACCAAGTCTTCCTCCTAATTTCACTCTCCACCCACCGTTTGAATGTGTTGACAAGGTCCAAGGTAGAGTTTAAACTTGCCACAACTCTTCCCTTCATGCCGTCAAAATGGGAGTCAAAATGGGCATTTTGCAACTCGAACACAGGACCTCTCCCCCCTTGCATTTGACGCCAAGCACATGCTCCTAGTGGCGCCTTGCTTGCCACTCCACCAACTCAATTCTTGTGTTATAAATTCACTTAAATTAATTATAAACCCCAGCACCTTCAGCTCCTATCCCCTAAAGTCCAAAAACTAAAATTTCACCACCTACTCAGGCTCACTCCTAGCCTACAACTAAGTCTCGAAAACACACAAACAACAACATAGCAAGCCATTAATCATGAAAACAATGCCAAAACAAAATAGCCCTTAACCCGGGATATTACATTAACTGTTCAAGCTCAATCAACATAGAACTAAATAATGATCAATTTTTTATTATATTTTTTTAATTTTTTTAAACAATAAGAAATAATTTAGCAAATCAAACAAAAGAGTATAATTAGGCAACTAACAAAATCAAATCTCGACAAAAAGGGAGTCAATAAAACGGGAAAAAGTTTCAACGAAAAAATGAGTTATGGGTTAACATTAATGGGTAAATTAAGAAACGGTGTGTTAGACTCAACGGGATTCACTAAGGGTTAATTATGTAGGTAAGTTTTTTATGGGATAAGTGGGTTAAAACCCACCTAAGTGCCTTTATCATCTCAGTATATCAAAGCAAGAGGTGTGGTCTCGACATGAATAATCGACGCAAGTTTTAAAATAACAAATCAAATTGACACACTCATAACCAATAATAAAATGAGAAAGAAAAATTTATGCTCTAAAGGCTCAAAATCTCACAAAAAAATCATGATTTTTGATGTAAATCTTGCAAATCTCAAACTTCAAGGTAGTACTTCAATTTAGGGAAACAATCTAAAAATTTTAATTATTGAAAAATAACTTACCATGCTTGATTCTCTCATGTCTTAAAGTTTAAATCAACCAATACACAATTATCTATGAATATAATCCAAAACACATCAATAAAAATCGAAATCGATAAAATTCATTCTAATAGAAGTATGAAAAATTACTTAAACACAAGACATAATTTAGGGATTTTCTCATAATTATATAAATAACATCCCCATACTTAATATGTACATTGTCCTCAATGTACAAACAGATATAATCACAATATAAACAGAATATCATAAGAGAGGGAGAAAACTGAAACTGCCCTGAATATTGAATGAAATTGCCAGAATGGTGAAAAGCGGAATTATAGACAAATCTAGATGTAATGCATGATTCCGAGCAAACTAGTAAGAAAATAAACACAAATAGTGAAGATTAAGGGGTTATAACTCGATTAGAAACAACCATAAAAATATATTTCAAAAATAATAATTAAAATAAATTTAAGAAAATAAATAAAAATAAAGCAACTAAAACAAAATTAAAAAGAAAGATAAATAAAAAATAAAATAAAATAATGAAAAAGAAAAAAGAAAAAAACCTCAATGATACCAATAAATTTAAAGGTAATTGTAATAATAATAGTTAAAAAAACTTAAAATAATAAAAATAGCAGAAAAATTAAAATAAATTTAAAATATAAGTATAATAATAAATAAATAAAATAAAATAAAATAAAAATAGGAAAATAAAATAAATAATATAACAAATAATAAATAAAATAAAATAAAAGGGGTAGCTTGGTTGGAGAAGAAGAAAAAAACAAATTGAGAAAGGAATTCTAGGGTTTGGGCCACATGGCCACGTGACATGGCCACGTGACACGGCCGTGTGTAGTATTTTCAGCCCTTGTGCAATTAAAAATTAACCCAGTTTTCACATAGCCATGAACACGCCTGTGTGTCTAGGTCGTGTGGTACACACGGCCATTTGCTAGGCCATGTGTGTTTTCCTTCGCTTCTTCCACGCCTATGTGAGATCCTATACGCCCGTGTGGCTTGGCCGTGTCTCTCACATGGCCGTGTCTCCTGCCCATGTAACTTTTTGACTTTGAAAAAATTAGCTCTAGGTTTCACACGGCCTAGGACATGCACGTGTGTCTAGGCCGTGTGGGTCACATGGCCATGTCGCCAGGCCGTATGTGTCATTAGGCCGTGTAATCGTCGAATTTTTGAAAATTTAAGTCCTAGTATCCACACGGCCAAGGACACGCCCGTGTCTCCAGGAGATGTGGGTCACACGGCCATGTCGCCAGGTCATGTAACTCACTGTCGATCCCCTTATAGTCGAGTACTATTTACCTTAAATGTGCCAAATTCAGAATGAGTTACCTCGACTGTACCATACGGGAAGATATTCAGTACTGTAAAAGGATTTGATCCGTTTGCATCAAGCTTCGAAGTGGCAACTTGAGGATCTGTTTTATCTAAAAGTAACTTGTCTCCAACCTTAGATTGTTTCATTCCATCCACATGCTTATCATGGTGTCTCCTTAACTCTTCATCGTGCTTTTTCAGTTTCTCCTTAACATGTGTTCGCCATTCATCTAGTTCATCAATTTGCAACATTCGTTTTCATCAATTTACAACATTCGTTCATCATGAGTCATTCTGTTTCTATCGCATGGACTAGAACGTGGCTCCATCACATTTTTCTGAGGGGTTTCCTGCAAAGAAATTTGAGCCACATGGTTACTCATATTAACAGAACTTGTAAAATCATCTCAATCATTAGATGTGTTAATAAAATCACGAGCTTGGAGAGTAATCGTTTCGTCACCTACACGAAGTACTAACTCACCTATACCAACATCAATAATAGTTCTAGTAGTTGATAAAAAGGGTCTTCCTAAAATCAAAGGTACTTCATTACCCTCATCTATGTCTAAAACAACAAAATCAACTAGGAATATGAATTTATCAATTTTTACAAGAACATCTTCAATAATACCCCTAGGAAATCTAATGGTTCTATCTGCTAATTGAATACTCATCCTAGTTTGTTTGGGTTTCCCAAGACCTAATTGTTCAAACATTTTATAGGGCATGACATTAACACTCGCCCCTAAATTAGCCAAAGCATTATTAATATTCAAACTACCAATTAAATAAGGAATAGTAAAACTCCCTGGATCATTCATTTTGTTGGGTAGTTTATTTTACAAAATGGCTAAGTAAACTCCATTAAGCTCCACATGCGACGAATCATCTAACCTCCTCTTGTTCGCCAAAAGCTCCTTTAAAAATTTAATGGAATTGGGCATCTACGAAAGAGCTTCAATAAATGGTAAGTTACTATGTAATTTTTTTAGAAGTTTAAGAAATTTACCAAATTGTTCATTCTTGTAGTCTTTCTTCTTCGCGTTAAGATATGGCACTCGAGGTTTATATTCCTTACCGACCGATTTTTGTTCATTCTGGCTTACCTTGACCTTACCGTTACTTACCACATTTTCTTGCTTTAGTTCTGGTTCAGATTCAACTAACCTTTCTTCATCTCACACAGTAATTGGATGAAGCTGCTCCCTAGGGTTAGTTTCGGTGTTGCTAGAAAAACTACCTTGTGGTCATTCTGAGATTAACTTTGCAAGTTGGCCTATTTGGTTCTCGAGCCCTTGAATCAATGCTTGTTGATTTTTAAACGCTGCTTTAGTGTTTTAAAAATGGGTTTCTGACACCGAGATAAACTTCATTAACATCTCCTCAAGGTTTGGCTTCTTCTCTTGCTGGCAAGGTTGTTGTTTGAAGCCTGGAGGGGTTTGTGCTCTTTGATTTCCTTGACCACCCCAGGAGAAATTGGGATGGTTCCTCCAACCTATATTATAGGTGTTACTGTAAAGATTATTTTGAGGCCTAGAATTATTACCTATATAGTTGATTTGTTCATTCTTTGTGCTAAGATCGTAGGGTAAATATTTTGGATTGTTCATTCCTCCTCCATTCGTATCGCACTGCATCACTGGATGTACCTGCGTAGAAACACATAAACTATCAATTTTCTTATTTAAAAGTTCTACCTGATTCGATAACATGGTGACCGTATCTAAGTTAAAAACACCGACTGCTTTCATCAGCTTTATCCTTATGACTTGCCACTGATAATTATTCAGTGCCATCTCCTCTATAAACTTATACACCACTTCAGGTGTTTTATTGTTCAAAGTACCACCAGCTGTTGCATCGATTAACTGCCTAGTTGAGGGATTCAAACTATTGTAGAAGGTTTGAACCTGTAGCCATAAAGGTAACCCATGGTGAGGGCACCGTCTCAATAAGTCCTTATACCTCCTCCATGCATTATATAGGGTTTCCAAGTGATTTGAACGAAGAAAGAGATATCATTCCTCAACTTGGTCGTCTTAGCCGGTGGAAAGTACTTCTGTAGGAATTTCAGTCATTTGAACCCATGTAGTGATAGAACCTCATGGTAAAAAATTTAACCACTATTTAGCTTTGGATCTTCATCTTGCAAACCATCGAATTGAACAAATTGTTGTCCTATCTGAATTGTGTTTGGCTTCAGTTTGAAATTATTTGCAGCAATAGTGGGTCCCATAATACTCGATTCAGCCCCAGTCAGAGTGGGCTTGGCATAATCGTATATAGTATGAGGAGCAGGATCTGGATTTGTAGCAACTGCAGGAGGTAGCTGATTATTTTGATTATCACCTATCTCCTTAGTAATAATAATAATGTCCTCTTGCTCGTCTAGGATACTCTGTCGAGTTTGCCTTGCTTCTCTACAATTTTTGTGAGCTGTGCTTTCGATTTCACTGTCAAACAATAATGGTTTTGATGAGTTTCTTCTAGTCATAAACTAAAGGAACCTGCCAGAAGCAAATAAAAGAAAAATTAGAAAACAAAAATTAAACTAAAAAAATAAAATGAAATAAAAATAAATGGCTAAATTAATAACAATCAAGTGTTCCTAATATTTTAGTCCCCGACAATGGTGTCAAAAACTTGATGGTCACTAAACTAACTATAATTACAACAAAGGCAAGCGCACCTATCGAACAATAGAATAGCTATGGTGAGTAGGGAATATCGTATCCACGAGGACTAAAAGTACTAGTAATTATCATTTTCTATTATTTAGCTGATAAATTAGAGTGATTGTTTTTAATTAAAATTTACTAATCTAATTTAACTAAGAATGCAACAGAGAATGAAATAGGAAAATAATCAAAGATAACTAATGAGAAAGACAATACCCAGGAAAGAATCCACCTAGACTTCACCTATTATTCTGAATCTGAATTAAACGATTTATTCACTTGTGTCTTGATCCATAGAAATCCCTAAATTATGTTAATATCTCTTTCAATAGTAGGAACAACTGACTCTAGGTTGATTAATTGAAATCTCTTTCTAATTAAAACCCCTATTATCGCATTAAATCTATCTATGGATTCCCCTATTAGATTTGAATCTAATCTGGTAGTTTTGTATCATCCTATTTCTAGGATTGCATGCAACTCCACTCAATTATGCTAGATCTACTCTTAAACAGGGACTTTTGCTCCACTGAAATAATCACATTAAACTTGAATTAATATCTCAAAAATATTAAATAGGAAATAAGCATACATAATTGAGAACAAGAATCAAGTATTTATCGCGTAAATTAGAAATCAAATAAGAAGATTCATCATAGGTTTCATCTTCTCTAGGTATCTAGGGTATTTAGTTCATAATCCTAAATAGAAACATCTCAAAGTTAGGATAACAACAAGACATAAAGAAACTCAATAAAACTTCGAAGGAAATTAAATGGAGATCTTCAATCTTAAAAGAGATCAGCTTTTGAGTTGATTCCGATGGCGTTCTTTGAGTTTTTATCTTCAATCTTCTCTGAGTGCCCCCTTAGGTCTTCTTCTAATTGGTATTTATAGACTTTAGAATGCTTAGAAAGCCTAAAAATTAGATTTTTTTTTTGTGTATTTGGGAGGTAGGGTGCGATATCGACACAGGCTGGCACATTGGTGTGTGGCCAGCCCGTGGAAATGCCTAGGCCGTGTGGATCTTGGAAACAACTCTATTTGTCTAATTTTGGCTCATTTTTTGCTCCTTTCGCTCCCAAATGCTCTCCTATGTATAGAAACATGAATTTAAAAGATTAGGATCATCAAATTCACTAATTTACATAATTAATCATCCAAAAATGCATTAAAAATGGGATTAAAATATGTTAATTTTACAACTTATCACAAACATTTGGTTGAAATTTTTAAAAATTTTAATGACAGAATGAAAATACATAATCAATGTTTCAATGAGGAACAAAAGGAGTGAGCACCATATAAATCAATATAATCCCGCTAGTGATCAAATGCCCAATACAAATGAGGTTGAGGATGTAGCCAAGCTTAGTGATAATGATAAAGGCTTGTGCTACCAACATGTTCAAATACAAAAGAACAAGTTAGGAAGATACAAAAGCAATCTCTTACTTGATGTTAGAAATATTTGGAGACGAAGTCACTTGGATTAATTAGGTCATGGAACCAAAGTGGTCAACACCTTGCAAGTTCAAGGAAGAATATTGTGACATAAAGATCTTTTTCATGATCTTGGTCGCATGCTTTTAACATAAAGCATTATGTTGCTCCAATGAAGAATCTTAGGTTAGATGCTTTTTAGGGCATGCTCCACTGAATCAGTTCTTTAACTCTAGCATACATTTTTTCCTTTTTTCATCGGGCATGCTTCATAAAGCTAGTTCTTTAACTCCAATCTTTTATGATTCTAGTTTTTTTGTCTCTAGTGTCACCAACCTTTTAAATTATAGGTAGACCAAAATAAGATCTTTGCTCTAATGCCATGACATTTTCATTGCTACTTTTTTAATTAGAACATTTAATTAGGCTTGTATTTTATTAAGTTAGACTTGTACTCTTTTAGTAGAAACTTTAGTTTTTCTTTTAAATAAGTGTATAACCCTTTTTTGTAATCATGGAATTAGAATATGGAATTAAAAACTTGTGAGAATTTATCAAATCTTCATACTGAGTGAACTCTGACAATTTCAAAGATGAACATTTGTGAATTTTGAGCTCTTAATAGTAGTGATTTTTTATTCATTCTTCAACAAGTCAATATTCTATTTAAATTGAAATTATTAATTTTGTTTCTTTATAAGTAACATGTCAAAATTCATGTATTTGTAACTTAATCTTGGATTATCTAGAGGTTGGTTTTCAACTATTGTTTCTTGGTTTTATGGATGTGAGATTCACATCATTGTATTTAGTAGAGTTTCACTTTGTGTGATAAAGTTATGCTAATTTAATTTTTTGCATTCATCATATTTTGTTTGATATTTTAGTTTTCACGTGTCGTGTTTAACATTGCCAAAATGTTGTTTTTAGTGGCTAAAATTCTTAAATAATAACTATTTATTTTAATGAAAAATAAAAAAAATATTTTATGTGTATTACATGTTAGGTTTGGGCGAGATTGATGTTATATTTAGGCATGATATTAATACTTTACATCTTATTTCAAACTTAATTCAACTAACAATTTGTAATAGCAAAAAAAAAAATATTTAAGGTTTAGGATTCTTAGAACTTTTAAGAATTAAAAATTAGCATTTATTGGTTAGAAGCCTAATAGGAAGTCTTGAGAACTTAGGTTCAAGTCTTATAAATTTGATTTTATCTCTTTAAATATTTCTACACATGTAAAACCTAGGCAATATGGTTTATGTATTTATTTTTGTGTGTTTTGAGCATAAATGTAGGCATTAGTTCATGAAACACCCCTTACCCGTATCCGACGTCAAGATAGGGTACGATGCATTACCAGACTTATTCATAAGCAAACATTCAAAACTGAGACAGGAATTTCCACTCAAATTTAAAAACATACATATCGCCCTTAGAACGAGCCTACGAGGCCCAGAATATGCATCGGAAGTGGTTTGAGACTAAACCGAGATATTTGGAAACTTTTGGAGAACTTAAAAATTTTTTCATGAAAAAGGGGTTACACGCCCGTGTGGGTTCGTGACACGCCCGTATGACCCTATGACACGCCCATGCTTCAGGCCATTTTCAAATTAGGGAGCATTCTGTTTATGATGTCATCATCAAATTAAGGTCACACGTCCAAGTCACACACCTATGTGCTTAGACCGTGTGATCGATTAAATTTTCATAATTTTTCATAAAATAGGTGCCGACTTCACACGGCCAGAGCACACGTCCGTGTTCGAGGTCGTGCCACCCACACGGCTGAGACACATGTCCGTGTGCTCATTACTGAGCATTCTTTTTTGCAACAATTAAGGTGCAGGGGACACATGGCCGAAACACATGCCCGTGGGGCAGACCATGTGGACAAATATAAGGCTATTTACCAAGACTTTTTGTCACCCTTCCATGCACCAACCTACACAAAAAAACATAGCATCAATCCAAGCATATACTTTCAACCTAATCAGCCATACACAAGGCATCCACATATCAATTACATGCTATCATTTATCACATACAAACATCACATAATTAGCATCTCAAACCATACAATTTCCCACATTCATGAAAACATCATCATATGTATATATACTTAACCAATATTAGCCAATATCAAATGGCCATTTAGAAAATGAATTATCAACCATTGAAGCCATCACTTATGGCTAAATCAATTATGACACATAATAAAAAGACCAAGTCCCTATATATGCCATAACTCAAAATTTTGAAATCATAAGTACCCAAAATGATAGTTTGATAGTGTGAATGAATCTCAGATCGTTTTCGATCCCTGAGCTGGCTTGGTGACACTATAAGACAATAGGAAAAGAAAGGGAGTAAGCTTCAAAGCTTAGTAAGTCCCTATGAAAATAATTAGCATCATACACACTTTAACATATATTTAACATAAAGTAAATTAACATAAATGTCATTATGAATTCATAATCAAGCTTAGAATAGATGTTATTAAAATCTTAACATCATAACTTACTCAATCGAACTAATTCGAGGTTTCATCACACATCAAACTTATTAAGCATGAGTTTTATGTACATACATGTACCAACTTGCAACTTACCATAATCTTTCACATCATACCATAGTCTTTCACAAATTTAACGTTTCGTTTGAACTACCCGTTGAACCACTTGGAATACTAAAGGATGTTCGGGGACATCTCATACTCACAGTACCATGCCAATGCCATATCCTAGATATGGTCTTACATGGGATCTCATATCGATGCCAATAGCCTAGCTATGGTCTTACATGAAGTCTTATATCGATGCCATATCCCAGATATGGTCTTACACGAAATCTCAATAACCTTAATGTCATGACATTTGTATCCTAACTATTCCTAAGGTTCAACCGGGATTTTCTTATTTGTCAAACTTTGTCGATTTCATTCAAGAGTAAACCACAATTCATACAGTAATAACACAATTAAAGCATAAATAATAATGCATTATTTACATACGAACTTACCTTGGTACAAAAATAGCAGAAATGGATCTAATAGTTAATAATCTTATTTTTCCCCTATCAAGGTTCGAACCTCGTCTTTCTTGATCTATAATAGAAAATTTAACTTATTTATTATTCACATTATCCAATTCAATCCAAAAACCATATTATGAAAAAATTATATTTTTGCCCCTAAACTTTGACATATTTACATT
Source organism: Gossypium rotundifolium (assembly GCA_025506655.1). NCBI lineage: Eukaryota > Viridiplantae > Streptophyta > Magnoliopsida > Malvales > Malvaceae > Gossypium > Gossypium rotundifolium. The sequence goes on along the minus strand of CP106729.1, from coordinate 165,391,278 downwards.
TTTGCCCCTAGGCTCATAAAATGAAACGTGTGCAATTTATTTAATGTACAAGCCTAGCCGAACCATTTTTATAACTATAACAGCCCACAATTTCCATTAAAACACACTTTTACTACATATTTTATAACTTTTACAAATAGGCCTTTTTGACATTTTCATCAAAAATCACCTAGCAAAAGTTGTTTATCACACATCAAACATGCATAATCTACCATTAGACATAAAAATTCACAAACATCCAACATGGGTCAAATCCTAGACCTTGATCTTTTCTTAAATTAATGGTAGAAATAGATAGATCGGATGATAAATACTTCAAAAACATAAAGAGCATTAAAAATGAGGCTAGAATGCACTTACAATCAAGCTTGGAAGTTGAGCAAGCTATGGTGTTTTAATTTTTGGCACTTGAGGGAGAAGATAGACAAGATTTTAGCTTGATTTTCCCTTTTTATTCTTTTATTTACCAAATGACCAAAATGCCCTTCACTTAAAACTTTGAAATTTTATCTCACCATGTCCATTTTTTCGACTATATTAACAAATGGTTTAATTACTATCTAAGGACCTTCTATTTAAAATTTCATAGCAATTAGACACCTCTAGCATGTAGAACTCAACTTTTTCACTTTTTACAATTTAGTCCTTTTAACTAAATTGAGTGCCCAAACGTTAAAATTTTCGAATGAAATTTTCACGAAATCATTCCATGAAACTGTAGACCATAAAAATATAATAGAAATGAACTTTTCTATGTCAGATTTGTGGTCCCGAAACCACTGTTCCGACTAGACCTAAAATCAGGCTGTTGTAGTTCAATGGTCAAAGCTTTCCTAAGTTTCCCTCACATCCTAGGTTTTATCCATGCCACTTTCACTTATTTTGATGATTTTTAGACCAATGGGCTATTTGCCTATAATCCCTCAAATTCTTCCTCAACTCAACTCTCTAAGTCCTTCCCTAATTCTATTTAAATTCCCTAATTTTTCTTTTATCAAATTGAAACTTTAACTCTCTCTATTTATAACTTAGCTTTCTCTCAAAATTCTCTACTTTAAGACTCTTCTAAGCCCTTAAGCTTTGCTAAAAAATACTCTTAAAATTTTTGGAAAATTCAATCAAGTCCTCATCAACTGTTCTTCTCCAAATTGTTGAAATCTAAGTCATTAGATTGTTGAAACTCTATCAAGATCAAACCTTGTAGGTGTTTGGACCAAACTTGAACGTGGGGTAGCTGCTTGAGGTCTCGAAAAAGTCAAGTGTGTTTCTTTTACGAAAAATTGAGTTAAAATTTTAAACTATTCAGTTGCACACGGCCTACCACACGGGCGTGTGGCCTACTCGTATGGATCATATTGCCTCACACACAACCATGTCCCCCTATTTTCCCCTACATCTGCATTTTGCCCACGGCTTGGGCACACGGCTGAATGAATGATCGTGTGGATCCATTGTACATGGCCTAGAGCCTTGCACATGGCCTAGGCACACGGCTATGTGGCTTTTGCACCTTCGCCCTTCACATCGCACACAGCTTAGGGCTTCACACACTAGTTGGTCACACGGCCGTGTGACTCCTGAAAATTAAAAATCACAGTTTTGCCTTATCTTTTAATATTTTATGCAAATTAGTCCCTGAGTAGGTTTTCAATGGCATCTATAGAACTAGATTATGCAATTAGGATTAGAATGATTAGATACATGGATGAATGAATCTATGGTCTTAATTACCTTTGATTAATTTCGTGATCTATGAATGTTTATCAATGTTATATACACGCCGAATGAATAATTTAACAGATTTGATTGACTAGAGTATAACAAAAAGAAGAAGAAGAATCTATTGGAAATATATCGAATAAACGAATTTCTATTTTATACACGAGCAATATTCAAATAGAATTCAAAAAAAAAATGGATGCGATAAGAGAAAAAAATAGAAAACGGTTTAATTTTGATTGCTTGCTATTCTTAGTTAGAAAGATTTATTACTGACAAGCCAGAACAATTACACCCATCAACATGCCTAAATAATTGAACTATTGATTGATGGATATAATTGTGAAAACCGTTGTTGTGCAATAAAATAGAATTTTGAAAGTATTAATGATTGAATGAAAGTATGCATTAAAAGAATGATTACATTGCATATGCATGGGGGGACGATATGGTAAGGAGGAAGTTTTGACAGTTTAATAATCTACACTATCTGGTGGTATAACAACATATCTATTCTACCAGCTTGATTGCAACTTAGTGGCCTGACCACATATGTTTGATATTGTAGATTTACTACATTTCGATAAGCCATCATTGTCGGGTAACCCGGGGTGGCGGGTCATTGTTGTCGGGCAACCCAGGATTACTTATTTGGTGCGTTTGGAGGAGGGGTTCTAGGGAAATGCCTATTTTGGCGTGATTTAGTGCTCGGGGGCAGGATTATCGATTGTTAAACAATCACGGCTGACACATTGAGCATATTCATGAAAAGCACACATTGAAACATCTGAATTGTTAAATGTGCATATGGTTATTGTGAAAGGTATAATGATTTGATAATTGAATTCATCTGATTGATTGAATGATGATTATCGCTTCCTTAAGTAGCAAATCTGAATTACCAAGCTGAATTGATTGATATGTAAAATTGATTGCTATTTGTAATGTTCATGATCGAATATTGAATTGGTTTATTGTAAAGGGACTCACACTGAGCTTCCATAGCCCACTCCCTTTATTTTCCATCTTGTCAGATAACCCAACGAACTAGGACGCGGGCTCGACATGCGGAAGGTCTTGGCTTGTTCTCACTAATGTTTTCTTCTTATTATTACGATTATCATTTTATTTTATTAAAACCATGGTATAGGAAAATTATTTTTAATCATAGTAATTAGGATGCATGTTATTTATAGGTATCTATATAGATGGAATGATTCATACTTAATATTGCTTATTGATAATGATTCTAGCATGATTGTTAATTTATTAAGTATTTTACACAAGATAATTTATTATACAAAGATTATTGATTTATTTTCCACTGCTAAATTAATGTTATTTTTTTAACTAATTAATATGAGATATTCACTATTAGAAAACAAGATTGGAATTGAGAATAGACTTGAAAAAGACAGGATCACTTCAGTGAGTGATGTGACCTTTTCGACTAGGATCTATCGTCTAGGCCGGGTTGGGGTGGTTACACGATTTAAGTTCAAAATTCTATCAAGACTGTTTAACTCAAACTGTATAATATAAACCTACATACAAATTTTTCTATCCACCCAAAGTTAAAGACTTTGTCCAATATTTTAAGGGAGTGTTTGGTTTCAATAATCTCACTTTTTTAGGGATGATGTACGATTTCGTAATAACATTCTTATTTTGAGATTTAAAATTACTCTATGTTGATGAACTTACATTCCTAAGAATGTTATGCTTATATAAAAATATATAGGGTAATCTTAATACCACATTTTTCTTAGGTAAACTTAAAATCCAAGTGTAATTTTTAGTCTAAGACAAATTTGTCTTTTATGTAATTTCAATAATTTTTACCCTTTAAAACCAACGAAAATATCAAGTTAGATTGAAAAATATTAAAGGGTGTGTTCTCCATTGCAGTGGAAAAGCACTTTCAAGCTAAAAGTGGGATTTAAGTGCTTTTTGGCTTCTACGTTTAAGAGTGAAAATTATCAAAATAACATTATTTATATTAATTATTTAAAAAGTATATAAAAATTCAATTTATTTATATTTTATATATCATTATCTTAAATTATTTAATTACTTCATGTATAATATTAAATTATTAAAATCTTATTTAACATTTTTTTAATTTTTTAAAATATTTTATATATAACTAATTTTAAAATAATTTATATTAATTACTTAAAAGGTATTTAAATTTTATATTTCATTTATCATTATATTAGTTTATTTAAATATTATATAACTTAACTAATTTTTAACTTTCTACTATCATGTAACACCCGAAACCCGACTTAGACGTTATGGCCGAATCTGGCGGTGTCACATTGAAGTGTTTAGCGTAAAACTTGTTGTCATTGAAATCCTCAAAATTAATTAATCATTTTGTTATTAAACGGTGATTCCAAAATGGGTTGTCCATTTCCAAAGCGTGCATCATTAAAAGCTAATCACTTTTAAAACGTTACTAATTTTCAAAATCTCATTTATTGCGAAAGTATTTTAGGAAATGTTGTGAAAACGTGGTGTCTTTGAAAACAATTACCTTTTGAAAACCAGCCTTTTTCTACAACTAGCAATTTATATCAAACTAAATAAATAAAAACCCCAATTTAAAGTTTATAACTTTAAAGAGGCCTTATTACATAAAAATACTCGAATTCAGTTACTTATAAATCAAAAGCTAAAAACGAAAGCTAATGCGGTTGTGTGGCCATCATCGAGTCCTCGCAAGACCAAACCCACCTACATTTCGGGATTACATGCAGTTAAGCAGAGGGTGAGTTTACAAAACTCGATGTGTAATCCCTAACAAGCAAACAATCAATTAAGCAAGAGATAAATGCGGTTTGGGCTCGAGCAGTTATAATAACAATCCGATTCGGTATGGGCTTAAGCCCTTTCTCAGAATCGTAAACGATTGGGCTTGAACCCAGGACAATGCTAGTAATCAGAAGGGCCTTTGCACAATTTCAATATTAGTATCAGTGGGGCCTTGGCCCATAACAGTAACATATATCAGTCATGCAGTGAACAATATGTAATATCATTAATTGATGCAGTAACAGTACAGTATCATTAATTAGTGTAGATATGCAATCAGAAATCCTACCTAATCTAGCCTCTACAAACCACTCCGTCCTGCCAAACACACCATGTGGGGATAAATTTGACCCACCCAGCCAGACACCAAGATTAGCACCTGTTGCAGTACTAAATAGTATTGCAGCAAAGCTGCCAGTAAAATAAATGGCATATAGCCATCAGTAGGTCCACAGTCGTCTTGGGTGACCCGTGCAACGTTACCAGTAATATGAACGGCACAAAGCCATCAGTAGGTCCACAGTCATCATGGGCGATCCGTGCGACCTTATCAGTACAGTACATGTAACACCCCTTACTCGTAATTTCCACCGAAATCGGGCCTGAGGCATTACTGGATAAAAGCCACATGATCGCCACTTAGGCTCATCGTGACTACTCTCTTAAGTCACCTCATCAACCTCATTCTCGACTTACGAGACCTCACTCATACACACGACGCTTTCGAGACTATATTGAAACTTTTTCAAATCTTAAAATTTTCTCCATCTAAACAGGAACTACATTGCCCGTGCTAGATGACACACGCCCGTGGGTAGTCACACATGCCCGTGGGTAGTCACACACGCCCATGTTCACAAACCGTGCATGAAAACTCAAGCATTCTGCCTATGCCCCATGGTTAGGGCACACGCCCGTGCTTACCACCCATGGTGCACTGTAACATCCCTTACCCGTAATCCCCGCCGGAATCGGGCACGAGGCGTTATCATACAAAACTACTTGATCGCCACTTAGGCTCAACGCGACTACTCTCTTTGAGTCACTATAACAACCTCATTTTCAACTTACTAGACCTCACTCGTACATACAAGGGCTCTCGAGGCTATATCAAAAACTCTCACGATCCATAAAATTTCTTTCTCAACTAAACAGGGAGTACACGTCCGTGTTAGAAGACACACATGCCCGTGTGTAGTCTCACATGCCCATGTGCCCAAGCTGTGCCTAAAAACCTCCTCATTCTGCCAAAGTCCCACGGCTAGGGCACACACCCATGTGGAATAAGACACGGCGGTGTACCCTTAAGACATGCCCGTGTCTTCCACCAGTGTCGACACTGACAAATTTCACACGGCCTGGACACGCCCGTGTAGTTAGTCCGTGGTCTATCCTGACTTAAAATGCTAACATGCAGAGGAAGCACGGCCAGGTTACACGCTCGTGGGCTGACAGTGTGTCACACATGGCCTAGACACACGCCCGTGTGCCTACCCATGTGGACGAGAATGAGGCTGTTTTCTAAGATCTTTACATTACCACATAACTTTATTCATCATACTAATAAACAATTCATGATTTCAATATAAACTCCCATAAGTAACTCATAATTTCATAAATGATAAGGTGAGCCATTAACCTTGGCAATTTACAAAATAATTTTCTTAACAAGAACCAATACACCTTTGGCCAAAATAACAAAATAATCTAACTAGTCTAGCCCCTATATATGCCATACAAAAAATCATTAAGTCTAAATATATGAAGTGAGCAGATAGTATGGGCAGACTCCTGGTTATCGACGTATCTTGGCTCGACTCTTTAGCTCTATAAAATAAGGGAAAGAAAGGGGAGTAAGCTTTAAGCTTAGTAAGTTTACAGGTAAACAATATAACATTTTAACATGTATTCAACAATTTCATAGCTTTATATACTAAGCAAGAAACAATCTACATTCATGATCATGCTTACTCATTTCTTCCATTCACACATTCCAACCATATCACTAGCATAATGCATACATTCATTGGTAGGTTCCCCTGCACTTAGCATCACAATGTTACAATATACAGCACATCACAATCTCTTAGTCTATTACTTAGAGTAAATTTATTTGATGGTTCCGCACTTAGCCCATCATTAGATTTTATTGGGGTGGTAACACACTTAGCCCACCAAAAGGTTGGTTACGGTGGTATCACACGTAGCCCACCAAATGACAAGTAGACGATGGTATCTCACAAAGCCCATCGTAAATAAGCAATAAAGTGGTATCGCACTTAGCCCACCATCAAGTGGTCTTTACACTTTTATACGACTATTCCTTTATTCATACAATAATTATTCAATGACTACCACATTCAATCCACTTGAATCATATATGTTCTCAATCATGTCATAAACCAATTAGCAGCACAATGTATATAAGTAAATTGTATTGTTTACACATAAACTTACCTCGATGCAAAACATGTTAACTGGCGATTTACTCAATCACCTTGCCTTTCCCACGATCAAGGTTGATTCTGCGCTCTTCTTTATCTATAACAATAAAATTCATTCATTTAGATCATTCTATGATCATAATACATCAATTTCTACACTTGGGCAAAAATGACCATTTTGCCCTTATACATTGGCAAAATTACGATTTTGCCCCTATGCTCGTAATTTATTTTTCAAAAAATTTTCTCATTAAACAAGCCTAACTAAACAATTATTTCTTTTACAACTACTCAAAATTCCAACTATTTCATGCATTTATGACATAATCTCACTCTTTGCATTTAAGTCCTACTTAGGTGTTTTCATGCAAACATCTTTCACAAAAGTTGTTTCTCATCTCCTAACTTTCATTTTCTCCGATAAAAACTCAGTTAACATCATAAATACTCCCATGGAAAGTCCCTATACTTCCAACCATATTGCAAATTGGTCCCTTCATTAGCTAGCTTAAGCTTTGGGGACTCCAAAAATACAAAAATCATCAATTAAAACCACCTAAATCACTTACTAGTAAGGAGATAGCTTGGCTAAAAGTTTGAAGCCCCAAAAGCTCTATTTTCTCTTCAATTTTTGGTGGGAAGAAGGAGGGTGAATAGTGAAAGATGATAACATCTTTTACTCATCTTATTTTATTTATTAGCCACCTTACATCATCAAATTTGACCAAAATTTAATGCACTTGTCCCCTAGCTTCCCATGGCCGGCCAACACCTTCAATATGGCCTAATTGCACTTTAAAATCCTCCAAATTACATTCTATAGCTATTAGTACCTTTATCTTATAAAATAGAACTTTCGCCTCTTATGCGATTTAGTTATTTTTCACAATTAAGCATGCTATTGCTAGAATTAAAGCACCAAAATTTCCATATAGCCATATATTAATACCATAATACATAAAATAATACTAAAATAATTTTTCTCAACCTCGATTTAGTGGTCCCAAGACCACTATTTTGACTAGTCCCAAAATCGGGCTGTTACAACTCTCACCCCTTTAGGGATTTTTGCCCTCGAAAATCTTACCGGTAAAGAGGTTTGGATATTGCTCTCTCATGGCTTCTTCTGGTTCCCATGTAGCCTCTTCTACACCGTGTCTTTGCCATAACACTTTTACTAAGGCTATGTCTTTATTCCTCAACTGTTTCACTTCTCGAGCTAAGAATTTAATCGACTCTTCTTCATATGTCATATCCGGTCGTATCTCAACTTCTGTTGGAGGAATCACATGCAAAGGATCGGAGTGATAACACCTTAACATTGATACATGAAACATGTTGTGGATTTTCTCTACCAGTAAAGCCAATCGATATGCCACTGGCCCAATCCTTTCGGTAATCTCATACGGCCCTATGAATCTCAGACTCAATTTACCCTTTTGACCAAATCTCAGTATTTTCTTCCACGGGGACACTTTCAAAAATACTTTGTCGCCCACTTGAAACTGAATTTTTTTCTTTTCAAATCTGCGTACGACTTTTGTCGGTCTGAAGTAGCTTTTAGACTATCCCGAATAACCTTCACCTTCCCTTCAGTCTCTTTAACTAAATCAACCCCATGGATTTGTTTCTCACTCAGTTCAGTCCAATACAAGGGAGTCCGACACTTACGACCATATAAGGCTTCATACGGTGCCATCCGTATGCTCGACTGGTAAATATTGTTGTATGCGAATTCGACCAAGGGTAGGTATCTTTCCCAACTACCTTCGAATTCTAACACATAGCATCGGAGCATATCTTCAAGAACTTGAATTACTCTCTCAGATTGACTATCAGTCTGAGGATGGAATGAGTGCTAAAGTTCAATCTTGTACCCAAGGCCTCCTGCAACTTCTTCCAAAACCTCGAAGTAAATCTCGGGTCTCTGTCCGAGATAATAGATACAAGCACTCCATATAACCTTACTACCTCTGCAATATACATCTCAGCTAACCTTTCCATCGAATAATCAATATGCACCGGTATAAATTGAGCCTACTTCGTTAATCTATCAACGATAACCCACACAACATCTTTCTTTTTTAGAGTCATATGCAACCCCGTCACGAAGTCCATGGTGACCCGATCCCACTTCCACTCGGGAACCATCACTGGTTGAAGTAATCCTGAAGGCACTTGATGTTCAGCTTTCACTTGTTGACAAATCAGACATTTTGTTACATACTCCGAGATATCTCCTTTCATGTCTGGCCACCAATAAAATTTCTTTAGATCATTGTACATTTTCGTACTGCCGAGGTGTACTGACAAATAACTACTATGTGCCTCTTGTAAAATTTTTTGGATTAACTCGTCATCTCTGGGTACACAAATTCTATCATGGAACATTAAGCAATCATCCAAACTTACCTGAAATTCAGAATCAGCTCCTGATTCACACTTAGCTCTTTTAGCTAGTATCTCGCTATCATTCCTTTGAGCTTCACATATTTGTTGAACAAATAGTGGTCTAGCTCTCAACTCGGTCAGTATAGCACTATCATCGGATAATGACAAACTCGTGTTCATAGCTCTCAAAGCATACAAGGATTTTTTACTTAAAGCGTTCGCAACTATATTCCTTTCCCCGGGTGGTAATCGATCACTAGCTCGTAGTCCTTCAATAATTCAAGCCAGCGTCATTGCCATAAATTTAACTCCTTTTGATTCATCAAGTACCTCAAACTCTTATGATCCGTGAAGATTCGACACTTCTCACTGTATAAGTAATGTCGCCAAATCTTCAATGCGGAAACAATCGCGACCAACTCCAAATCATGAGTCAGGTAATTCTTCTCATGTGGTTTTAGCTGTCTCGAGGCGTAAGCGACTACCTTACCCTCTTACATCAACACAACCGAAACCATTTAACGATGCGTCACTGTAGACCACAAAATCTTTTCCCGACTTAGGTTGTACCAAAATCGGTACCTCTGTCAACAACGTTTTCAATCTCTCGAAACTCTGTTGGCATTTTTTAGTCTATTCAAACTTAACATCCTTGTGAAATAGTTTCGTCATCGGAGTAGCAATCATAGAGAATCCTTTCACGAATTGCCTATAGTACCCCACTAAACCCAAAAAGCTTCTGACTTTTGACACGATCCTTGGCCGTTTCCACTCCACAATAGCCGAGACCTTTCCGGATCAACTCTAATACCCTCACCCGACACAATGTGTCCTAAGAATCCAACCTCTCGAAGCCAAAACTTGCTCTTACAAACTTTAGCATATAATTTCTTGTCTCTTAAAATCTGTAAGACAATCCTCAGATGCTCCGCATGATCACTCTCATCTCTGGAGTAAACCAATATGTCATCAATAAAAACAACTACAAACTTGTCCAAATAAGGTCGGAAGACACGATTCATTAAGTCCATAAAAATGAAGGAGTATTCGTTAAACTGAATGGCATGATCAGAAACTCATAATGGCTATACCTCGTCTGAAATGCCTTTTTCAGAACATCTTGTTCCTTAGCCCTCAACTGGTAATAACCAGATCTCAGGTCAATCTTGGAGAACACCGTAGCTCCCTTCAGTTGATCAAATAGATCATCTATCCTCGGTAAAGGATACTTATTCTTCACAGTTACTTTGTTGAGTTGTCTATAGTCATCGTCCCATCCTTCTTCTTTACAAAAAGTGCTGGGGCACCCCACGGTGAATAACTCGATCTTGCAAAACCCTTATCTGTTAACTCTTGCAATTGAACCTTCAGTTCTTTCAACTCTAGTGGGGCCATCCTATACGGAGCAACGAAAATAGGTGCCATTCCCGGAACTAACTCAATTCCAAACTCGACCTCTCTAGCCAGGGGCAATCCAGGTAACTCTTCTGGGAATACATCCAAATACTCACATATAACCGGCACTATTTTCATATTAGCTTCAGACTCTTGGGTGTTCAATATAAAAGTGAGATATGACTCACATTCTTTTCTCAAATATTTCTCAGCCACCAAGGAAAAATCATCATCGGTAAATTATCTGACTCACCTGATTCAACTCAAATAACATCTCCATTTTTACATTTTAATTCAATGAATTTACTACCACAATTCACTAAAACACTATGGGTATTCAACCAATCCATACCAAGAATCAAATCAAAATCATCAAACGACAACAACATAAGGTTTGCCAGAAAATAATGACCCCTAATTGTCAAGGGACAGTTCCTACAAACCTTGTCCACTAACACATGTTTTCCTAACGGGTTGGACACCTTTACCACAAATTTAGTAGACTCAATAGTCATATTCAAACTAGATGCCAATCTCATACAAATATAAGAATGGGTCGACCGGGTCAATCAAAGCAATAACAAAGATGTCATAAAGAGAAAAAGTACCCGTTATTACATCAGCGATGATGCCTCTTCTCGAGCGCGAATAGCATAGGTTCTTGCTGGCCGGACCCTCTGACCTCACAGTAGAGTCTTGTGATACACCTCTACCACTAGTCTTACCTCCCGGGTTCTTTTGTGGCCTACCTCTAGAGGATACATTACTTGATCTCACCTCTTGCTTTTTCTCTTTATCATCTCTTTCAGGGCAGTTTCGGATGAAATGGTCGGGGGAACCACATTTGTAACAATTTCAATTGTTTCCCCAACATTCTCCAGTGTGATGTCTGCCACAACTTGGGCACTCTGGTCTGGACTTTGGATTGCCCACACTTGTCATTGAGGTTGCCTGAACTCTTGAACCTGAGTAATTGTTGCCTCGTTCCCTTTGCGAATACCTGACTGATGCAGTCGCCTGAGGGTTCACTTCCTTGGACCTTTTAGATTGAGCTTGGTAAGATTTACTCATCGGTCTTTTTCTCGCGTCCCGGGCCTCACTCACGGCTTTCCTCTTTTCCTTATTCAATTCTTTGGCCTTATTGGCCCTATCCACCAATACCAAAAACTCCTTTAGCTCTAAAATCCCGACTAAGAGTCTGACATCTTCATTCAACCCATCTTCAAATCTCTTGCATAGGATAGCTTCCGTGGACATACATTCTTATGCGCATTTCATCAGTATACACCCAAACCCGATCTACACACCACGACCGAATCGGTATGTCACAGGGAAAAAGGGTTTTGAGAGTTTTAGGTTTAAGTTTAAAAGTTTGAGGAAAACACTTCGCTAAATTGTGTATTTGAAAAAAAAACTTGAGTAGGTTAGATTGAAATCTGATGATGTATTTGAAAACCCGGGAAATTTTAAAAACTTACTCCGATGGGTAGACAAAACAGGTTTATCTCGTTGAGAAGTTTGAGTTGTTTATCATTGTTACAAAAACATTTTTGTCTTAGTAGAAAATCGTGTTTAAGTTAGAAAACATTTGAGTTCTTTTTATTCCAAACCTTAGTGTGATACCCGATGGTATAGTTTAAAATGTCGCTTTTGTACTTTGAAATCGTTGTCTTTCCAATTTTTTTAGCACAATTTAACCCAATTAATTTGTTAAGGCATATTATAAATCCACTTTAATCATAAACAAAACATAATTTAAAAAGGCCATTTACAAACCCAAATAAAACCAAATAGTAATAAAACTTAAGTACCAAATTTCATAAAATCCGAGCAAATCTTTACTTGAGCATGTCATGAGCACCTTGAGTCCATCCGGCTCCATGTCCGTCTAAGTGTCACTGAAAAAGTCAAAGGAGAGAGTGAGTCACAAGACTCGGTGTATAAATCCTCTTCAGTATAACATGCCAACTCACATATCATAACAAAATAATGCAAGTGATGCACCGATCCTAGCCAACCATATCACCTTTTCTACCCGTGTGGTGCCAAACCACTTTGGTGGTGCCAAACCATTGGTGACCCAAAGTCACGATATCCATCTTGTGGTACCAAACTTTGGTGACCAAGTCACAAATAATCCAATGATGGGGCCAACCTATCGTGTGATACCAAATCACTAGCGACGATCCCAGTATCTCATAAGTGGGGCCAACCCACGGTGGTGTCAAACCACGAGGACGAGTCGCAATGGGTGCCAAACCTCGGTGTCCCAAAGACACAATGTGATACCAAATCACTGGTGACCGTAGTCACAAATCCGATGATGGGGCCAACCCATCGTGTGATACCAAATCTTGGCGTCAATCCGTATAATCAATGGGGCCAACCCACCGTGGTACTAAGCCACTGGGACGAGACGCCGAGGTGCCAAACCTCCGTGACCCAAAGTCACAAAATATCATTGTGGTACCAAACCACTTTGGAGGTGCCAAACCTCCGGTGTCCCAAAGACACAGTGTCCCAAAGACACGGATATCATACTCCCCTCCTCTCATATCACCCAATCACATATCATACTAGATGCAAAATCGTGCAATCATGCTATCATGCTCACATGCTCAATATGGCATCTCAATGAATATACACCCATAATCATGATATCGTAGATCATCACATATTTCATAATGAAACGGACTTACCGAATCCGTATCCATACCTCAATGGGTATCGAATAGTCAACCACACTTTGTTTCATTTACACAAACAGGTTATCACATTACTTTAGTTAAGATAGTGTGTTGGTTTACACACCTGAAATAGCGAAGATTAAATCCTAAGAACCGATCTAAGTCCCTTGATCACCTCGACAACCCCGATCCTACAATCGGCCAACAATGGATTAGTCACTATATCATTCGGCCAAAAATAGGTAACCCAAGGGGTTGCGTTAAGCCCTACCTTTGCAAATGGTTCGGTTTCCAACCCCGCCCGAACCAATCACTGATTCCTTCTGATAATCGGCCTCCCCTCTAAAACATAAACATTAGTCTCATCACACTTCGGTTTAACAACTCTAAAGAAACCATTATAGCTACCTTTTTCCACCACTTACCGAGTGCTTAACAGGGTAAGAAGGCTCTCCTTGCTTGATTTGAACTCCAAAGGCCCTATCGAAAAATGATCACCAATACAAGTGATTAACTCCTTTTAATAGATACTGAAATTGGCCCTTAAACATACTAACAATCCAAGAAAGTACCGGAGAAAGGAGAAAGGGCCATTCTACCAACACTTACCCTCTTAGAAGACCGATTGTACAAGACTCCAATCAAGAGGAATAGGTTGGCTAACACCCTTGATCAAGAAAAGAAAAGCTTTAAAACAAAGAAGAAATCGGTAAGGGTTGTAGTAAGGTTCTACTAATGTGTTTTGGAAAAGAAAGAAATAGATTAAAGATATGGAGAGGTGCTTTCGGTTTAAAGAAAAAGAGATGGATGATGGTGATTTTGGAGGATGAGTTTCGACTTAAAAGAAATGGGTAACACAAATGGTGACAACGGCTAAAAAGTTTAAGAAGAGAAAGAAAGTAAAAAGGTGATGAAAAGGGTGGTGCTTTCGGTTTAGAAGAAGAAGGAATGGAGGAAGATCTCCTTGGAAGATAAAGTTTCGGCACAAGTTGTAGAGAAAACACAAGGCTGGTTTCGGTTTAACACAAATGAAGAAGAAAGGAAAATGAGAGACGCATTCGGCTTCTACAAAAAAACAAAAGAAAAGAATGATGGAAACAACAAGCAAATTCGGCAAAGATGGGAGCACTTGGGGTTTCGGTTTCAAGCATGAAAAGAAAAACAAAATGGTTTCGGCTTAGGCTATTTGCAAGTGGAGAGCTTTGCTAGCTTTTGACTAAACGAAATCAGCTTGTTTGACAAAATGGAAGGCTTACCAAAAGACCAAAAGAGAGACTTGTTGACACCTAGCTAAAACCGAAAAATGCACAACTTGCCAAAATGAAATTTCGGCACTCTCCTCCCCAACTTACCAACCGACCAAGCTCCCCCAAACACTCCTCAAAATCGGCCAACCTCCCCCCATTCACTCCCAAACCACAAATTCAAATAACTATGACCAAGTCTTCCTCCTATTTTCACTCTCCACCCACCGTTTGAAAGAGTTGACAAAGTCCAAGGCAGAGTTCAAACTTCCTACAACTCTTCCCTTCATGCCGTCAAAATGGATGCAAAAGTGTGGGATTTTCGCAACTTGAACTCGGGACCTCCTCCCTTGCAATTGACGCCATACACATGCTCCAAGTGGCGCATGCTTGCCACTTTGCTAGCTCTTCATTTGTGCTCAAGAACACCAATTAAAATATATAAGCCCCAGCTCCTTGACTCCTATCACCTAAAGTCCAAAACTAAAATTTTCCCACCTACTTAGGCTCACTCCTAGCCTACAACTAAGCCCCAAACCACACAAACGTATTACACTTCTTGAGTCGAACAAATTCACGCTCATATTCTGCCATAGTCATTTTTTCTTGCTTCAGATCAAGGAATTCCTTCCGCTTCTGGTCCACAAACCATTGACTTATATACTTCTTTCGAAACTCCTTTAAAAAGAAGTCCCATGTTACCCTCTCCTTAGGAACCACTGAGGTCAACGTTTTCCACCAATGGTATGCCGAGTCCCTTAGCAAAGACATAGCGCACTTTAAGCTTTCCTCAAGTGTGCAGGAGAGTTCATCAAAAACCCTCATTGAGTTCTCAAGCCAGAACTCCGCCCGCTCGGGGTCATCATCTATATTAGCTCGAAAATCTTTAGCCCCTTGCTTCTGAATTTTATCTACCGAGGGCTTAGTTGTCCTCACCATTTCTACACCTTGGGGAGCCACAGGTACGGGCTGAGGTATAGGAGGAGGTGGAGGAGGTTGAGCATTCGGGTTTACTTGTACATACTCAGTGTACCAATTACTCATCATTTGAAGAAAAAATTTTGAGCCTCTTCTCCTTGACCCCTAGTCTCGGGTTCACTCTGCAAAGGCCCGATCCCTTGCGGGAGCTGGCACATTACTAGCTGTGTCATCAGCAGCCGACTGATCGGGATCCATATACTATATAGAACAAATTTAAAATCATCAGAAGTCACCACACTATCATTATACGCTTATGGCATGTATAGCTAGACTCCTACACATGCTACGGTAGTCCTAAAACTGACTAAACCATAGCTCTGATACCACTAAATGTAACATCCCTTACCCGTAATCCCCGCCAGAATCGGGCACGAGGCATTACCGTACAAAACTACTTGATCGCCACTTAGGCTCAATGCGACTACTCTCTTTGAGTCACTATAACAACCTCATTTTCGAATTACGAGACCTCACTCGTACATACGAGGGCTCTCGAGGATATATCGAAAACTTCTACTATCCATAAAATTTTATTCTCAACTAAACAGGGAGTACACACTCGTGTTAGAAGACACATATGCCCGTGTGTAGTCTCACAAGCCCATGTGCCTAAACTGTGCCTAAAAACCTCCTCATACTGCCAAAGTCCCACGGCTAGGGCACATGCCCATGTGGAATAAGACACGCTCGTGTACCCTTAAGACATGCTCGTGTCTTCCACCCATGGTCGACACTGACAAATTTCACACGGCCTGGACACGCTCGTGTGGTTAGTCCGTGGTCTATCCTGACTTAAAATGCTAACATGTAGGGGACACACGGCAAGGTTGCACGCTCGTGGGTTGACCTTGTGCCACACATGGCCTAGACACACGCCCCTGTGCCTACCTATGTGGACGAGAACGAGGCTGTTTGCTAAGTTCTTTACATTCCCCTAGCTCATACCACATAACTTTATTCATCATTCTAATAAACAATTCATGATTTCAATATAAACTCCCATAAGTAACCCATAATTTCATAAATGATAAGGTGAGCCATCAACCTTGACAATTTACAAAATAATTGTCTTAACAAGAACCAATACACCTTTGGCCAAAATAACAAAATAATCTAACTAGTCTAGCCCCTATACATGCCATACAAAAAATCACTAAGTCTAAATATACCGAGGTGAGCAGATAGTGTGGGCGGACTCCTAGTTATCGACGTATGCCGGCTCGACTCTAGCTCTATAAAACAAGGGAAAGAAAGGGGAGTAAGCTTTAAGCTTAGTAAGTTTACAGGTAAATAATATAACATTTTAACACGTATTCAACAATTTCATAGCTTTATATACTAAGCAAGAAACAATCTACATTCATGATCATGCTTACTCATTTCTTCCATTCACACATTCCAACCATATCACTAGCATAATGCATACATTCATTGACAGGTTCCCCTGCACTTAGCATCACAATGTTACAATATACAGCACATCACAATCTCTTAGTCTATTACTTAGAGTCAATTTATTTGATGGTTTCATTCTTAGCCCACCATTAGATTTTATTGGGGTGGTAGTGCACTTAGCCCACCAAAAGGTTGGTTACGGTGGTATCGCACGTTGCCCACCAAATGATAAGTAAACGATGGTATCTCAGAAAGCCCATCGTAAATAAGCAATAAGGTGGTATCGCACTTAGCCCACCATCAAGTGTTGTCTTTACACTTTTATACGGCTATTCCTTCATTCATACAATAATTATTCAATGACTACCACATTCAATCCACTTGAATCATATATGTTCTCAATCATGTCATAAACCAATTAGCAGCACAATGTATATAAGTAAATTGTATTGTTTACACATAAACTTACCTCGATGCAAAACGTGTTAACTGGCGATTTACTCAATCAACTTGCCTTTCCCACGGTCAGGGTTGATTTCACGCTCTTCTTGATCTATAACAATGAAATTCATTCGTTTAGATCATTCTATGATCATAATACATCAGTTTCTACACTTGGGCAAAAATGACCATTTTGCCCTTGTATATTGGTAAAATTATGATTTTGCCCCTAGGCTTGTAATTTATTTTTCAACACATTTTCTCATTAAACAAGCCTAGCTGAACATTTATTTCTCTTATAACTACTCAAAATTCCAACTATTTCATGCATTTATGACACAATCTCACTCTTTGCATTTAAGTCCTACTTAGGTGTTTTCATGCAAACATCTTTCACAAAAGTTGTTTCTCATATGCCTAACTTTCATTTTCTCCCATAAAAACTCAGTTAACATCATAAATATGCCCATGGAAAGTCCCTAGACTTCCAACCATATTGCAAATTGGTCCCCTCATTAGCTAGCTTAAGCTTTGGGGACTCCAAAAATACAAAAATCATCAATTAAAACCACCTAAATCATTTACTAGTAAGAAGATAGCTTGGCTGAAAGTTTGAACCCCCAAAAGCTCTATTTTCTCTTCAATTTTCGGTGGGAAGAAGGAGGGTGAAAAGTGAAAGATGATAACATCTTTTACTCATCTTATTTTATTTATTGGCCACCTTACATCATCAAATTTGACCAAAATTTAATGCACTTGTCCCCCTAGGTCCTATGGCAGGCCAACACCCTCAATATGGGCTAATTGCACTTTAAAATCCTCCAAATTACATTCTATAGCTATTAGGTACCTTTATCTTATGAAGTAGAACTTTTGCATCTTATGCAATTTAGTCCTTTTTCACAGTTAAGCATGCTATTGCTAGAATTAAAACACCAAAATTTCCATATAGCCATATATTAATACCATAATACATAAAATAATACTAAAATAATTTTTCTCAACCTCGGTTTAGTGGTCCTGAGACCACTGTTTTGACTAGTCTCAAAATCGGGATGTCACATACACACTGACCACCTCACATGACCTTGAGTCTAAGCACATGCCCATGTGGCTAGCTCGTGGCCTACACTACTCAATTTTGACAAAGTGACACGGCCAATGCACACACCCGTGGGCTGGCCGTGTGTCACATATGGCCTAGACACATGCCCGTGTGCCTTTCCACATGGACAAGAACAAAGCTATTTACTAAGTTCTTTTCACTCCTCACTCAAACACAACATGTACTCATCCAATCCATCTATAATCAACTCATATTGAAGCACAAACTCACATGGATAACTACATCTTTTCATATAATAAAATAGCCAACAACTATGGCATTATACAAAATAGATTATCCATCTAAAAGCCAACACATCTTAGCCATTTACAACAAAATTTACTAACTTGTCTAGCCTTTATACATGCCATATACAAAACATCAAGTCTACTGTACCAGAGTAAGCTGATAGTGTGGGCGATCTTCCGATTAATCCACGTATCTCGATTCAACCCTCTTTCTCCATAAGATAAGGGAAAAGAAAATGAGTAAACCTTGAGCTTAGTAAGTTTACATATAAACAATTTAAGCATTCTAGTATAAACTAAACATCAATTAGCATTATACTACCAAATAAATTCACATCCACAATTATGCTTACTCTTTCTATCCCTTGCCACATTTCCAGCACATCATGAGTTACATACTCATAATCATTGACATGTACCCCTGCACTCAATATCACATTTACTCAATATACAACACATTATTATTCTTAATAATACATCTACATAGCTAATTTCTCGGTGATTTCACACTTAGCCCACCACAATCAATTTATAGGGTAGTATCGCGCTTAGCCTACCAACAAAGATATTCATAGTGGTTTCGCACATAGCCCACTAAATAATATAATTAACTATGGTATCACACACAGCCCATCGTTGTTTAGTATTAAGGTGGTATCGCACTTAGCCCACCATCAAGCATTATCACTACACATTCACATATCTACTTGTAATTCATTCATCCATTCACAATTACTATCTCATTCATTCCTCTAGAACTGTACAGGTCCTCAATCATGCTACAAACTAGCTAGCATTAAGAATGTAAACTCATATATGCATCGGTTATACGTAAACTTACCTCGGTACTTAAAAGTATTGAAACGTGTAATTTAGTCCACCACCTTGCTCTTGCCTCGGTTTCGATCCAGGCTTCGTCTTTCTTGATCTATAATGATAAATCAACTCATTCAATACACACATTGACTAAATTGACCATTATCTCATACTTTAGCAAAAATACCATTTTGCCCCTAAACTTTCTCATATTTACTCATTTTCCCCAAGGTTCATAAAGTGATTTTCATTCAACTTTCTAGTCTTTCATGCTTAGCCGAACCATTTACTCACTAAAGAAATCATCAATTCTCACTAAATCACACATGTATGACCAAACTCAAGACTTTCACAAATAAGTCCCTACATGCATTTTTCATGGAAATCACTTAGCAAAAGATGTTTCTACTACATCAAGCTTTCATATTCTTCCATAAAACATCAAAATACATGCATTTCATACATGGGTACATTATTTGACATCCATCCTTGCTCAACATATAGCTAAAAATAGCTTTCTCATGTTATTAGGACTTCAAAAATATGAAAAAATCAAAACGGGGCTTG
The DNA here is from genome assembly GCA_025506655.1 of Gossypium rotundifolium. Taxonomy (NCBI): domain Eukaryota; kingdom Viridiplantae; phylum Streptophyta; class Magnoliopsida; order Malvales; family Malvaceae; genus Gossypium; species Gossypium rotundifolium. Next base: position 165,371,028 of record CP106729.1, on the reverse strand, counting down.
GATGCACTTACTAGCAAGCTTGAAAAGTTGAAGAGCCCTAACAATGTCTTCTTGAAAATTTTGGCAGCCTTGGAGAAGAAGATGAATGAAATTCTATTATCTTTTCCCATTTTAATCATTTAATTGACAAATGACCAAAATGCCCTTTTTGACAAACTTTATATTTTAACCCATCCATGCCCAATTTTGTCCAAAAATTAAAAATTGGGAAAATTGCTCATTAAGGACTCTAATTGATATTCTAAAGCTATTTCATACAAATAACTTCTAGAATCTCACATTTTGCAACTTTTGCAATTTAGTCTTTCATGAAACTTTCACACTAACATGAAAAGTTGCAAAAGTTGCAAAATGTGACTAAAGGACTAAATTGTGAAACTTTCGCAAAATATTCTAAAGCTATTTGTGGTCTCGCACCACTATTCTGACAAAAGTTTCACAAAATTTCATAAAATTTAGTCTATCTAGAATCTCACAAAATTTCAAGCGCAAATTTCACAAAATTGCTTCATGAAACTTTCACACTAACATGAAAACATGACATAAACCTAAAAAAATAATACATATACCTCAGATTTGTGGTCTTGCACCACTATTCTGGCTAGGCCCTAAATCGGGATGTTACAGTACACTTCCTCCAAATATAACAAACCATCCCCATGCAATATGTCGTGACATAATATCATACGTGTATGCAAAATGTCATGCTTAATCATAGTCATACATATCATAGAAATCAGTCATACATAACATAAGGCCATAACAGCCATTTCATCTCTTTGGGGTATAACAGTCATTTTACCCTATTAGGGTATTTCGATTATTTTACCCTATAGGGGTATTTCGTTCATTTTATCTTATGGGGTATTTTGGTCATTTTACCCTATGGGGTATTTCGGTCATTTTACCTTATGGGGTTATTTTAGTCATTTTACCCTATGGGGGTATTTCGGTCATTTTACCCTATGGAGGCATTTCTGTCATTTTACCCTATGGGGGCATTTCGGTCATTTTACCCTATGGGGTTATTTCATTCATTTTACCCTATGGGGTATTTCGGTCATTTTACCCTATGGGGTCTCGGTACAGATATCGACCTCTCAGAAGGTCCGCAATCGCCTCGAGCGACTCCGGTAACCTAAATGGTCATAACAGTATAAATGGGCCCAAGGCCCATTACTCGGCCCCAGTGGGCCCACACTCTTGTGCAGCCCGTTCAGCCTAGATTTTGCCACGGCTATGAGACCTACATAGCCTAGTCTAGTATTTGTCACAAATCGTAGATTTCATTCATGTGGGGCCCACGAGCCCATTGGGCCCACACAGCCCCTTTTTAGCACAATATGGCCCATTACGACCTAAGCCCACAAAAATGCTCATGGAGGGCTCTACAGTCATACGCCCGTGATTCATGGGTTCGGTTTGACCACACGTGCATTCGCATGCCCATGTGACCTCCAAGCCTAATCTTTTGACTTTTTGGCTTTTGCCATTCTACAGTCAAAATAGTGTGAATACACACCTGTAAACCGCTCCAAGTTTCTCAAGCACCCAACCTTGATTGAGTAATATGCGATTTACTCCTCTTAGATCGCTGACTAAAATGATCGAACACTAATTTCTGACTTACTGCAATAACAACAGATCTCATCAGGTAGAATCATTCACAAGTGGCTTAAATCCATGAATATCAAACTTGCAGAAACATAGGGATATTCGGCCTATCCTCAAAAACCAAGATAATGCTTTTACCTTAACTGAACGATGAACGAAGAAGGTTTTGATTGCTTCAGTCACTTGGACCCCTTCACTCCACTGAAATACCCAGTACCCAACAAACCGCCACATCGCAAGGAAAAGACAAGAATCGCAATTAGAACACGTAAGAAGAAGCATTTGACTTTCGAAAAAGATAGAAGAAAACAGATTTGAATACATAAAGAAATATCAGAGAATCAAAGGAGGGAACTTATGAGTACCTACTGATTCATCAGAACTCTTATAAGACTGAAACCACAACACCACAAAGAGATGCACGGAACGGTCATTAAACCCAAAATAGAAGAACACCGAAAGAAAAAATAGAGAAAGGAAGGAGGGATATACTATTTGGCCAGATTTGATAAAAGAAAATGAAAACGAGGGAGAAAAGTGAATCAGCTAGGATAGAAACCAAAAAGAACCAAAAGCCGATGAATGAAAGAAAAGAAAAGGAGAATTCAACAGATGCATGCCGAAAATGACAAACATTTTCCCCAGCCAAATTCTCAAAGCTAGAGTTCCCCCAAACGGCACAACACTTCTCTCAATCAAACTCCTTGATTTTCTCCTAGGATCTCTCCCCTTATCCCTCTTTGAATTGCTCCACCAATTTCTCCTCAGCAACCCTAACAATTCCATTCAAATTCTATTCAAACTCCGCTTAGCTGTGTTTTAGTCCAACTCTACTACCTACACAGCTCAAGAGTAAAATAAATACTCCATTGTGCAACCCAGGACTTGAACCTCAGACCTCACAGTTACACAACACGCCACCTTGCCACTAGACCACAAGCTCTTTTTTGTCATAAAACAAGCACTATTATTTATAAGGCCTATATGCCAGTGTCCTGATTCATTTAAGAGCAAAATTAAAAATTTTGCAAAACCCAAAACTTGAACCTAGGCTTCTCAAACACTCCCATACACACCCAAATCACTTAACCACTGAAGCAGACATTTATTTATGTCACTTTCTTTCACAACTAAATATTTATATGTAGTCTCCTAATCTGTTCCCTTGTTCAAAACCTATTTCTTCTAGGCTCAAAATTTGGGGCGTTACATATCATGTCTGAAAAGGATATTTTAGGTTTTGAAACTTCAAGGTAATATTCAAATTTAGGTTTACAACCTAGCAGATTTTTTATTTCTGAAAAATGGACTTGTCATGCTTGATTCTTTAGTCTCCTAAAGTTTGAATCATCAATGCACAATTAACTAGGACTTAATCCAAAACATATCAATAAAAATCATACATCAACAGAAATTTCATTCTAATTAGTGATATGAGGAAATTACTTAAGACAAGATATCATTCAGAGATTTGAGAATAATGCAAAAAGTTAGGAACTTTTTCGAAATAAAATTCACCCCCACACTTAAGATGTACATTGCCCTCAATGTACAAAGATAGATAATAATATAGTAAGAAAATGAAAAGAGAGGGAGAGAAGTGAAACTTCCTAAATTTTGAATGAAGTTAATGAAGAGAAACCAGATATGATTGAGTAGAGGTGAACGTAGGGGAGTGCCTCGAGCCGTTTGAAATTGAATCCTCAAAGCAGCCGATTTGATTTTATTGTATCCTAAGCTAAATTTAAATTGCATGAAGAATAAGAAGAAATAATAAAAATAAAAAAAGAATAAAAGTAAATAATGGGAAATGAAAGAAGAAAGATAACGGGAAAAGGAAAGAAGAAGGGGGTTAAATAGAGATGCAGCCCACAACTGTGTTCCTACCTGTGGTGCCCACACGGCCGTGTGTAAGGCCGTGTCCGTGTGGGAATGGAAAACGTACACCTAAACATGAAAAGAAATAAACTAAACTAATTAATGGGGTTAGTGCTCGGATTGCCTCCCGAGAAGCGCTTGTTTAAAGTCTTAAGCTAGACTTACTTCTCATTCGCATAATCATGGTGGGTTGAAGAGTTGAAAGTCCTTTCTCATGCTATCATTATATAGTTTGAGTGGAGTGGCATTTACCTTAAAAGTGTTGAATATGGGATTACTTACTCGACTGTTCCATAAGGGAAGGCATTAAGTACCTCAAAAGGGATCTCTTCGTTTGTCTTGAGGTTTGAAGTGGTGATTCGAGGGTCTATTTTATCTAACAGTACTTGATCTCCTATTTTGAAGTGATTTGATGGTCCTATAAGCTCGTCTAGGGGTTCCTTTGGTTTCACTTCGTGTGGTTTTGATTTCTCCTTGAAATGCGCTTTCCACTCATCTAGTTCATCGACCTTTATCGGTACGAGGTCTAAGATCTGGCTCAGTTATGTGATTTCGTAGTGCTTCCTATAAGGAAGGTTGAACCATTTGATTATCAATAGAATTTACATTCTCACCTTTATCGCTCGATGTCCTAGCCGAGTCAAGAGCTTGAAGAGTGATCGTTTCGTCACCTACACGAAGTGTGAGTTCTCCTGTACCAATATCAATTTTAGATCTGACAGTTGCTAAAAAGGGCCTTCCTAAAATTAAAGGAACAATATTGTCCTCATCCATATCTAAAACAACAAAGTCCACTGGGAATATGAATTTTTCAATTTTTACTAGCACATCTTCAATTATACCTCTATGAATTCGAATAGTCTTATCAGCTAATTGAATACTCATCCTAGTTTGTTTGGGTTTCCCTAGACCTAGCTGTTTAAACATTTTATAAGGCATAACATTGATGCTTGTCCCTAAATTAGCTAAAGCATTATCAATAGATAAACTACCAATTAAACATGGAATTGTAAAACTCCCTGGATCTTTTAATTTTCGTGGTAGTTTATTTTGCAACATTGCTGAGCATACTGTGTTTAATTCCACATGCGAATCCTCGTCTAACTTTCGCTTATTTGTCAAAAGCTCTTTTAAAAATTTCCTTGAATCTGGCATTTGCGAAAGAGCTTCAAGAAACAGTAAGTTAATATGTAATTTCTTTGAAAGTTTAAGAAACTTACCAAACCGTTCATCTATGTTGTCTTTCTTCATCACATTAGGGTATGGTATTTGAGGTTGGTACTCTTTAATTATTGGTTTTGGTTTTTCTTAGCTTTCCTTAACTTTACCTTCACTTACCATAGGTTCTTACCTTGGCTCAGATTTAGATTCCACTAACCCTTCACTATCATGAGCTGTTATGGCTTGAAGTTGATCCTTTGGGTTAGTCTCAATGTTACTTGGCAAGCTACCTTGTGGTCGTTCGAGATCAGCTTAGCAAGTTGCCCTAACTGGTTCTCGATCCTTTGAATCGATGCTTTTTGATTTTTAAGTGTTGTTTCGGTGTTTTGGAAATGTGTTTCTGACACCGCTAAGAATTTTGTCTGCATCTCCTCAAGGTTTAGCTTCTTTTCCTATGGGTAGGGCTATTGTTGGAAGTTTGGAGGGGTTGTTATCTCTGACTTCCTTGACCACCCCATGAGAAATTGGGATGGTTCCTCCAACTTGGATTATAAGTATTACTATAAAAGTTATTTTGAGGATTAAAATTGTTACCCATATAGTGAACTTGCTCGTTTTCAGCGCTCGGGTTGTAAAGCGAACATTCTGTATTGTTCATCCATCCTCCATTCATCTCGCACTGCATAACTGGATGTACCTGTGAAGAACCACAAAACTATCAATCTTTTTATTTAACATCTCAACTGGTTTGATAGTATGGTTATTGCGTTGACGTTGAAAACTCTGGCTGCTTTTGTTGGCCTTGTCCTTGTAACTTGCCACTGATAGTTGTTCAGTGACATCTCCTCTATAACCTCATTGGCTGACTCAGGAGTTTTATTATTCAGAGTTCCACCGACGGTTGAATCGATTAATTGCCTAGTCGAGGGGTTCACACCGTTGTAAAAGGTTTGAACCTGAAGCCACAAAGGTAGCCCATGGTGAGGGCACCTTCTCAACAAATCCTTGTATCTCTCCCACGCATCATATAGTGTTTCTAGATCCATCTGCACAAAAGGAGAGATATCATTCCTCAATTTGGCCGTTTTGGCCAGCGAAAAATATTTTAATAAAATTTTTTTGGTCATTTGTTCCCATGTAGTGATTGATCCTCGTGGAAGAGAATTCAGCCACTATTTAGCTTTATTCCTCAAAAAAAAAAAAAAAGGAATTAACCGAATACGGATGGCATTATTAGAAATGCCATTAATTTTGAAAGTATCGTAAAATTCTAGGAAATTTTCCAAGTGATTATTTGGATCTTCATCCTACAAACCATCAAACTGAACAAATTGTTGAATCATCTAAATTGTGTTAGGTTTCAGTTCAAAATTATTTGCAGCAATAATAGGTCTAACAATACCTGACTCAGTTCTTGTTAAATTAGGTTTAGCATAATCATACATAGTTCAAGGAGCATGATTTTCAGCCACCTCCTTAGGTAGCGGATTATTCTCAGCCATCTCTTCGGTAGTATTAATTTCGTTCTCTTGCTATTCTTCTATGTAATTTAAGCTTCACCTTATTTTTCTACGATTTTTTGTGAACAATACCTTCAATATTAATATCGTAAATTAAAGGTCTTGTCGGGTTCCTTCTAGTCATAAACTAGAGGTACCTGCTAGGAATAGATAAAAAGAAAAAGAAAATTAGAAAAGTAAAAATAAAATTTAATTGCAAAAATAAAATATGGCTAAAGTAATAAAAATTGAGCGTTCTTAATATTTCAGTTCCCCGGTAACGGTGCCAAAAACTTGATGGTGGTGGAAAAGTCTTATAATTTATATAATGAATGATTGACACTAGAAACTAACTATCACCACGATTGAGGCAAGCACACCTATCGAACATTAGTATAGTTTAGTGGCAAGACCGGATTGTTGAACCCAAAGGAACCAAAAGTACTAATACTAACTTTCTTTTTATTATTTAGCCTAAAAATCAAGAGAATTGTCGTTTAATCTAAATTTAACTAACTACTAAGCTAAAGATGCTAAGACACAGAGAAGGAATTGGGGAAATACTTGTGGGAAAAACCAATTGATTAAGACAATACCGGAGGAAGAATTCACCTAGACTTCACTTGTTATCTAACTCTGAACCAGACGATTTATTCACTTGACTTGATCCGTAGGATTCCCTAATTTATATTAATAACTCTTTCAAGGCTACTAATGTCCAAACCAATGTTGATTAATTGCAATCTCTTTCTAATTAAAACCCCTAGAATTGCATTAACTCGATCTATATACTCCCATATTAGGTTTGACCCTAATCCGATAGATTTTCGTCATCCTATCTCTAAGGTTTCGATCAACTCCTCTTAACTATGCTAGATCTACTCTTAAGCAGGGAATATTCCTTATCTGCCTAAGTACATCAATACTTGAACCAATATCCTGAAATATCAAAGCAATAATTAAGAACACATAGTTAATAACAAATCAAGTATTTATCATATAGTTCAAAAAACAATAACAAGATCTGTTTTAGATTTCATCCCCCTCAGGTATTTGAGGGTTTAATTCATAATCATGAAAGAATACATCTCAGAAGAAAAATAACAAAACATAAAGAAAACCCTAAAACCCACGAAGGAATTGAAGGAGATCTTGATCTTGAGTGTAATTAGGCCTCAGGATGGATCAACTGGCTTTCTTTGAGTGAACCCACAATTCGGCCTCTCTGGCTCATTTTGTAACACCCCAAACCCGGTCTAAATGCTACGACCGAATTTGGTGTGTCCTTTGGGAAGAAAATGTCTTACAAGCCATTTTGTCGACTTGATTTGAAGAAAACTTTTACGTAGTTAAAAGAAAGCGAGGTTGAATTGAGTGAATTGTTAAAACATTTTGGAACTTAATTGACATGATAGAATCATCTTCTTTGTTAACCTTTGTTTATTATTTATTTGGTGTATAACTTTAGAAAAACTCAAAGTATTTACTTAAGTTTATAAAAGCGTCCATCTAAGTAAATTCTTGGACATGCCTTATTTGTTTAATAAAAATTTAAGAGAAAACAGAACGAATAATAAATCCCAAAGTAAAGTTTAAGTGGCCTTATTACAAACTGAAATCCAAACTTAAAGTAGAGGAAAACCAAATTCGTAATAAACAGTGAAATAAAAACAATTGTTGAGCATGGCCACCACGAGTCCACCCCGGCTCCGAATCCACGATCTAAGCATTATCTGAAAAAAATAACGGAAGGGGTGAGTCACTGAGACTCAGTGTGTAATTCCCCATCCCAAAAGGCGTTAAGCTCATACACAGATTCATATGATATTATGCATGTCATGCAACCCATTACCTAAATATCCATCCGGGTCTCCCAAATCAACCCCTTGTGGCACCTAGCCACTGGTGGTACCTAACCACTGGTAACTAAAGTTACAAATATTCATGTGTGGGGCCAACCCACTTGTGGTACCTAACCACTAGTGATAATCCCTTATATCGATATGTGGGGCCAACCCATTATGTACCTAACCACTGGGACGAGTCACAGAATAATAATATGTGGTACCTAACCATTGGTGGTTCCAAACCACTGAGACTTAGTCACAGAATAATAATATGTGGGCCAACCCACGTGTGGTACCTAACCACTGGTGACAGTCTGATAAATCATGCCTTCCCCCTCCTCTCATCATACCTATATTTCATGTATATGTTTCTCCATACAATGTGATCATGCTTAATACATAAGAAAATTTAACATGGCACATACATGTTTCACATAGATAAGGCACGATATTCACCATAATGGACTTACCCGGAGTCCTTGCTTATACCCGTAAGGGTAACATAATGTTTCCCACTGTTATTTCGACTTTTAACAAACACAACATTTAACATAACAACATATGAAGTGCGTAAGAGTTACACACCTGATTCTCGTACTATCGCACTCACTGCTTTAACACTATCGTCACTCGAGACTTCCACTATCTGCCTACAATCTTTCTCCGATACCGGCCCACAATCCAGTGGCCAATCTCGCACCCCTGATACTGCTCACTTTTTGAACTTAGGGGCTGGGTTTACAGATCCAACCCCTCCTATTGCTTGGCTGACATTTGAGTCCATAACAATCCCTTGGTCACTAAGCCGAAGTTAAACGATGAGATCAAATCTAAGAGATAATCATAATACTTAAAACGAAACCCTTACCTAGATCGTCAAATCCCGAAAATCCTCAAGAAAGCATCACTACGCTACCTACATTCGGCCAAGCATCCAAACATTAGACCAACACGATAATCGCACCTACGCTTAATGAGATTCAGTAAAAGAGAAAGGGAAGGGAGTGGCCATTCGGCAGAACCTATTACCAACACATACCTTCGGCTTTCCTTACAGTTTAGCACGAGAGATCACAGGGAGAAAGATTTGGCTTCTAGGAAGAAAGAGTGAAAACTGACGAGATATTAGGGAAGTGATTCGGGTTAGAAACTAGATGAGAAAGAAAGAAATAGCAAGGAAGAAAACGACGGAGAACTTACCAATCCTGAGATGATGATTCAGCTATGGTGAAACTTCGAGAAAAGAGGCTAAGCTTTGAAGGTTTCGACTATGGGAGAAGAAAATATGGGCAAGGGTATTCAGCTTTTGAAAGAATATTGAAGAGGAGAAGAGAGTGTTAGAGAGTTGCGGCAAAGAAAGAGTGAACCCACAAGAGAAAAGGGAATTTCGACTTTGAAGGGGAACGATGAGAAGGAAAATAGATGAAAAAGACTAACACTTGTGCCTACAAATTTTAGCATATCAAACCGATTTTTCTTCCCCTCTCAGAGTTTGATTTTCGGGCAACTCTGCCTTCACATGATAGCTCTTATCCTCCCTTGTTATCTAAATCTACAACTTCCTTCAAAAGAGGACTCCTTAGCACCAACTCCTCCCCTCATATATCAGCATATTATCCACATAAATAAAGCATTTAAATCTCCTATTTCCTAGCCTTTGTGCCGTCCTCCCCTAGCCCCCTTAGAGTGCCGAATTTGACCCAAGAGCATGGGCTCCAAGCGGCTAACACTTGGGCCCAATCCTTCCCCTTAATGACGCCACCTTCTGGTTCTCTTGTAGCACCACCAGAATTTGGGCCACAAGCTCACTATGCTAATTTTAAACCCAGATACCTATTTTTAAACCCAAATAATGCCCCAACAGAAAATTAACCAATGTCTCAGCCCAAACCTGAGCCCAATCCGCACCTCAAGTTCTCAATCTAACACATTAAACACACACTCAATGCACAAAAATTAAAAGTTTCGGGATTTTTAGGGCGTTACAACCCAATAGGCCCAAATCTATTAGGCCCAAATTCGAGATGTTACAGATCTACCCTTCTTAAAGAAATTTCATCCTCGAAATTTTCAACCAACTATCAATTGTACTACCCAAGTCTCACCACTATGCTTTATTGCAAGACTCCAATTCTAAAATAAACACTCAATAAACTACAGTAGGGTACGCACCATTATTCGCATCTGGGCGTCTTCGTCCCCTGGCGATGTCTTGTATAGACCAAAGCTGGCTGTCTTGCCTCAAAGATAACTGCACCTCTACACGGTGCTCCACGACCGCGTTCATTACCAATATCTCCCCTGGCTTGCCCATGACCTCTCTGCTGTGTGACCTCCTCTATTCGGCTGAGTATTTCCCTTCCCTGCGGGTCCTACATCGCCCCGTGGCTGTGGACAGTCTCTAATCTAATGATCCAGAGATCCACACCTAAAACACTTTCCACTGCCTGCCAAACACTCACCTACATGGAATCTACCATATCGAGCACACTTTTGTGTCTATCCGGCAAAGAAGAGAGTCTCTACACAGTTCGGTACATCCGACCTAGGTCTTTTCGAAGTCTTTTCATTTGCCTCGACGATTCAAAATTTCTCCTACTTCCACTCTTATCCCTATCCCGGTTCAGTTTTTCTGTCCGCTTCACCTCCTTAGCTATCTTGGCCTTTTCTACAAGCACCGTAAATTCCCGCTCTCGTTGTGGAGCTATCAACACACATAGCTCATCCCTTAATCCATCCTCAAACCTAACACAGCGCTCATGCTCCATAGCCACGATACCCCGAGCATACCTGCTTAATCACAAGAATTTCGCCTTGTACTCGGATACCGACTTACTCCCCTGAACCAAATTTAGAAATGCCATTCGTTGTGCATCTATATAACTAGACCCCATGTACTTTCTCTGATAAGTCGCCTTGAAAAAGTCCCAAGTGATATCATCGGCCAACGCACCTTTCCTGACCGTGAGCCACCACTGATAAGACTCATCTTGGAGAAAAGATACTATCCCTTTTAACTTCTCCTTGGATGTGAAGTCCAAGTCATCCATTATGCGCTCTGTCGCCTCTAACCAGTACTCCGCTGTGTTGGGAGCTACACTTGAAACTCCCCTAAATATCTCTGCTCCATTGGCTCGGAGTCATTCAGACACCGATTTTTGAGCCCCGTACCTACTCCTGCTCCAGCAACTCTCTCTAGGACTAGTAGCATAGCCAGCGACACCGCATCATTGCCATCTGTCTGCTCTTGAAACTTAGTGCCCACAGCTGGCGGTGCTGGTGCCTCATTCTCCTACTCATAACCAGACCCTACTGGTTCTGACACCGTCATCCTACCCCTACCACGACCATGCACATTACGCCCGCATCCTCGAGTGCTCATGACTAGTGTTCGCGGTTTAATCTGATTTAGAAATTTTTATAGGTTAATAGCTTTTTCTTTTACTGATTAACAACGAACAGTCTTATGGAAGGAAGTTTTTAACAGTGGTTCTTTCGAATTTGAACTATGTCTACATAGTTCAGTTCTTGAGTCTGTATTTCTAATTCTCAAATTCACATTCAATCAACATTTAGCAGAGTACCACATACATGTATTCAACACAAGAACCTCCACGAGCTCACATTCATCACCAAAGGGCATCTTCGTCATTTCACTATCCAGGGGTATTTTCGTAATTTTAACCTACAAGGGTATTTTCATAATTTTCCAAAATAAGGTATCTTGTTGATTTTTCAAAATAGGGGTATTTTAGTAATTTTGTAATTCGGGGGTATTTTGGTAATTTTGTAATCCAGGGGTATTTCGATAATTTTGCCAATTTTCGATAACTTTCGTAAATCAAGGGTAGTTTGGTAATTTTTCAAACAAGGTTATTTTGGTCATTTCACGAAATCAAGGGTATTTTGGTCATTTACCTCATCCTAGGGTATTGTAGATAATTTTACAAAATTCTGGGTCCTATAAGTAATTTTACAAAGATAGGGTACTGGTCCCTTTCGGGCTTTAGTTAAAACTTTGGCCTGTTAACAAGTCCTCACAGTTAAGATGAAGAGTCACTATGCACCAGGTAGGATCCCAGAAAAGAGGAGGTGAGTCCCTAGGACTGCTTAAATACCAAGCTCTTCCTGAATCCAATCCTAGACATGAGTATGCCTGTTACCACACCCTAGTCCTTCTGACTTGCTCACAGACATGTTTATTTAGGGAAGTTAAGTTTTATGAAATGTAAGAGTTTGTGTAACTAGGCCTACGGTCCATAAGCCCTAACATGTCTATCTACGTCCCTATAAACCCATTAATCCCATCACACATATATATATCACATCAGAGGTTAGGATACTTACCTGGGTGAATTGGTGCCGGAGACTCAGGTGCCATGCTTTCCGAAGTATGCATCTCCCTGAAAATCATTTTACACACCTTTCATTGAAAACATTTTGGGCCTTATACTCATAGTCGAGCTTTTGAATCGGGCTTTGATACCAAAAATATAACACCCTAAACCCGATCTAAATGCTATGACTAAATCTGGCGTGTCACTGGGAAGAAAACACCTTACAAACCATTTTGTCGACTTGATTTGAAGAGAAAACTTTTCTGTAGTTAAAAGAAATGAGGTTGAATTGAGTGAGTTGTTAAAACATTTTGGAACTTAATTCAGCATGATAGAATCACCTTGTTGTTAACCTTTGTTTATTATTTATCCTGCGTATAACTTTAGAAAAACTCAAAGTATTTACTTAAGTTTATAAAAACATCCATCTCGTAAATTACTGGACATGCCTTATTCGTTTAATAAAAATTTAAGAGAAAACGGAACGAATAATAAATCCCAAAGTAAAGTTTAAGTGGCCTTACTACAAACTGAAATCCAAACTTAAAGTAGAGGAAAACCAAATCCGTAATAAACAGTGAAATAAAACAATTGTTGAGCATGGCCACCACGAGTCCACCCCGGCTCCGAATCCACGATCTAAGCATTATCTGAAAAAAACAATGGAAGGGGTGAGTCACCGAGACTCAGTGTGTAATTCCCATCCCAAAAGACGTTAAGCTCATACACAGATTCATATGATATTATGCATGTCATGCAACCCCTTACCTAAATATCCATCCGAGTCTCCCAAATCTACCCCTTGTGGCACCTAGCCACTGGTGGTACCTAACCACTGGTAACCGAAGTTACAAATATTCATGTGTGGGGCCAACCCACTTGTGGTACCTAACCACTGGGACGAGTCACAAAATAATAATATGTGGTCCCTAACCACTGGTGGTTCCAAACCACTGAGACTTAGTCACAGAATAATAATATGTGGGGCCAACCCACGTGTGGTACCTAACCACTGGTGACAGTCTGATAAATCATGCCTTCCCCCTCCTCTCATCATACCTATATTTCATGTATATGTTTCTCCATACAATGTGATCATGCTTAATACATTAGAAAATTTAACATGGTACACACAGGTTTCACATAGATAAGGCATGATATTCACCATAATGGACTTACCCGGAGTCCTTACTTATACCCGTAAGGGTAACGTAATGTTTCCCACCGTTATTCCGGCTTTTAAGAAACACAACATTTAACATAACAACATATGAAGTGCGTAAGAGTTACACACCTGATTCTCGTACTATCGCACTCACTGTTTTAACACTATCATCACTCGAGACTTCCACTATCTGCCTATAATCTTTCTCTAATGCCGGTCCACAACTCGATGGCCAATCTCGCACCTCTGATACTACTCGCCTTTTGAACTTAGGGGCTGGGTTTATAGATCCAACCCCTCCTATTGCTTGGCTAACATTTGAGTCCATAACAATCCCTTGGTCACTAAACCGAATTTAAACGATGAGATCAAATCTAAGAGATAATCATAATACTTAAAATGAAACCCTTACCTAGATCGTCAAATCCGAAAATCCTCAAGAAAGCGTCACCACCCTACCTACATTCGGCCAAGCATCCAAAAATTAGACCAACTCGATAATCGCACCTACGCTTGATGAGTTCGGTAAAAGAGAAAGGGAAAGGAGTGGCCATTTGGCCGAACCTATTACCAACACATACCTTCGACTTTCCTCACAGTTCGGCACGAGAGATCACAGCGAGAAAGATTCACTTCTAGGAATAAAGAGTGAAAACCAACGAGATATTAGGGAAGTGATTCGGGTTAGAAACTAGATGAGAAAGAAAGAAATAGCAAGGAAGAAAACGACGGAGAACTTACCAATCCTGAGATGATGATTCGGCTATGGTGAAACTTCGAGAAAAGAGGATAAGCTTTGAAGGTTTTGACTATGTGAAAACAAAATATGGGCAAGGGTATTCGGCTTTTGAAAGAATATTGAAGAGGAGAAGAGAGTGTTAGAGAGTTGCGGCAAAGAAAGAGAGAACCCACAAGAGAAAAGGGAATTTCGACTTTGAAGAGGAAAGATGAGAAGGAAAATAGATGAAAAAGACTAACACTTGTGCCTACTAATTTTGGCATATCAAACTGATTTTTTCCCTCCCAGAGTTTGATTTTCGACCAACTCTGCCTCCACATGATAGCTCTTATCCTCCCTTGTTATCTAAATCTACAACTTCCTTCAAAAGAGGCCTCCTTAGCACCAACTCCTCCCCTCATATATCAACATATTATCCACATAAATAAAGCATTTAAATCTCCTATTTCCTAGCCTTTGTGCTGTCCTCCCCTAGCCCCCTTAGAGTGCCGAATTTGACCCAAGAGCATGGGCTCCAAGTGGCCAACACTTGGGCCCAATCCTTCCCCTTAATGATGCCACCTTCTGGTTCTCTTGCAGCACCACCAGACTTTAGGCCACAAGCTCACTATGCTAATTTTAAACCTAGATACCTATTTTTAAACCCATATAATGCCTCAATAGAAAATTAACCAAGGTCTCAGCCCAAACCTGAGCCCAATCTGCACCTCAAATTCTCAATCTAACACATTAAACACACACTCAATGCACAAAAATTAAAAGTTTCAGGATTTTTGGGGTGTTACAACCCAAGAGGCCCAAATTTATTAGGCCCAAATTCGGGATGTTACACGTTTCCTTGGCCTAGCTGAATTCCCCCTGAAGGTTGGCCTCTAGGGTGTTTATATAGGCTTTTGGAATGTCTTTCTTTGCCTCTAAGTACTCTAATTCAAATGAAACTCTTCATTGCTATGGAAGGGGCACGCCTGTGTGGCACGCCCGTGTGATTCGGGGCCAGGCCATGGTCGAATCTTCTAAGGAGGCACGACCGTTTGTTTGAGCCCAGGCTATGTGTAATTCATACTTTAGCCCATGTCCTCCATTTTTGGCCCGTTTCTCGTTATGTTCATCCTCCGGTGCTCTCCTAAGTATAAAACATGAAATTAAAGGATTATGAGCACCAAATTCCACAATTCAGGGAATAAATCATCCAAAAGTATGCTAAATGTAGGATTAAAATATGAACATATTACGGTTTATCAACAATGGAGCAAATGATGGATCAAAGTGTCGAGAACCAGTTGAAAGTTTTTCTTTGGGGGTGATACGAATTGTCTCGACTCTAAAAAAGGACTTCATTTTTAAATTTTATTTATTTTAAATTTTTATTTTTCATTGTTTTTCTTGTTAATTAGATTTTAGGATTTAGATTTTTTAATTTGATGTTAGAATTGGAAGAAAACAAGTTTTCGGGAGCAATAGAAGAGGTAGGAGTTATTTGGAGGCAACTACGGACAACCGATGAATTTTGACAAGTCTCAGAAAGGTTCAATTGGATTCATGTTGCAATATAGCAAATATATGGCGCAACACACACACATACACACACTCTTTGAAGTAGGAAATATGAAAAATTAGAGTCGTGTCGTGCCATGCATATCTTGTGGTGCGACACGATGACTTTGAGGAAAAAATATAGGGTAAATTCCTATCGAATCGTGCCACACAGGCCATTTTTAGAAACTTTCCATTTTTGGTCCGATGTTGTAACACCCCTTAACTGCGTCCACAGCTAGAACTGGGTTTAAGGCATTACCTAACTTATCTGGCTTAAACGTCTCAAATAGGGCTATAAAATTTCATTTAAACCCATCACTTGCTCATTCTCGGCCGACGAGGCCTTAATCATACCTCCAAGAGGTTTCAGAATCTATTTGGGAACTTTTATGAGCTTGGAAATTTTTTTCTTCAAAACAGGGGCCACACGCCAATGCTGGTCTAGGGACACGCCTGTGTGCCCCTAAGACATGCCCGTGTCTTCCACCTGTGGTTGATCCTGACCAAATTCACATAGCCAGACACATGCCTGTGTCCCTAGCCTGTGTCCCTCACACGGCCTTGACACGCCCGTGTCTTAGCCCGTGTGCCAAAACCTTGACATTCTGACTATGACATCATCACCTCACTAAGGTCACATGGCCAAGGCACACACCCATGTCATTAGCCCGTATGTAGAATTAAATTCCATAATTAATGTGCAGACTTCACATGGCCTAGGCACACGCCCATGTCCTAGGCCGTGTCTCCCACACGGTTGAGACATATGGCTGTGTCTCTGCCCATGAAGCATACTGACTTGCAAACCTAGCATGTAATAGGACACACGGTCGATCCATATGCCCATAGGGCTGACTGTGTGTCACATATGGCCTAGACACACGCCCGTGTGTCTACCCGTGTAGACAATTAGATGGCTATCTACCAAGCCCTTTGCCATCCAACATTGCACACAAACATACTCCAATTCAAAGCATTCCAATCAAAAAGATGACTAATTGGTATCTCTAGGAATTCAAAGAATCAAGAAATACACAAGGGCATATACTTCATGAAAATCATCTTCATTGAGCAAAAGAATTTGCCAAGTATTGGCCTAACTTAAGACCATTTACAAAATGACTTTAGTAACTGGTAACTTACATAGCCTACACTTTGGCTAACAATTTCAACTTAACAAAATGCTCGAGTCCTATACATGTCATACTCAAAACAAGTCTAAATTGTTATACCAAAATGATGACGATAGTGTGATTTCTGAACTCCGAAGTCTGCAACATCTCGAGTTATCTTGGCAACACTACGAGGAAAAAGGCAATGAAAGGGGTAAGCATAAAGCTTAGTAAGTTTGCATGGAAATAAATAACAATAATAAGCTCATAATTAATACATCCATGGCATTAAATAACCATACACAAGTCATAGGCTTCTTGCCATACTTACTTACAATTGCCCTTATTTAGCACATACTATGCCACACGTTGTAATCGTTTCTTCGTGACTCATTCACGAGTACCTGTATTCACTCATTCACATGACTTTAGTAAAATTCTCATTTCTACTTCTAAACTCATCTACTAATCACTAGGGATAGTCAAAGACGCATATACATCGTCCTTAATATAGATACGAAGCCAATGCCACATCCCTGATGTGGTCTTACATGAATCACTTCTAAATGCCAATGCCATATCCCGGATATGGTCTTATATGGACTTTCACAACAAGTATCGATGCCATATCCCGTATATGGTCTTATACGATTCTCATATTCATTAATGAAGTCATATCCCAGATATGGTCTTATACGGGATCACAACTCGGTGCCGAAGCCATGTCCCGGACGTGGTCTTATACGGGGCCTTATCTATTTCACTTCTCGATGATAGCATCTTCATTATCAATATGGTCCACTAGGACTTCAACATCTCATTCAACATTAAATACTCAATTTAGTAGAGCATCATGTATCAATATAATGCCAAGCATTCTCAACATGCTAATAGAAATGTTGAATCTATCACATAGAAACTTACCTCGATTCCAAAATGAGTTAACTCGACGGTCTAGTCCGAGACTTTATTCTTTCCCGATCAAGGAGATTCTCAGTTCTTCTTGCTCTATAATAGATAATTAGCTCATTTTAATTCTCACATTAATAAAACATTTTAATAGTCATGCTTTGGCAAAATTACTATTTTGCCTTTAGACTTTGGCAAAATAACCATTTTGCCCCTAGGCTTAGAAATAAATTCTAATCGTATTTCTACCTTCAACAAGCCTAGGTGAACATTTAATACTCTTATAGCTATAATCAAATCTCAATATTTCACATACTTACTACAAATTTTGTAACCTTTTCATCAAGGTCCTATTTGGTTTTTTCATGCTAACACCTTTCACAAAAATTGTTCATCTAACAACCAAGACTCAATTTCTTCCATAAAAATGCAGCAAATAACAATGAAGGCTCTCATGGAAAAACTCTAAACTCTTCACCATATTGCACATTAGTCCCCTCATATGAAAGCTTAAGCTTTAGGGGTCTCAAAAGTACAATTATCTTCAAGAAAAGTTCACTAGAACACTTACTTGTGAAGAGATGAGTGTGCTGAAATTTTTGAAGCTTTCTACCCATATTTGCTGCTGATTTTTGGTGGAAGAGTGAAGGAGAAAAGATGATATCTTTTCTCTCCTTATTTTATTAATACTAGTCAAATAAGTCACCAACTATCACCAACTTTGACCAAGATTGTCCATCTTTGTCTCCACGGTAGTCTATGGCCGGCCAAGCCTTCTCAAAGGGCTAAATTTCCTTTTAAAGACCTCAAATTAACAATCTATGGCTATTTGGTACCTTTAGCCTATAGAATGGAACTTTCGCATTTTATGCGATTTAGTCTTTTTTGCGATTAAACATGAAATCGCTAAAATTAAAGTACCAAAATTCTCATGTTCTTACACAATCATAATCTAATTCACAAAATATCATGAAAATAAATTTCTCTAATCTCAAATTAGTGATCCCAAGATCACTGTTCCGTCTAGCCCCTAAATCAAGCTATTACAGATGTGATCTTCAAATACCTACCCCAAGATTGCACGGCAAGTCATACCCTAGACAACCTCTATATATTATCCTTAGTAGCCCCCACAACCTCCAAACTTCCACAAGCAACCTACAACCCCTTGACATCCCACTCATCGAAAATTTGCTTTCCTTTTATCATTCACTTGTTTTGTAATCCTCGAAAGATGACTAGCTACCTTTCTTGTACAGAATCAATAGTTGATAATTACAATCTTAGAGAAAGGGAGCTTGAAATTCACCTTCGAAATATTCGACGAAAAGCTCCTATTCAAGAGAGGGGTTTCAAGCCTTGGCATCTTTGATGAGCGAAAAGAAAGACATAATTGAATCAAACAGTAGGGGAAAGATCTATACAATCCCCAAGGGCTGACTAGGTGAAAAAGTATATGTCAAATGTCAAATATGACGGGACTTATGGACATGCCTATATTGGAGTGGCAAACACTATGGATGCAAGACATGAGCCACATTTTGACTAGCATTGCGGAATAGAATAGATGGCCAACACCAACGTCAATGTAACACCCCTTACTTGTGCTTAACACCGAAACAAGGTACGAGGCGCTACCTAACTCAAACACATACTAACATACATTTTCAGGTCATAAAATTTCGTTCAATTTTAACACTTTTCAAAACTTTGTCTTAAAGTCCCTAATATGGACTTACGAGGCCCAAAACACACTTTGGAACCGGTTTAGGACCAAACTGAGATCTTTAGAAAACTTTGGAAAATGTCACTAAAAACAGGTGCACAAGCCCGTGTGGCAAGGGACACGCCTATGCCCCTAGCCATGTGGATTTATTTCTCAATTAGAACCTACAAGGGTTTTCACACAGCCTGGCACATGCCCGTGTGCATGACCCATGTTCCTCACATTGCCATGACACGCCCGTATCTCTTTCCGTGTGCAAAAACCTTGACATTCTGTTTCTTATGTCATCAACCCAAGAAGGTCACACGGCCAAGGCATACGCCCGTGTTCTTAGGCCGTGTGGCGAATTAAATTCCTAAGTTCAAGTGCAGACTGCACAACCATAATCAAACATTTTATGCAATATCAATTGTTTAATGCATCATAACAATAGAGTTGTATTATTATTTACGTACAACTTACCTCGGTATACAAAAAGTGGGCGACTAGATTGAATTAGTCAACTAGCTTGGTTTTCCCTCGGTCTAGGTCCGGACTCCATTTTTCTTGATCTATAATGACAAATTCACTTATTTAATCACTACATAATTCAAAAAATTTCAAAATTCCTACTTTGGCAAAAATTACCATTTTGCCCTTAGACTTTTGTAAAATTACAATTTTACCCTTAGGCTCGTAAAGTGATTTTCATCAAATTTTCTCATTAACCAAGCCTAGCTGAATCTATTTGAAACTTATAGCAATTCACAAATCCAATTATTTCACACATTTACCACTTATTTTACAACCTTTACAAAAATGGTCCATTTTAAGTGTTTTCATGGAAACCCCTTTCACAAAAGTTGTTTATTTAACAACCAAGATTCATTTTCTTCCATAAAATTTCAGAAATCAACATGAATACTCACATGATAAAACCCTAGACTCTCAACTATAGTGCAAAATAGTCCCCTCATTAGCTAGATTAAACTATAAGGGTTCCAAAAACACAAAAATCATCAAAAATGACCATTAAGATGACTTACTTGCAAGGATTAAAGGTTACTAAAATTTTGAAGCTTCCATGGACCTTTCTTGAGTGAAAAATCAATGGAGAAGAAGAGAGAATGAAAGATGAAAACTTTCTCTTATTTTATTTTATTTTAACAATTTAGTCACCTAATTTCACCAACTTTGACCAATTTTCATTTCTTTGTCCCCTATGGCCGGCCAACACCTTCTTAAGGGCCTAATTGCACATTAAGGACCTTCCATTTAAGGTTCCATAGCTATTTGACACCTTTAGCTTATAGAACAAAACTTTCACACTTTATGTGATTTAGTCCTTTTTCAAAATTAAGCATGCAACCACTAAAATTAATTCACCAAAATTTTCATGCACTCATATAATCATGCTGATAGGCCTACATTTAGTATGATTTTGGATGATTTAGCCTTTTTTTATGTAAAAAGGTGCTTTTAATCCTTTCTTTTCATGTTTTTACTAAGGAAAGCACCTGAGGACGAAAAGAACGAGAAACAGGCTTAAAAAGGGCCAATTTGCGCTAAAAAGGAAATCGACACGGCCTGGACTTCAAGCCACATGGTCGTGCCTCGACAATTAACTAAGACATGGCCATGCTACGATTTACACGCCCGTGCCCCAATCGACAGAATCGAGACACGGCCTGAAAATGATTTACATGGGCGTGTACCATGACCGTTCTCCTATTACGGGAGAGAGTAATTTCACTCGAATTTGGATACTTAGAGCCAGAGAAACACTTTCCAAAGCTTATTCAAACACCGAGTAGGAAGTATACTTGAATTGGGACACTTAGAGGCCAAGCAAAGCATTCTAAAAGTCTATATAAACACCTTAAGTGTAACCTGAAAAGAGGCATTAGGCGGGGAGCTAGGCCAAGGAGTCGAGCTAGGAAGATCACGTTTTGTGGAATCACTCGAAGATAGCCAAGTGGATCCATCTTGAAGAGCTAGAATTCTATTCAAGACGGTGAATTCGATCTAAGAAGATCACGTTTTGTGGAATCACTCGAAGATAGCCAAGTGGATCCATCTCGAAGAGCCGAAATTCTATTCAAGATTGCGAATTTCTCTTTCAATTCCTTCAGGGGGTTTTAGGGATTTTCTATGTTTTGTTTTATCTTTTCTCTTGAGATGTTTTCTTTATTTGTTATGAGCTAAACCCTTCAGATACTTGAAGGGGATGAAACCTAGATGAATTTTGTTATTAATTTTTGAATTATATGATAAATACTTAGTTTGTTCTTAATTATGCATGCTTAATCCAAATCTGATGTGCTTAGGTGGAGGAGGAATAGGCCCTGCTTAAGAGTAGATTGAGCATAATTAAGCGGAGTTGATCGCACGCCTAGAGATAGGGTGACGAGATTTTGTCAGATTAGAGTGAAACCCTATAGGGGAATCCATAGATCGATTTACTGCTATTCTAGGGGGTTATTATAAGCGAACGAGAGTTTCAGTAATTAACTTAGGGTTAGACGTTATTCGCCTCGAGAGAGAGTTTAATATACGTTAGGAAGTCTTACGGATCAAACTAAGTAAATAAATCATATGGTTCAATATTAATAACAAGTGAAGTCTAGGTGGATTCTTCCTGAGGGTATTGTTGTGATCAATTGAGTTTTCTTTGATTTATTTCCCTATTCGTTCTTTTTGTCTTTGTCTTTAGCTTAGAAATCGTTAAACTAGATTAAATCAACCAATCACTCCATATTTTAGGCTAAATAATAAAAAGAAAGTAAGTATTAGTACTTTTAGTTCCTTTGGGTTCGATAATCCGGTCTTGCCTAAGCTATACTACTGTTCGATAGGTACAATTGCCTTTAATCGTTGTCAGAGTTAGTCTCAAGGTTCGATCTCATTCATTATAAATTTTAAAGCTCTGATTTCAGCGATCATGTTTTTGGCGTCGTTGCTGGGGAACTAAAATATTAAGAAAGCTCTATTTTTATTACTTTAGCCACTATTTTTATTATTTTAGTATCTTTTGCTAATTTTATTTCTTCATTATTTTTTCCTAGCAGGTACCTCTAGTTTATTACTAGAAGGAACCCGACAGGACCTTTAGAATACGATAGTGAAATTGAAGCTACCTCTCGAAGGAATCGTAGAGAAATTAGGCGAGCCCTAAATTACCTGGAAGAAAAGCGAGAAGATAGATCCAATTCTACTAAAGGGATGGACGAGAATAATCCACCATAAGATGTGGAAGAAAAAATGCTCTGTATACTATGTATGATTATGCTAAACCTCATTTAACAGGAGCTGAATCTAGTATTGTTAGGCCTGCTATAGCTGCTAATAATTTTGAATTAAAGCCTAACACAATACAAATGATTCAACAATTTGTTCAATTTGATGGTTTGTAGGACGAAGACCCCAACACATAAGTTCATGCTGGCCGCTTCATCCAAACACAAAGCCAAGGGTCTTTTAGACCGTTTAAATTCTTCTTTATTTTTATTTTCCCTTTATCCTACTTATCTATAATTCTCTTCTGCTTAATATATTCTAAATTCTTTTAGTTTTTTGGTTTTAGGTTCTAAAGACTGCTTGGGAATCACGCACCACAGCCTTAGAGGTCACACCCACCTCGCGAACCATCTAACAATAAGGACTCCTTAGTCCATTAGTCTTTTCTTTCAATTTCATTTTTCTTCTTAGTCTCCTTCTCTTTATTTCCTTTGTCTTTAATTATAGTATTAGTATATTATTAATGTTTCTTTACATTTCTTGGATAGATCTTTGTAGGCTACCCAATTTCTTTATCTAGCACAGAGATCATCGGTAGACACCCCACCAGGCCCATAGAAAACGCCACCACCGCCTCCTCACCTACTTTCTACCACCAAAGACGCCAACTCCCAGAATCATCCACAATTCAGGAAGTGTTACTTCTCCCCTTCTCTTTTGATTATTTTATTACATAATTGTTTATCTATCTTTGTACATTGAGGGCAATGTACATCTTAAATGTGGGGGGGGTAAAAGTACCTGACTTTTTTTGCATTATTCTAAAATCCTGAATTTTAGTCTTGTTCCTAAGTAAGTTTCTCATATTATCAATTAAGGTGAAACTTCTAATAATTTATGATTTTTATTGATAAGCTCTTGAATAAATCATTGATAATTGTGCATTGATGATTTATACGTGAAGAATACTAGAGAATCAAGCATGATAAGTCTTTTTTTTTTCAAAAATTAAAAATTTCCTAGGTTGTTGAACTAAATTTGAATACTACCTTGAAGCTTGAAATTTACAGGATTGATGTCAAATACCCATAATTTGTGTGAGATTTTGAGCCTTATAGAGCATATATTTTTTTTCATGCTCACTTTATTGATTATGAGTGTGTCAACACTGAATTGTTATTCTAGAACTTGCCTTGATTATACATGTGGAGACCATATTAATGCTTTGATATACTGAGATGATAAAGGCACCTAGGTTTTAACCCATTCACTCCACTAAAAAGCTTACCTACATAATAAACCCCTAGTGAACCCCGTTTATCTTAACAACCCTTTTTATTGAATTACTCGCTTAATATTAACCCAAAACCTTATGTATTTGTTATCACCATTCTTTTTGACTACCCTTCTATAGAATTGAATTGATCAGTTACCGAATTAGTTTGTTTCAGTTGATAAAGTTCTTTCTTTATTATGTATTTACTTAGTTTGTTCTTAAAAAAAGTATATTCAAGTAGTAGATTAAAGGAGCTTATGCGTTTAAATTCCAATTGTTGAAGAAGAGCTCGTATTAAAAGTATTATCAATAGTAGTATTACCAGTTTCAAAGCAATCATTTATTTTCTAGTTCAGTATTCTTAGTAGGTAATTTATCAGGTCAATCTCGATGATTCAACCTTCTAATTCAGCCTTTATCCACACCTTTAACCTAAGCCCTGTTACAACCTTGTCAAAGACCTTTTGATTTGTGTATCATCTCATATTACAATGGTGGAGATTTGATTTTCAAGCAAGCCTATGGGATTAACTTTTCAAGTTAGACTTATGAGTACTTTCTCTTGAAACTTAAATACTTCGAGTACTTTGAGTGAATCTTTAGTGAGGATGTCAATCCTTTTCGGTTTTAAATTAAAGGTAATTATTTAGATAAGGGGAGACGCCTATGTTTTTATGCCACAAATTTATGACTTAGAATTGTTTGAATCTTTAGGAGTCTTTGATTTAAATTATTCATGTATGAATTATCTGTGAATTATGATAAGGCATTGTTGATAGGAATTGTGAATTATGGAAAATTCATTTTAATTGTAAGTTGAGAATTTTGCTTGAGGACAAGAAAAAGCTTAAGTGTGGGGGTATTTGATAAACTGTAAAAGTAACATATTTTAGGCCCACATTTAGTATGCTTTTGGATGATTTAGCCCTTGTTTTATGTAAAAAGGTGCTCTTAATCCTTTCTTTTCATGTTTTTACTCAGGAAAGCACCCGAAGATGAAAACAACGAAAAATAGGCTTAAAACGGGCCAATTTGGGCCAAAAAGGAAATCGACACGGCCTAGACTTCAAGCCACACGGCTGTGCCTCGACAATTAACTAAGACACAGCCATGCCACGATTTACACTGCCGTGCCCCAATCGACAGAATCGAGACACGACCTGAAAATTATTTACACGGGCGTGTACCATGGCCGTGCCCCTGTTATGGGAGAGAGCAATTTCACTCGGATTTGGATACTTAGAGCCAAAGAAACACTTTCCAAAGCTTATTCAAATACCGAGTAGGAAGTATACTTGAATTGGGACACTTAGAGGCCAAGCAAAGCATTCTAAAAGTCTATATAAACACCCTAAGTGTAACCTAAAAAGGGGCGTTAGGCGAGGAGTTAGGCCAATGAGTCGAGCCAGGAAGATCACGTTTTGTGGAATCACTCGAAGATAGCCAAGTGGATCCATCTCGAAGAGTTAGAATTCTATTCAAGATGGCAAATTCGATCCAGGAAGATCATGTTTTGTGGAATCACTCGAAGATAGCCAAGTGGATCCATCTCGAAGATCCGAAATTCTACTAAAGACGACAAATTTCTCCTTCAATTCCTTCAGGGTTTTAGGGATTTTCTATGTTTTGTTTTATCTTTTCTCTTGAGATGTTTTCTTTATTAGTTATGAACTAAACCCTTCAGATACCTCAAGGGGATGAAACCTAGATGAATTTTGTTATTAATTTATGAATTATATGATAAATACTTAGTTTGTTCTTAATTATGCATGCTTAATCCAAATATGATGTGCTTAGGTGGAGGAGGAATAGACGCTGCTTAAGAGTAGATTGAGCATAATTAAGCGGAGTTGATCGCACGCCTAGAGATAGGGTGATGAGATTTTTTTGAATTAGGGTGAAACCTAATATGGGAATCCATAGATCGATTTACTGCTATTCTAGGGGGTTATTATAAGCAAACAAGAGTTCTACTAATTAACCTAGGGTTAGACGTTATTCACCTCGAGAGAGAGTTTAATATATGTTAGGGAGTCTTATGGATCAAACTAAGTAAATAAATCATATGTTTCAGTATTAATAACAAGTGAAGTCTAGGTGGATTCTTCCTCAGGGTATCGTTGTGATCAATTGAGTTTTCTTCGAGTTATTTCCCTATTCATTCTTTTTGTCTTTGTCTTTAGCTTAGAAATCGTTAAACTAGATTAAATCAACCAATCACTCCATATTTTAGGCTAAATAATAAAAAGAAAGTAAGTATTAGTACTTTTAGTTCCTTTGGGTTGGATAATCCGGTCTTGCCTAAGTTATACCACTGTTCGATAGGTACACTTGCCTTTAATCGTTGTCAGAGTTAGTCTCAAGGTTCGATCTCATTCATTATAAATTTTAAAGCTCTGATTTTAGCGATCACATGCTATAACACATAAAATAATTATTAAAATAATTTTCTCCGACCTCGAATTAGTGGTTCCTAAACCACTATTTCGACTAGCCCCAAAATCGGGCTGTTACAGTCAACACCACTCCTAGGTACGGTTGAGAGATTTCCACCATCGACGAGGAGGACAATGAAGGAGAGGATGATGAAGATGGAGATGAGGAGGCCCTGATCGTGCCACTAGATTATGAGTGAGTGTTTCGACTAGACCGCTCAACGATGAAGGGCGTGGTGATTCGCGCCATAACAACTCGGCCTAGACTTCGGAAAGGCAGGCTACTAAAGCATTGGCGGGGCGCGAGAGGGGCACAACACCAATGATGGAGGAGTTAGAACCTAATTTCAGCTAATTCTAAAACATTTTTAATTTTTATTTTGGATTTATATTTTTAAGACTTATTTTATTTTTGGTTAATTTTTTATTTTTATTTAGTTTAATTAGGGTTTTATTTTATTATATATATTTTGGATCTTTAATTTTCTTTGTAAGAACCTCATATATTTAGACAACACTACAATCTTGAGCCAACACCACAAGGAAGTGTCAGTCCCACCATTTGCAATGAAGTTATCAAGCTAATCGGGTAATCTCTTTCCTTTATCTTTTATTGTACATTAGAGACAATGTGCTGAATAAAAGTGTGGGGGTGGCATAGGAAAAATTTTATATTTTCTATTATTTTATTTGTTTTTAGTCGTTTTTAATTTTTTTTGTTTTGTTTGTACTTGAGCATGTAGAAATACAAGTTATTGGTTAGAAGTATATGCCTAGATTTTTTGTTTAAATTGTAAGTTTAGCTTGAAATTGAATAATTTAGTTTGTTTATATTTAAACTAACTAGTTCAGTTTATTAGACTGTAAATAGGAAAGAGAGATTAAATATACCAAGTGATAAAGTTAGATACAAATAGGTAATTATATTTGTAGAAGTATAGAATGTTCGAGTTAAAAAGAAAATACTCGGTAAAATCCATCGTTATTGAAACGATGCAGTATGACTAATGTAACCCTTATAAAAAGTGCTCAGGAAAAATCTCGATTGTATTGGCACAAATGAAATAAAAAAAAAAACTCATAGCTGATTATCGGGGAAATATTTACGGCAGTAGAGTTCAAAACATGGATAAAAATAAACTGAGTAGGAAGAAACTATTCGAACTGACTATACTTTGCAAAAATAACTACTATATCCGTATACACATTTTGATGGAGCTATATATTTAAATTTATTTAAATTGTTTAATTTTTAATTTATTGAAATAATATGTTTAGGTGTAAATAATTTTGAATTGTTTAAATTTCTAGCTAGAGTTGTATATTTAGGCAAATTTCACTAAGTCAGTGCTTTGATCCAATCTCGTGTATCAAATCGGCTTAAGAACATTGTTTAGTTTTTGGTTTTTATATTTATTTTTGTTTTGTTTTATTTGCTTGAGGACAAGTAAAGACTTAAGTGCGAGGGTAAGTGACCTGACATCACTTGTAGTAGTTGTTTTAGGTGATTTGTACACTTAACAAGCTTGTTTTTTGGACATTTTATAATTAATTATTGCATTTCTAGTATTAGTAGGTTAGGAATAAAATATTAATAAAATAAGTTTTTTTACGCATTTTTTGTTATTTTTATGACCTATAAGGTTGAATCGGGCCTCATGAGTGACTAATGAGCTATTTAAGTGCGTAGGATGCCAATTGAGGTCCAAGAATACAAGGAAGGATGAGTGGGTCGTGAGGCAAGGAGCCCGATAAGCCAACAGAGTTTCTAAGGTCAGAACACTTGACGTCATGACGAGAGCTTCCTCTCATCATGAGACGCAATTAAGAAATGGGAAGAATGGTAGGGGGAGACATCGAGACAAGGGAATGGTGCTGGGATGAGAAGCATTCCCAAGTCCCGAAGATGCGATGATGGCAACCCAAGATATTATTGATTCTTCTCACAAAACTTTTGGCAAATTTCTTTATTTGGACTATAACTTTTAGCAAAATATTTTATTCATTGGTATCTAAGTGTATCTTGGGTTGAGTGGTCACCAAGTAGGCCGTTGCCTATATAAGCAACCTTAGGGTCACCAAAATTGTAAGCAGGCCTAAACAAATAGTTTCCTATTCAATTTTAGTTTTCGTTTCTTTTTATGTTTGTGTACTCGGAACTTTTCTTTTGCGATGTAAAGATAATCGTGAGCGGAGATTACTCCGGCACCGCGCTTCAAATATATTAATGAGCTTTGTCCTATCTTTTATTCTTCTATTCATTTATTTATTTTTCGATTAATCAATGCATAAATATTAGAATAGATTATTGTGGTTTATTTCATATCTCGTATGATTCGATTTTTAAATTGATTTATCTGTTAAGTCATTATTTATCTAAAATTGGTTGTTTGAATTCAAGAGTACTAAGTATATTAGGGAGTGATGCCCCTGATAAAATATCGAGACAAGTGAGATCGGAAGGGTATCCTGTTGTGTATAACTTATGCCAACCGGTGAGACTGAATGGTTATCTGTATGCCTAGGAAGGAACCGAGAGGGTAGCCTTAGCTAAGGGTGATAAGTAAATCAATCTAGGATAATTAATTATTTAATTAGATAATTAGGGATTTAAACGATCTTAGGCTCTAAGCTCGTGTTTTCGACACTAGGAAGAGGAAATTTCGTTAGGTTAATTTAGGTTAGTTAATTTAATTAGTTTAATTAAAATATTAATTTAGATTCACATTACTAATTCGTGACTCGATTAGATTAGTAATTATTTTTTGTAATTAATTTAATATTAAATTTTCCAATCTGCAATCGCTTGGGTACGATCCTGTGAATACTTATTAGTGTTTCATTGTAAACTTTACTATATTATAATTTGACTCGTATGCTTGCGGACATCGCGATTTACTTTCTTATATTTTTAGTGTGCTATTTTTACTATAAATGATAACACGTTTAGAGGTGGTCAATCAACAACATGCTTGTATTGAACACCGCTTGCAGAGTTATGCATCACCAAGGACTCAAAAAAGGGTGAACATTTACCTATCCCATTGGAGTTGGAAGGCACTACACAATCCATTGTTCGTATAGATAAAACGGGAACGTCGAAACAAAAATATTCCTATTGAAGAGACAATTGCAACACTTTGATTGAATTTTTTACAAGAGACTAAAGTTTTTAAGTCTGATGAAGTTTCTAAGTCTGATGAAGTTTCTTTTAGCTATGCCAATAAACCTTTAGCCCCTTTCGTGTTGACACACAACCTGTCTGCCTACTTTAAGTTTCCCAAGTTAACTTACAGTGGTACAAGAGACCCGAAATATCACCTAGCTCATGACAACAATCATATGAGCATTCTTTAAGCCTCAAACACTGTGAAATGCAGATTTTTTTCCATGATCCTTTCTAGCATTGCTCAAAAGTGGTACCTTAAACTCCCTCCAAGGTATATAAGTAATTTGGATCAGTTGATTGAGTTATTCATGTGCAAATTTTTTGGCAACAAGAACCCAAAAAAGTTGCTATCTTACCTCATGTCCATCTAACAAAAAGAGAATGAACCTCTTTGTGAATTCTTGAAGAGGTTTAATGTAGAAACTATGATAACCAAGGGTGTCTCTAATGCTCTTTCCATTCAAGCCTTTTTTGTAGGAACTACTCACAAATTTCTTTGATTTCACTTCAATAGTAACCCATCAAAAAAATTATCCTAACTATATGAAATGGCCCATCATTTCCCACAAGGTGATCAGATGTACATCGATCAAACTAAACCATTAGCTCAAGGAACCCAAGAATACCCCTTTTCTAAGCGGTCGTCCCTTTCACGCCATCACAGAGCGGTAACACCAACATTAACCCTAGTAAAGTGTTGGATCTAATGCACTAAGTATAGTATTTTCGTCTATGTACACTTATATTTTTTTTGAACAGATTGGTTTAATAAAATTATTTATGAATTACGTTAATACCGTTTTTATATTATCCTTAATGGTTTTTGCATGCAAAGCAAAACGAAAAAAAATATTAGCTCACTGGTTGTCTTGTCACACCCAATTTCCTTTAAACCCACAAATTTTGAACAATTGGGGGTTAAATTGGAAGAAATCGTAAGTTGGTGGTATCTACTAAAAAATTAGGGAAATATAGAGGTAGTTTTGGATATAGTTGAGTTTCAAATCAAGTTTGGTTGGATTAGAACCCACTAGTCTCTTAGTGGGGGAAAATGATTGTAAATGGATGGTTTCTAAACTATTGAAGACTTTGCGGGAAAGGCTATAAATAGACAGGGAAATGACTTCCCGGGGAGAGAATTCTTCTCACTCTCTATTTCACTTTGTTCTCTTCTCCATCTTCTTCCTTGGGTTGCCTCGAGGAAGAGATCATTATGGGAAGCTCTACATGGAGAAGCAATCATGAAGTTTGAGTCGAAAAAGTAGAGAATCTATAAATCTGGTAAGTTTAAGTCCTTCAGTGTGCGTGATATTTAGAAAACAAGATTAAGGGTTTTCAGAACCATTTTAGGGGTTTTGCACGTTTCTAAAAAATTGAATTTGTCATCGAAAAATGTTGAGATTAATTTTTGGTCTTGGTTGTAATGATTAGCTGCCTGGATAATGAAAGCTCTGGCGTTCAGGAAAGGCTAAGTTGAGAAGGTAAAGAAACATCAGGTGGGTTTCTACACTCCAACTCTGAGATGTTGTTTGTTTGGCATGAGTATGTGTTAAATCCAGAATGATTTCCACAATGATGCATAATCTCTGTTGTTTGAAAATGCTTGTGTACATAAGGTTGAGTAAGTGTAACCCCTTAAATCGAGCCTAGGCACTAAGGCCCAATTTGAGTAATTACATGGGCCATGGAGGTGGCCAAAACGTTTTATAGAAAAAAACTCACTTGTCTTCAAAATATGTCATTTTTAAAAACATCGTGTTCCTTTCAATAAAAATTTATTTTGTTCCTTTTTAATTAAAATATTCATATTGTAACTTAGTTTTTAAATCACAAATTTGCAAATGACTAATAATCACTAAAATGATTATTGATCATTTAAAACCATATAAAACAATTCATGCAATATTATCCCAAAATATCAAAATAAAATCCCATGCCACAATTCATAATTTAAAAATAAAGTCCAAAAAGTTATTAAGACAAACCTAAATTAAAGTCCATAATAGAAATCCAAAATGAACTCATATAGTTCATAAAAGTCCCACATTATTTACAAAAAACTCATGATCAAGAGATTATGAATCCGAGAGCCCCTCCAAAGATTCAAATTCGAGCTTCAATTACGAGGATTACTTGAGATACAAGCATAACTTGGGTGAGCTTTAAAAGGCTCAGTATGAGTCGTCACAAACATATATTTCAACACATAGCATAACATATCCAAATCATCATAAATATAACTTTCACAGAATTCACATATCATTAGATTTAATGAACATAGCAAGTTATGCTTTTGTAATAATGCACATTTCAGAGGATTTCCTACCCATCTCCGTTACACATCAATATTGAGTTTCCCAGAACTTGTCCATCTACCACCACATAGATGCCGATAAATAGTCACATAACACATCATGGACAAGCCACCACATAATTTCCGATAACGTCCACATAATCGCATTTAAACTGCCACATAACTTCTTCTTTTCACAATCCCACCCCATGCTTGTGATATGGCCATTTTAACACATGTTTCACTTTTCACATTTTTCACATATTTATGCTCGTAACTCATATTTCTCGATTTTTTATACATATGCATGTATCATGCTCATATAGCACATAGTTTTCTCTTTAGCATTCTTTAATATACATATTTATATTAAAACATGGATCTTAGCATACACATGCATACATCTCATGTTTAGATCATCACATATCAATCTAGCCATAAATTACATAACATAGAGTTCAGATCAACATTACATACATCACATATCACAAATCATGTATTTTCACAACACTTAATAGTTTAGGACACTTGGATTCCTCTTTGATTAAGTTTTTCAACTCCATTCGAGTACTTAATGTACTCACAAATTAATTAATTAAATAACATTTTATTAAAGTAAAAAACACTATATTTCACATAACACAGAGTTAGATCCCACATCTTAAATTGTAGATCCGATTGCCACAATCCTATTAGAGTAGATTTCACTTGGATCTAACCTGATAGATGAGTCTATCGCATCAAACACATATTTCAATTAGATCTATTAGATTTGATTTTTAACACTTAATGTTTTAATCGTTCAAAATAGTTCTCACCATCACTTACCCTTAAATTGAGACTTGGATTAGTTGTATTCATTATCATACTAAAGATCTCTTTGATCGGCGTCATTTGGTCCTTCAGGTTGATATGAAATGACATTAATACTTATGTTAAAGCAATAATAAAATAACTTCATGATATTATCACTTATATGATTCGACCAAACCATGGTATTTCTAAAATAAAGAATTTTACGAATCGAACAACCTTACTCACACTTTGTTTAATACAAGATGATCAAAGGATCGAGAATGGAATAGGATCGATGTTTGAGTGTTCTAAAAATAATTGAATAAGTGAAAGTAAAATATAGGTTTTAGTCACTAAGGAATCGATAAAAGAAAGAGGAAAGAAAAAGGAAAATTTGGTCACCGATGGTGGCGATGACAATGGTCTGACGGTGATAGCTTGGAAGTGGCTTGAATATGGAGGAGTGGCGGTTCAATGGTAGTTATAAATTATTAAAAGGATGAAGTTTCGCTCGCTATAATTGGAAGAAAGGTGAGAATAGAAAAATAAGAGAAAATAGGTGGTGGAGGAGGAGACCTGCGGTGGTTCGCGGCGACGGTCGGAGGTAGAAGGGAATAGTGAAAAGGGGCAATGTTAAAAGGTTTGTGATGGTGGTGGAAGGCTCGATTGTGGTGGTTTGAGAAAAAAAGTTAAAAGGAGGTGGTGGTGGTGGTTCTATTTTGATTTGAGAGAAAAAGAAGATGAATAAAATGAAAGAATCGAAGATTATGGTGCAAATGAGGGTAGTGGATAGCACAAGGGGTGTGTGTAGCTTGGTCAACCATGACCAGGTTCATTGTATCACAATCTTATGGAAAGAGAGGAGGTTCTGGCAAGGGAGTGAAACAATGAGTTAAAAAGGGGATGTGTCTCATATATGGCAACAAGGGGGTGGACGACAAGGCTTGAATGCACATGCCAATTATGTTAAAAAATTTAATTATAAAAAGGAGAACATGGGGGTTCAAACTAGGGACTTCTAGGATAGTTAGTGAGTTTCATTCTACTAAGCCAGAACACTTCCTTGTATTTTGCGCAAATAATTTAAGACATAGGAGGTGGCAGTTTCACTACATTACAATTAATAAAAAAGTGGGATGTGACAGTAGATTTAAAAGTATCCACTAGTGTGTCGTTATGAAAGAGATAGTTGTAACCAAGTGCTTGTAAAGTAGCATATGCCATATTAAAATGATTATGAATTGTGTGTAATGCCTATTTGTGTAACACCTCAATTCTGGAAGGGTTCAAGGTTGGCCTGTAGTTTAGAGATAGTCTGTTTGGTAAAGTGGTGATAGTACTAGAAAGAACATATATTTTCCCACTACTTATTGGTTAATTTGTACCCATTTAGTTATCTTTAGCACATATTTTAGCATTTTCTATTTAGTAAATTGCATTTTATAACTCAGTAGGTCTCAACCTATTTATCCTTAATTTTGTCATGCTTTGGTACTGATGTCACTTCATGAGTGTTTTCAGATTGTGCCTAGAATTGTCGCCGCACCTGACGGCTATCCGGATAACAACAAAGAAGTGTAAGCTATCCAGTCTGGTATAACTAACTTGTACTACAGAGGAAGCATGAGTCTAATGAAATGACACCTGTGCTATTTGGATAAATATCAATATATATTTACGTGAAAAGAAGGAGGGGAGAATATTATATTCTTCAACCTTTCTTTTGAAGCTTTTTATGGAGGCTTAAATCTCCTACGGGTGAACCGACGTGTTCAGGATGTAGGTTCAAGGAGCCCTGAGTGCGACACAAGAGGGAGTTCAGAGATCAAGTCGATATTTTCTAGGAATAGTGCTATCCACTTGTTTCTTTTATATTTCTTTTCTAAACGATGGTGATTACTTTCTATTTCATGTTTGTATGGAGGTACACATGGTTTATGGGTTAAATGTTATTTTATTCAATCTTGCTTCTACTGTTTAATCTTTGAGTTTGAATTTTTTAGCATGGGAATGTTATTACGGTCACTAACACTAGAAACTACAGCGACGTTCAAGCTAACAAGCATGACAACGTGTAACACCCTGCACCCAAGACCGATACTGGGTCTGGTTACGAGACATTGCCATGCTTGAGCTCAATTAAACATGTACTTACGGGCTATAAAATTTCGTTCCGACTTAAAAACTTCGCTTTCTTAGTCAACACATAAGTTACAAGGGCCTACGAGGCCTTAAACTCATGTCTAAAAACTTTTGGAACTAAATCAATTAAGTCATTTTTTTGAAGCAGGGTTCACACGCCTGTGTATCCTTAAGCACGCCTATGCCCTCAAATTGTAGGGAGCTACTGACTATTTCCACACGGCTTAGACACACCCGTGTCTTTCAACCATGGGAGGCTACTGACTAATTTCAAAAGGCCATGACACGCCCGTGGCTTAGACCGTGTGCTAATCCTTGATATACTGACTAAATCAACACGGTCTGGAACACGCCCATGTCCAAACCGTGTGTCTTACACGGCACACACACACGGCCGTGGGATTTGCCTGTGGCCTATTCTGATTAATAATACTAAGGTGCAATGTTAACACGTTCTTGACACATGCCCGTGTGTCCAACCATGTGGGCACTTACAGGCTATTTACCAAGCCGTTAGCCACCCTAAAATGAAGATCATATCCATACACAATTCAACAATGCAATAACAACCCAATTTTATGAATAATACTACATGCTTCATTGATCTCAATAAACATAAATGCTTAGTCAAATTTGGCCAATCACTTAGCCATATACAAAAGAATAATAAACTTGATAGCCTTTACAAAGGCCTTTCTTAAAACATGTCCACAAAATGAATGTTTCCTATACATGCCATACTTAGTAAAGTAACTTGGCTATACCAAAATAAAAGTTGATAGTGTGTTGCGAGCTCCGACTTTAATGATCCACGAGTTAGCTTGGCAGGACTGAATAGAAAGAAAGAATCATAACGTAAGCATATAACTTAGTAAGTTTGCATGTAACAACTCTTAGCATCATCATTGCTTAATATAAACCATTTCACATAAACAATGGTATCATGAATTTTAGCTAAAGAGCTTGCTTACTCATATAGATTCTTACATGTCTCATGACACTTACTATTATAATACTTGTAAGGTAACCATGATACCTGTATCACTTGATCATATTGATCAGTATACTATAATAACAATAATCATGATATCTACATTCTCATTCACAATATGAATAATACTCAACTTCATCTAACTTCATCTTGATACTAACTTTACTTTCTTAGCTTTCTTGCTATCTTCTTTTAGCTTACTCATTTGCCCGATGAATTTCTGTGAATAACCGAGGATACTAAATCTCTTCCCACATAATATGATGCCAAAGCCATATCCTAGACATGGTCTTACATGGGTTATCTCATCTTGGTTTCAAGGCCATGTCTTGACATGGACTTATATGAAGTCTTGCTCTTGATAACATACTCAATGCCAAGCTTGAGTCCTTGGACTTACATGATAACTTGCTTGCTAACTTGATCAATGCCAAGCTTGCCTTGGACTTACATGATAACTTGCTTGCTAACTTGATCAATGCCAAGCTTGCCTTGGACTTACATGATATCTTGATCAATGCCAAGCTTGCCTTGGACTTACATGATAACTTGCTTGAACATAACATGATCATTTCATACAATTATTATACATTATATTAAGCAATTTAATGATAATAATCATAAAGCTTAAAAATCATACAAACTTACCTCAATATACAAAATGTATGTAGATGTGCAATTTAGTCCTCGACTTTGTTCTTGCCTCAGTTTCGATCCGGGCTTCATTTTTCTTGATGTATAATCATAAATAGATCATTTAATAACCATATTGACTAAATTGACTCATAACTCATACTTTGGCAAAATTACTATTTTGCCCCTATACTTTTTAATATTTGTACTTTTGCCCCAATTCTCGTAAAATGATTTTCATGCAACTTTCTTAAACTTCATGCTCAACTGAATCCTTTTCTCTTCTATAACAATCATCAATTCTCACTATTTATAGTAGGTATGACCAATTTTATAATAAAACATCATTTAACAAGCAAAATGGTCCTTACTACCATTTTTCATGAAATTCATTATTGGGCAAATTGCTACTTAAGGACTCACAATTATTAATCTTGAGCTATTTCATATAAAAAGCTTCTAGAAACTCATATTTTGGAAACTTTTGCAATTTAGTCCTTTTTGGACCAATTGACCTCAACTTAATAAAATTGCTTTACAAAACTTTCATACTAGCATGAAAACATGGCATAAACCATAAAAACTCATAATTTCACCTCGGGTTCATGGTCTCGCACCACTATCCCAACTAGGCCCTAAATCGAGCTGTTACAATTCTCCCCCTTTAGGGATTTTTGTCCTCGAAAATCTTACCAGCAAAAAGGTTTGGATACTGATTTCTCATACTCTCTTTTGATTCCCATGTAGCTTCTTCAATTTCTTGCCTTTGCCACAATACCTTTACTAAGGAAATACTCTTATTTCTTAGTTGCTTAACTTCCCGAGCCAAAATCTTGACTAGTTCTTCACCATAAGTCATGTTGGGACGAATCTCTATTTTCGAAAGGGTTATTACATTCAAAGGGTCTGATCTGTAGCGTCATAACATTGACATGTGAAACACGTCATGTATCTTCTCTAATTCTGATGGCAAAGCCAAACGGTAAGCCACCGGCCCAATTCTCTCCGTAACCTCGTAAGGTCCAATGAAACGTGGACTTAACTTGCTTTTACGACCAAATTTGAGAATTTTCTCCATGGTGATACTTTCAAAAAGACTTTATCCCCAACTTGGTACTTGATCTCTTTTCTCTTTAAATCCGAATAGGATTTCTGTCTGTCTAAGGCAGCTTTTAAACATTATCGAATTACTTTCACTTTCTCTTCAGCTTCTTTAACCAAATCAACCCCGTGAATTTGGTTCTCCTTGAGTTTAGTCCAAAACAAGGGAGTTCTGCACTTACGCCTATATAGGGCCTCATAAGGCGCCATCTTTAAACTCAACTGAAAGCTATTATTATAGGCAAATTCTACCAATGGGAGAAACTTTTCCCAACTGCCTTGGAATTCCAAAACACAACATCTGAGCATGTCTTCGAGTACCCGAATTAACCTTTTTGACTGACCGTCAGTCTGAGGGTGAAAAGCTGTACTAAAACTCAATTTTGTACCCAATGCTTCTTGCAGCTTCTTCTAGAATCTGGATGTAAATTTTGGATCTCTATCCGATATGATCGATAAGGAAACTCGGTGAAGTCTTACTATTTCTGAAACATACAAGTTTGCCAACTTGTCTAGTGAGTAATCCACTAAATGACAGTATAAAGTGGGTGACTTCATGAGTCATCAACCACTACCCAAACAGCATCTTTCTTGCTCGGAGACAACGGTAAATCCGTTATGAAATCTATGGTGATACGGTCCCATTTCCACTCGGAGACCAAGATGGGCTGAAGCAAACCCAAAGGTACTTGGTGCTCAGCTTTTACTTGCTAACAAATCATGCCCTTGGAAACAAATTCTGAAATGTCTTTCTTCATTTTCGGCCACCAATATTGTTGCTTTAAATCATTATACATATTGGTGCCACCGGATGTACAGATAAACATCCGTTATGTGCCTTGTGGAAAATTTTTTGAATAAGCTCCTCTTTTCTTCGCACACAAACTCTATCTCTAAACATTAAATATCCATTAGAATTAATCCGAAAGTTGGATTCAGCACCTGACTCGCACTGAGCTTTCTTAACTTGCAATTCACTATTTTTTTCTCGAGCCTCCAAGATCTCTTGAAGGAACATTGGTCTAGCTCTCAACTCAGCTAAAATAGAACCATCATCGGATAAAGATATTTTTGAATTCAATGCTCTTAAGGAGAATAGGGATTTTCTGCTTAAAGCATCGGCGACTACATTCGCCTTTCCAGGATGGTAATCAATGACCAACTCATAGTCCTTTATCAACTCTAACCATCTTCGTTGTCTTAAGTTCAACTCTTTCTGCGTCATCAAGTATTTCAAACTTTTGTGATTGGTAAAAATCTGACATCATTCACCATATAAATGGTGTCTCCAAATCTTCAAAGCGAAGACTATGGCAGCCAATTCAAGATCATGCGTCAGATAATTTTTCTCATGAGGCTTCAACTTTCTGGAGGCATAAGCAATTACCTTGCCTTCTTGCATGAGTACACAGCCTAATCCATTTAAGGATGCATCGCTATAAATTATGAATTCTTTCCCCCTTCGGGTTGTACTAAAATTGGAGCTTCACAAGATTGCTTTCAACTTCTCAAAACTTTGTTGGCATTTTTCGACCACTCAAACTTCACATTCTTCTCAGTAACAATCTAGTCATCGTGGTTGCAATAATAGAAAACCCTTGACAAATCGTCAGTAGTAGTGGCTAGGCCCGTAAAACTTCTAATCTCTCGTGATGTTCTTGGTGGTTTCGGTCTATTATAGTGAGATCTTACTTTGATATACTCGGACTCCATCTCTCAAGACAATATGTCCCAGAATCCCACTTCCTTGAGCCAAAATTCACTTTTTCTGAATTTGGCATACAACTGATTTTCTCGAAGAGTCTGTAAAACTATCCGTAGACGATCAGCATGTTCATTCTCATCTCGGGAATAAATCAGTATGTCGTCAATTAAAATGACTACAAACTTATCAAGGTATGGTCTAAAAATACGGTTCATTAAGTCCATGAATACTGCAGGAGAATTGGTTAGCCCAAAGGGCATGACTAAAAATTCATAATGCCCATACCTCGTTCGAAAGACAGTCTTGGATACATTTGAATCTTTCACTCTCAGCTGGTAGTACCCTGATCTCAAGTCTATTTTGGAGAACACAGTCGCTCCTTTCAATTGATCAAACAAATCGTCGATCCTAGGTAATGGGTATTTGTTCTTTCGTCACTTTATTGTCGACGGTAATCAATGCACAATCTCATGGTGCCATCTTTCTTTTTCACAAACAAAATCAGAGCGCCCCATGGTGAACAACTTGATCTTGGAAAGCCTTTGTCTGTCAACTCTTGCGATTGTAACTTCAACTCTTTCAGCTCTGTTGGAGCCATTCTATAAGGAGTAATGGATATTGGTACAGTACCGAGAGTTAGCTCAATGCAGAACTCAACTTCTCTAACTGGTGGTAATCCTGGTAATTCCTTAGGAAAAACATCCACATACTCACATACTATCGACACTGATTCAATCTTTAGTTCTGTCTCTTTATCATTTAATACAAAGGCCAAAAATGCCTCATACTCTTTTCTTAGATATCTCTGAGCCATCATATGAGAAATCATTACCGATGATCTACCTTGCTCATCTGATTTTACATGAAGAGTATCCCCATTCTCACATCTCATCTCAATGCATTTCTTCCCACAATTTACAATTACATTATGAGTAGTCAACCAGTCCATACCAAGAATGAGGTCGAATTCATCAAAAGGTAACAACCTAAGATTTGCTTTAAAGCAATGACCTCTAATCATTAATGGACAATCTTTACAAACTTTATCAACTAACATACTCTTGCCTAAAGGACTAGACACCTTAATCACAAATTCTGTGGTATCTATAGGCACACCCAAACCGGGTACTAATTTCATGCAAATGTAAGAGTGTGTGGATCCGGGGTCTATTAAAGCAATAACTTTGGTATTGTAAAGAGAAAAGGTACCCGTAATAACATCAGGGGAAGATGCCTCTTCGCGAGTGCGAATGGCATAAGTCCTTCCAGGTGCTCTAACCTCGGGTCTCGCGGCTTGCTCTCTAGGGTTACCTCTTCCACTTGCCCCACTTCCCGGGTTCCTCTGCGGTCTCCCTCTGAGCATACTCCCGGATCTTGGGTTCTGAGTTCTCTCTTCTTTAGTCATCTCTGGGCAATCCTTTTATGAAATGGTCTTGGGAACCACATCTAAAACATGCATTTTCATGTGCTCAGCATTCTCCCAAATGGCATTTGCCACGTTATGGACATTCTGGTCTATCAGGTCTAAAATTCCCAACACTTGCAACTGAAGTCGTCTGTGCTTTATTTCCCAAATACTGCTTACTCTTGTCTTTTCTTAAAAATCCAGTGGAAGTAGTTGTTTGAGTAGAGAAATCTCTTGACTTCTTGGATGACGATTGGAACGACTTGTTCCACTGTCTCTTTCTAGAATCGCAAGACTCTATTTTAGATTTCTTCTTCTCTTTTACTAGTTCTTTGGCTTTACAAGCCCTTTCCACTAGTACAACAAATTCTTTTATTTCGAGGACAGCAACAACCAACTTAATGTCCTCATTTAAACCTTCTTCAAACCTTTTACTCATAATGGCCTCAGTGGACACACATTTGTGAGCGTACTTACTGAGTAGTACGAACTCTCGCTCATAATCAGTCACTGACATCTTGCCTTGCTTCAGCTTTAGAAATTCTTTCCTCTTCTGGTCTACAAACCTCTGGATGATATACTTTTTCTTAAACTCTTCTTGGAAGAATTCCCATGAAATCTTTTCCCTTGGTACCACCGACACAAGGGTGTTCCACCATTGGTAAGTAGAATCTCTTAAGAGAGAGACTACACACTTTATGCATTCATCAGGGGTGCAGGACAGCTCGTTAAATACCCTGATGGTATTTTCTAACCAGAACTCAGCTCTTTCTGGATCATCATCTTTTCTAGCTCGAAATTCTTCTACCCCATGCTTCCTGATCCTATCAATTGGAGGTTTATCTCCTCTTACCACCTCTACTACTTGAGGGGCTACTGGAGTAGGTTGTGGAACAGGCTGGGGTGGAGGGGGTTGTGCATTCGGGTTTGCTCGAACGAACTCCGTGTACCAGGCATCCATCATATGGAGGAAGGCTTCTCTAGCCTCTTCTCCTCCTCTTTCTTGACTCACCGTAGTGGGTCTATTCTCATTCTCATATGGCACTGTCCCTTCTGCGGGAGCTGGTGCGTTACTTTCTACATCATTCGCCTCAGCTCTTTCGGGATCCATTTACTATATGTATAAACATAATTTAAGTCATCAGGATTCGTCACACTATCATTATAAAAACATTCATATGTATGGCATGTATAGCTAGACTCATGCTCGTGCTACGTTAGTCCTAAAACCGACTAAATCATAGCTCTGATACCACTAAATGTAACACCCCGCACCCAAGACTGATACTGGGTCTGGATACGAGACATTACCATGCTTGAGCTCAGTTAAACATGTACTTACGGACTATAAAATTTCATTTCGACTTAAAAACTTCGCTTTCTTAGTCAACACATACGTTACAAAGGCCTACGAGGCCTTAAACTCATGTCTAAAAACTTTCAGAACTAAATCAATTAAATTATTTTTTTGAAGTAGGGCTCACACGCCCGTATATCCTTAAGCACGCCCATGCCTTCAAACCGTGGAGGAGCTACTGACCATTTCCACGGCTTAGACACACCTGTGTCTTTCAACTATGGGAGGCTACTGACTAATTTTACACGGCCATGACATGCCTGGGCTTAGGACGTGTGCTAATCCTTGATATACTAACTAAATCAACACGGTGCAGGAACACGCCCATGTCCAAACCGTGTGTCTTACACACACACACACACACGATCGTGGATTTGCCCATGGCCTATTCTGATTAATAATACTAAGGTGCAGGGTTAACACGGTCTTGACACACGCCCATGTGTCCAACCGTGTGGGCACTTACATGCTATTTACCAAGCCGTTAGCCACTCTAAAATGAAGATCATATCCATACACAATTCAACGATGCAATAACAACCCAATTTTATGAATAATACTACATGCTTCATTGATCTCAATAAACATACATGCTTAGTCAAATTTGGCCAATCACTTAGCCATATACAAAAGAATAATAAACTTGATAGCCTTTACAAAGGCCCTTCTTAAAACATGTCCACAAAATGAATGTTTCCTATACATGCCATACTTAGTAAAGTAACTTGGCTATACCAAAATAAGAGTTGATAGTGTGTTGTGAGCTCGACTTTAATGATCCACGAGTTAGCTTGGCGGGACTGAATAGAAAGAAAGAATCATAACGTAAGCATATAGCTTAGTAAGTTTGCATGTAACAACTCTTAGCATCATCATTGCTTAATATAAACCATTTCACATAAACAATGGTATCATGAATTTCAGCTAAAGATCTTACTTACTCATATAGATTCTTACATGTCTCATGACACTTACTATTATAATACTTGTAAGGTAACCATGATACCTATATCACTTGATCACATTGATCAGTATACTATAATAACAATAATCATGATATCTACTTTCTCATTCACAACATGAATAATACTCAATTTCATCTAACTTCATCTTGATACTAACTTCACTTTCTTAGCTTTCTTACTATCTTCTTTTAGCTTACTCATTTGCCCAATGAATTTCTATGAATAACCGAGGATACTAAATCTCTTCCCACATAATATGATGCCAAAGCCACATCCTAGACATGGTCTTACATGGGTTTTCTCATCTTGGTTTCAAGGCCATGTCTTAACATGGACTTATATGAAGTCTTGCTCTTGATAACATACTCAATGCCAAGCTTGAGTCCTTGGACTTACATGATAACTTGCTTGCTAACTTGATCAATGCCAAGCTTGCCTTGGACTTACATGATATCTTGATCAATGCCAAGCTTGCCTTAGACTTACATGATAACTTGCTTGCTAACTTGATCAATGCCAAGCTTGCCTTGGACTTACATGATAACTTGCTTGAACATAACATGATCATTTCATACAATTATTGTACATTATATTAAGCAATTTAATGATAATAATCATAAAGCTTAAAAATCATACAAACTTACCTCAATATACAAAATGTATGTAGATATGCAATTTAGTCCTCGACTTTGTTCATGCCTCGGTTTCGATCAGGGCTTCATTTTTCTTGATGTATAATCATAAATAGATCATTTAAGAACTATATTGACTAAATTGACTCATAACTCATACTTTGGCAAAATTACTATTTTGCCCCTATACTTTCTAATATTTACACTTTTGCCTCAATTCTCGTAAAATGATTTTCATGTAACTTTCTTAAACTTCATGCTCAACTGAATCATTTTCTCTTCTATAACAATCATCAATTCTCACTATTTCTAGTAGGTATGACCAATTTTATAACTGTTATAAAATGGTCCCTACTACCATTTTTCATGAAATTCATTAAGGAAAAGATGTTTATCTAACATCAAACTCTTTTAAACTTCCATAAAACATCATTTAACAAGCATTTCATTCAAGGGTAGATTTTTGAACATGCATCTTAGCTCATTTTATAGCTAAAATTAACTAATTCATAATACGAGAACTTCAAAAATACGAAGAATATTAAAAACGGGGCTAAGATGAACTTATTATGAGCTTGAAAAAAAATGAAGAACCCTAGCTATGGTGTCTCCAAATTTTCTAAGAACAACAAGGAAGAAGATGAGTGAATTTTTCTCATCTTTATCCTATTTTAATCACTAATGAGGCCAAATGACCAAAATGCCCTTCCTCTTAAAAATTTCCATAATAGTCTCTTAAGGCCAATTTTGTCCAAAAATTAAATTTTGGGCAAATTTCTA
This sequence comes from Gossypium rotundifolium, assembly GCA_025506655.1. Lineage (NCBI taxonomy): Eukaryota > Viridiplantae > Streptophyta > Magnoliopsida > Malvales > Malvaceae > Gossypium > Gossypium rotundifolium. The sequence goes on along the minus strand of CP106729.1, from coordinate 165,326,610 downwards.
CTTAAGGACTCACAATAATTAATCTTGAGCTATTTCATATAAAAAGCTTTTAGAAACTCATATTTTGGAAACTTTTGCAATTTAGTCTTTTTTGGACCAATTGACCTCAACTAAATAAAATTGCTTTACAAAACTTTCATACTAGCATGCAAACATGACATAAACTTGGAAAACTCATAATTTCACCTCGGGTTCGTGGCCTCGCACCACTATCCCGACTAGGCCTTAAATCAGGCTGTTACACAATGGAAGTTGCTTGAGGATTAGAGGAATTTAATCCACTTGTTCTTAATAGTGTTCCATTGCCAGCATCGGAAGGTGTGGTTTATGTGCATGTTTAAGTCTTAGATTAAATATAGAAGTTAAGCTTATTAAGATATTCATTGTAGTTTAATGCATCGACAATCACCTATACTTTTTACCTTGCGAGCACTTAGTATCTATCTACTATACTTGCATCAACATTGTACGCTTGCACATTATTGCTGTGACGTTGAACACCTGGCCAAGTTTTGGCACCGTTGCCGGGGATGGAGTTTGTTTGATGTTTATTTTTGTTTATTTTTATTTCATAATATTTTGTTGTTACTAACTTGTTTTCTTTTTTCCGTTATTTTCACATTTTATTTTAGGTGTTGTATGACTTGTAGCAAATTCAAAGTTTATTATTGATTTTGATCCAGAAATTGAAAGAACTGTTCAGAGGAGACTTTGAGAACAAAGGAATATGGCTTTGCCAAGACACAATGCAGTCATACCCCGATATAGAACCAAAATGCTAATGACCCACTGTTCCAACAAGATGTTTAAATACAAAATAGGCCTATATGAGATTCTGTAGTACCTATATTGGACGACTTACAAGCAGGAGTTGTTAGGCCAGCAATCCAAGCTGGGAATTTTGAACTCAAGCTAGTAATGTTACAAATGTTGATTTTAATGGGCAATATGTTGGACTGCCACATGAAGATGCAAAAGAACATCTAAAATTATTTTTTATTGATTTGTGCTTCCTTTAGTCAACAAGGCGTTCCTAATGGCACTTTGAAGATGTAGTTATTTCCTTATTCCTTGTAGGGAAGAGCTCGTACTTGGTTCCTTAGGTTACCTGCCGGATCAATTACTTCTTGGAATACATTAGCAACACAATTTTTTTTTGCGATTTAACCCACCGACAATGAATGCTCGTCTTCGAAATAATATTATAGCCTATCATCAGCTAGATGATGAAAATCTTCACACCACATGGGAACGTTATAAATCTTTGCTTCGACGTTGTCCCATGCACGACATTCAACAAGAAACATAAATCAAGATTTTTTATAATGGGCTGAATTCACACATGAGGAATCTTGTTGGTGCATTAGCCAATGGTTCGTTGTTGGATTGTACTTATAATGATGCTATTGGAATTCTTGAGAGAATTGCTCAGAATGATTATTAATATCCTATCCCAAGAGCTATACAAGCAAAGGCTATGTAACATCTCAGTTTAGGGTCTGGTCAGAATAGTGGTGCGAGACCACAGATTCGAGGGTTATGAATGAGTTTTTTTTAGGTTTATACTATGTGTGCATGCTAGTGTGAAAGTTTCATGAATTATTTTTGTGAAATAGTGGTTGAATTATCCAAAAGGACTAAATTGCAAAAGTTGCTGATAAACCGTAAAAGTAACTTATTTTAATCCCACATTTAGTATGCTTTTGGATGATTTAGCCCTCAATTTATGTAAAAAAGTGCTCTTAATCCTTTCTTTTTATGTCTTATACTCAGGAAAGCACCCGAGAACGAAATGAATGAGAAACGGGCTTAAAACGGACCGAATTGGGCCAACCCAAGAAATTGGCACGGCCTGGACTTCAAGTCACCTGGCTGTGCATCGCCAATCATTCAAAGACACGCCTCAAGCAGGAATTGAAAGGCCGTGTCCCAATCGATAGACCTGAAGCACGGCCTGAATCCCAACTTGCACGACCGTGCCTCAATCAACAGAATCAACAAATGACCTGTAGTCGACTAACACGGGCATGTGCCATGGCTGTGCCCCTGTTATGGGAATGAGCAATTTCACTCGAATTTGGATGCTTGAAGCCAAAGAAACATACTCTTAAGTCCACTTAAACACCTTAATAACAATTCTACTTGAAGGAGGTACTTAGGAGCCAAGTGAAGCATCTAAGGAGCCTATATAAAAAACCCAAGGCAGCCATTCTGAGGGGAGTTTTGGTGGGAAGAGTTTTCTGCCAGAGCTTTTATTAAGGGAATTACTCGAAGATAGCCAGTTGATCCATCTCAAGAAGCCAGAGTTCTACTCAAGACAAAGGATCTCCTCTTCAATTCCTTCAGGGGGTTTTAGGGATTTCTTATGTTTTGTCTTATCTTTTCTCTTGAGATGTTTTCTTATTTTGCTATGAACTGAACCCTTCAGATACCTGAAGGGGATGAAACCTATGACCGATTTTGTTATTTGATTTCTAAATTATATGATAAGTACTTAGTTTGTTCTTAATTATGTTGCTTAATTTAATCTGATGTGCTTAAGTGGAGGAGGAATAGACCCTACCTAAGAGTAGATCTAACATAATTAAGCGGAGTTGATCGATCGCCTAGAGATAAGGCTACGAGATTTTGCCGGATTAGGGTGAAACCTAATATAGGAGTCCATTGATCGATTTACTGCTTCCTTAGGGGGTTATTATAAGAGAACGAGAGTTCCACTAATTAACCTAAGGTTAGACGTTATTCGCCTTGAGAGAGGGTTTAATATAGGTTAGGGAGTCTCACGGATCAAGCTAAGTAATAAAATCATATGAATTAAAGGTTAGATAACAAGAGAAGTTATAGGTGGATTCTTCCTGAGGGTATCATCGTAATCAACTGAGTTTTTCCACAGTCTTTTCCCAAAGTTTCATTCTTTTGCCCTTGCATCTAGTTTAGTTTTTCATTAGTTTTTAGATTAATAAACCAATCACTCTATATTTCAGGCTAAATAATGGAAGGAAAGTGCGTAGTAGTACTTTTAGGTTCCCTTGGGTTCGATAAAGATACTCTTGCCTAAACTATACTACTGTTCGATAGGTGCACTTGCCTCTATCGTTGTCATAGCTAGTCTATAGGTTTGATCATTCTTTTTATAAATAGTAAAAATCGACTGTTTGACACGATCAAGTTTTTGGTGCCGTTGCCGGGGAACACTAAAATATTAAGAAAACTATATTTCTATTACTTTAGCCATAATTTTATTATTTCGCAATTTACTTTTATTTTTGTTTAGGTTAATTTTGTATTTATACTAAATTTCTTTCTTCTCCTAGCAGGTACCTCTAGTTTATGACTAGAAGGAACCCGAGAGGACCTTTAGCATATGAAAGTGACATTGAAGCTACCGCTCACAGAAATCGCAGAGAAATTAGATGAGCTCTAGACTACCAAAGAGAAGAACAACAAGACAGATCCAATCTTATTGAAGGGATGGACGAAAACAATCCACCGCCAAATATGCAAGAACAGAATGCTCCGCGTACTATGTATGATTATGCTAAACCTAATTTGGTAGGAGCAGAATCTAGTATTGTTAGGCCCACTATAGCTACTAATAATTTTGAATTAAAGCCGAATACAATACAAATGATTCAACAGTTTTTTCAATTTGATGGTTTGCAGGACGAAGATCCAAATACTCACATAGCTAATTTTTTAGAGTTCTATGATACCTTCAAAATAAATGGCCTTTCTGACGATGCCATATGTCTTCAGTTATTTCCCTTTTCATTAAGGAATAAAGCCAAGTAGTGGTTGAACTCGTTACCACGAGGGTCAATCACCACATGGGATCAAATGACCGATAAATTTCTTTTAAAATACTTTCCACCAGCCAAAACGGCCAAATTTAGGAATGACATATCTTCTTTTGTGCAGAATAATGCAGAAACATTATATGATGCATGAGAAAGATATAAGGATCTCCTGAGAAGATCTCTACACCACGGATTACCTTTGTGGCTTCAAGTCCAAACTTTTTACAACGGTGTGAATTCTTCAACGAGGAAAATGATTGACTCATCAGCCGGTGGAACTCTGAATAACAAAACTCTTGAAGTAGCTTACGACTTTATTGAAGAGATGTCGTTGAATACCTATCAATGGCAAATTACAAGGCCAAACAGACAAAATCAGCCAAAGTTTTTAACATAGATGCAATGACAATGCTGTCAACACAAGTGGAGATGATGAATAAAAAGATTGATAATTTATGTTCTTCATAGGTACACCCAGTAATGCAATGCGAAGTGAGTGGGAATGTGGCGAATCCTGAGTACCCACCCTACCAACTAGGAGCAGAACATGAGCAGACAAACTATATAGGTAACAATTGAAGATCCAATAATAATCCTTATAGTAACACTTATAACGCAGGTTGGAGGAACCACCCAAATTTTTCGTAGGGAGGACAAGGAAATCAAGGAAATCAAATGCAGCAACCTCCTCCAAATTATCAAAATCAGCCATATCCACAAGAGAAGCAATCAAACCTCGAAGAGATGCTGACGAAATTCATGGCAGCCACGGATTCTCATTTCCAAAAGACTGAAGCAGCACTTGATGAACAATAAAAATCGATCAAAGGGATCGAGAATCAACTTAGATTGCTTACTGAGGTGGTATGTGAAATACGGACAAAGATTTTTTCCAAAGGCACACAGCAGGTAAAGGTAGTTACACTAAGAAGTGGTAAAGAGCTAATGGAACCAACAAGAAAAAAACCACATGAAATTATCAAGGAAAGGAGTGTAGAAGTTGAAACTAATGCCCCAACGCATCCAAAAAAAAAGCAGCAATTCCATATCCAGCAAAACTAAAGAAAGAACAATTGGATGCTCAATATGGTAAGTTTCTCAAACTTTTTAAACAAATACATATTAACTTACCTTTTGTTGAAGCCATTTCACAGATGCCGAAGTACGCAAAATTATTAAAGGAACTCCTGACGAATAAAAGGAAGTTTGAAGAAGTGGCAACGGTGGAACTTAATGAAAAGTGCTCAGCCATCCTCCAAAATAAGCTACCAACAAAATTAAAAAACCTAGGAAGTTTTACTATCCCTTGTTTAATTGGTAGCTTGAATATTAAGAAGGCATTAGCTGATCTAGGCGCCAGTATAAATTTAATGCCTTATAAAATGTTTAAACAATTAGATCTTGGGGAACCAACACCCACTAGGATGAGTATTCAATTAGCAGATAGATCCATTAAATATCCTAGAAGAGTTATCGAAGATGTCTTGGTAAAAATTGACAAATTCATTTTCCCTATTGATTTTGTTGTATTAGACATGGATGAAGACATTAATGTTCCTTTAATCTTAGGGCAACTATTTTTAGCCACTGCTAAAGCCGTTATCGATGTAGGTGACGGTAAACTCGCACTGAGGATAGGTGATGAAGAAATTATTTTTCAAATTTATGATGCTATGCGATATTCTAAAGAGCAAGATGATTCATGTTATTTTGTTGATACTACTGATTATATCATTCAAGAGTCATTACAGGAAATCATACATGATGACACGATGGAACTGTGCCTGACTCAAGAAGAGAGGGGAGAAGATGAGGACGATGAGTTGAATCTGAATATATCATCATCCAGACAAATAAAAGAAGAAAGTATTGAAGATAATAATGAAATAAAACAAAAACCCTCCATCAAAGAGCCGCCCAAATTGGAATTAAAATAGTTACCAAAACACTTAGAATACGTATTCCTTGGGGACAATTCTACACTACCAGTAATCATCTCTTCAGAATTAGAATCCAAGGAAAAAGAGGAGCTGATAAAGGTACTAAAAGAACACAAAAAAGCCATAGCTTGGAAATTTCTAACATCAAGGGAATAAGCCCCGCATTTTGCACCCACAAAATTTTAATGGAAGAAGAATATAAGCCGTGTGTGCAACCTCAGAGATGGCTAAACCCCAACATGAAAGAAGTGGTCAAAGCCAAGGTAATTAAACTTCTAGATGCAGGAATAATTTATCCTATTTCTGACAGCACTTGGGTAAGTCCTATGCAGGTAGTTCCAAAGAAAGGAGGAATGGCGTAGTGCCCAATGAAAAGAATGAGTTAATTCCCACAAGAATAGTTACAGGATGGATAGTCTGTATAGACTATAGAAAGCTGAATGATGCCACCAGAAAAGATCACTTCCCTCTACCCTTCATAGATCAAATGCTAGAAAGATTATCTGGGCATATGTATTGCTGTTTCTTGGACAGTCTCTCCGGTTACTTCCAAATTCCCATAGCTCCTGAAGATCAAGAGAAGACGACATTTACATGCCCGTATGGTACGTTTGTTTATCATAGAATGCCTTTTGGATTGTGTAATGCTCCTGCTACTTTCTAGCGCTGCATGTTGGTAATCTTTGATGAACTCGTGGAAGACATCATGGAGGTATTTATGGATGACTTCTCGGTATTCGGCAATTCTTTCCATCTTTGCCTCAAAAATTTAAAAAGAGTGAAACACCCCAAACCTGGCCCACAAGCCCTGACCGGATCTGGTATGTTCCTCGAGTAAAACTTTAATTAATTCTCGTTTTGTTTTATAAGAAAATATAATGGTTTCGTTATAAAATGGATCTACTTAGTGGTCGCGTTGTAAATGGTGTTTATATAGCTGGTGTCTCATTAAAACGTTATCTTTAAGAGAGAGATTTTAAGTTAAAAGAAAACCAAATTTAATGAAAAACTTATTATTATTGTAAAAACCATAGGTGTTTAGGTGTCAAAACAGTTTAAGTTATTTTTCGAAATCATTTAATTATTTAGTAAATATTTGATCGTAGCAGATTAAAAATCTAAAACGTAAAAATTAAAACAGTTCATAGCGGTCTTATTACAAAAATAACATAACCCAAAATAAATCCTAAATAATAAAAGAAAACGTAGCAAGTTTAATTAAAAGAAAATCTGATATACTGAGTTGAGCAATGGCCACCACGTAGTCCTTGCTGACCCGATCCATCACGCTAAGCGTCACCTGAAAATATATCCCATAAAGGGTGAGTCAACAGACTCAATGTGCAACATTACACTAAAAGCCCAATCGATCATAGTCATTAAGCCCATTTAAAACATATTTAGCCATAAGCCCATTTTATAGCAAATCAGATAATAATCGATTAAATGACATGTACATATAAAAATGAAATGCAATCCCGAGCCCACCTAAATATCCATCCGCTACACACCACCGTGCATCTACCAATCACACCGTGGGATTACTAAATCGACCCTCCATCCGCTACACACCATCGAAGGTAGTCGCTGCAGGCAACTACACATCGCCCTTATAAATTGTGGCATGGCCACTGGATAATTGTGACAAAGTCACCGGATTCATAATATGTGACCGAAGTCACCGGATTCATATATGTGACCGAAGTTACCGGATTATGTGGTAAAAACCACCGGAACACCTCCCCTTTATCAATATCACCCATATGCCCATGCAATAAATATATTATTTCGAAATCATGCCATATACCCCCAAAATCATAATGGAATCATACACATTTCATATTCATGCTTATAGCATTATTAACAAAGTTTTAGGGGTAAACATACCTAAATATCATGTACCACTGAATGGTACCCGCAACCATTATCTTACATATTTTTCTTAACACATACAAATCATTAATATTATCGATCTAATAGAAATTTAGCGTAGTGTTACACACCTTATAATCACGAAGAACGATAGAATATTTAAGATTTTGACTTTTGCCTACAACGTCGACAGTACCTACATAACACTATATGAGAAATCGATTATCACTAAAAAGATATGGCCTTTGGCCGAATATCATTATCTCCTTACCTTGGATTATTCAAATCCCGAATGGTCTCCCCCTAAATGTCGGCTACAAAGGAACCCCGAAACTTTCTTTCAAGATTCGGCCAAAGAAACTAGGAGGATTAGAGTCTTGATTTTTAACAATCAGAGAAAGAGAAAGAAAGAAAATTTGCCTTAGAAGAGATCCTTACCGAAAAAGAATGACCAAAAACGCAAATGGTCAAATGTTCTTGGCTTTTGATGAAATATGAAAAGAAGAAAAGAAGGGAATAGAGTGTGATGCGAATTGATTTGATGACAGAAGATAGTTTCGGCTTTAACAACAAAACAAGAAAAAGAAGAGAGAGATAGGAGGTTTATGGTGTTCCAAAAATGGTGAAATTGGAAGAGAGAAGTTTAGGCCTTAGCAAGGTAAAAGAAAAGAAAGAAAGAAGAGAAGAGAAAAGAGATGAAAAATGACCTTAGTGCTATGATGATTTCGACACTAGAGAGGGAGAAAAGAAAAGAGAAAATTTCTTCAAGGCTATTGGTGTTTTCGGCAATAGAGGAAAAGAAACTTGAGAGGATAGGCAAATTAAACCAAAATGGTCAAAATAGAATGGCCAATAGAAAAAAGAAAAATAAAAGATGTTTACCAAATGCTAAAAATGCATTCGGTTAGGAGAGAAAAGATGGAGAGAATGAGAATTTGTTTTTGAGAAAACACAAAATAATCCAATTGTCAAAATGGCTAACTAGCTACTAACCTACCAAAACCTTCATCAAAATTCGGTCACTCCCCCCTAGACCACAAAACCGTCCATGTTCATGGACAAGTTGGCCATGAAATAATTTCCAAAACATTCACCTTAACACATGCCTCGTAATCCTCTTCTTTCCCAAGGTTTCAGAAATTCTATCCCTTATTTCCTCCTAATCTTCCTCCTTATCCCTTTCAAAATTCAACCAACCCCCTTAGCCCCCTATGCCGTCTACATTGATGGTCAAATGGCCATAGAAAAATTTCCAAAACATCACTCCATACTTCAAGCCTTATGTCCCCTTAACATACCAAAACTTCTTGATTTCATTCCATAACTTAGTACTTGGCTTTTTCCTAAGTCTACTATCCATAAAATAAAATAGTCCAACTTTACCTTAATTAAAGTTTGACCACACATGCCAAACAAGTGCAAAATAAAAAATAACCTTAAGACTATCCATGGGATTTGAACCCAAGACTATTAGCACACTCCACACGCCACTTGCCACTTTACCAATAGATTCCTTGTGATTAAATCCTCATACCAATTCTTCTTAAGGCCAATCTTGCTTAGCTCCTTTAAGACTAAAAATCTAATATTTTTCTAAGGCATTCTCCTACATTCTAAAATTCCCGAAGTCCCCAAAACACATACAGACAACACACAACATGCCACTACACACATTCAAGTGAAAATTCATAACCCCTAAATCCTAGATATTACAGTTCTACCCTCCTTAAAAATAATTTTGACCTTAAAATTACCTGACTAGAATAAGTGAGGGTATTGCTTTTGCATTGCTTCCTTCGGCTCCCACGAAGCTTCTTCCGATCCATGGTTATGCCATAACACTTTGACGAGAGGAACTGACTTCCTCCGTAACACCTTCACATCCCGTTCCAAAATTTGAATCGGCTCCTTCTCGTAGGACAAATCTGGACTTAGCTCAACTTCCTCAACTGGCACTACATAAGATGGATCCGACCGGTAACGACGTAGCATCGAAACATGGAACACATCATGCATATGCTTCAACTCCGAAGGCAACTCTAACTGATATGCCACTGGTCCAACCCGCTTCAAAACCCGATAAGGTCCTATAAATCTGGGACTTAACTTCCCTTTGCGACCAAATCTCATCACCTTCTTCCAAGGTGAAACCTTTAGGAACACTTAATCCCCCACAGCAAACTCTATTTCCTTCGTTTTAGATCTGCGTATGACTTTTTCCTATCAAATGCTTCCTTTAACCGAGTCCGGATTACCTTAACCTTTTCTTCGGATTCAGCCACCATTTCTGGACCCAAAATTTGACGTTCCCCCAATTCTGTCCAACATGTAGGAGTGCGACACTTCCGTCCATATAGTGCTTCATATGGTGCCATATGAATACTTGCTTGATAACTATTGTTGTACGCAAACTCCGCTAAAGGTAAGAACTCCTCCCAGCTTCCTCTGAAATCTATCACACATCCCCTTAACATATCCTTTAAAACTTGGATTACTCGCTCAGACTGGTCGTCTGACTGTGGATGAAATATCGTACTGAAGTCTAATCTGGTACCCAACACCTGATGTAATGCTTTCCAAAATTGAGATGTAAACCTCGGATCCCTATCCAAAATAATCGACACCGGCACTCCATGCAACCTCACAATCTCAGCCACATACAACTTCACCGATTTCTGCAAAGAGTAATCAACCCGTACTGGGATGAAATGTGCAGATTTCGTCAATCGAACCACTATCACCCATACCGAGTCTTTCTTAGTGGGCGTAAGAGGAAGCCCACTAACAAAGTCCATGGTGATTCTCTCCCACTTCCACTGCAGAATCTTTATCTACCAAGCAATCCCGAAGGTACTTGATGTTCACCTTGACTTGTCGACACGTTAAGCACTTCCCTATTTAATTCTATAACTTCCCACTTAAGACCAGGCCACCAAACCGATAAATCTCAAGATAACTTACTTCCTCCGGATGCATAGCATAAGGGCTACAATGCGACTCAAGAATCTTTTGCCTCAACTCCCGATCCCCCAAGATACGGACCTTACCCTTGAAACACAATACTCCATCACTGTTAACACCATAATCTTCTAGCTCCCCATTTTGCACCTACCGTAGCTTAGCACTCAAATTATCGTCTACCAACTGTCTTTCTTTCACTTGACTCAACCACGTCAGCTTTACTTGTAATTCCGCCAGCAAGCTTCCGTCGTCATAAAGACTAAGATGTGCAAACATCGCCCTTAGATCTGACATCACTTTCTGACTTAGAGCGTCTGCCACCACATTTGCCTTGCTCGGGTGAGACTCTATAGAACAATCGTAGTCTTTCAACAACTCCACCCACCTTCGCTGTCTCAAATTTAGCTCCTTCTGAGTCAGCAGATATTTCAGGCTCTTATGATCCGTATATATCACTGACTTTTCCCCATATAAATAATGTCTCCATACCTTAAGAGCAAAGACTACCGCTGCTAACTCTAAGTCATGCGTCGGATAATTAACCTCATGTGGCCTTAATTATCGAGATGCATAAATAACCACCTTCCCATCTTACATCAGAACACATCCCAATCCAGTGTGAGACGCATCACAATACACCACGAAATCCTTCCCTACCTCAGGCTGAATCAAAATCGGAGCTTCAGTCAAAACCTTCTTAAGCTTCTCAAAGCTCTCTTGCTGCTTATCTACCCATATGAAAGGTACCTCCTTTCTCAACAATTTCATTAAAGGTGTAGCTATCGATGAAAATCCTTTGACGAATCTTCTATAGTAGCCTGCTAATCCCAAGAAACTGCGAATCTTAGCTACAGACTTAGGTGGTTTCCAATCTAACACTACCTCAATCTTCTGAGGATCCACCCTTATCCCTTTGCAGACACCACATGGCCTATAAACGCAACTTTTTCAGCCAAAATTCACACTTGCTGAATTTGGCATAAAGCTTCTTCTCCCTTAACACTTTGCAACACTATCCGAAGATGCTCATCATGCTCTATCTCTGACTTAGAATACACTAGGATGTCGTCTATGAACACCACGATGAACTGATCCAAGTAGGGTTGAAAAACCCGATTCATCATATCCATGAACGCAGCAGGGGCGTTTGTCAATTCGAACGGCATTACCAAAAACTCATAATGCCCATATCTTGTTCGGAAAGCTGTCTTATGGATATCCGCTTCCTTCACCTTAAGTTGATGATACCCCGACCTTAGATCTATCTTTGAGAATACCGCAGCTCCTTTAAGCTGATCGAACAAATCGTCTATCCTTGGTAAAGGATACTTGTTCTTGATGGTCAGCTTATTCAACTGCCGGTAATCTATACACATCCGCATCGTTCCGTCTTTCTTCTTCACGAACAAGAGCTGTGCTCCCCATGGAGACACACTAGGTCGGATAAACCCACAATCAAGTAACTCGGATCTGAGCCTTAAGCTCAACTAACTCCTTTGGTGCCATTCTGTACGGAGCGATAGATACTAGCACCGTTCCATGCAACAAGTCAATCCCAAATTCTACCTCCCGATCCGGAGGCAATCCTGGAAGTTCCTCCGGAAAAACATCCACAAATTCACTCACAGTCCTGACCTCTTCAATAGTTGCTTCTTTAACCTCCAAGGCACTAACCAACATCAGAAAAGCTACACATCCCTTTCTTACCAATTTTTCTGCCTTAAGAGCAGATACCACATTTGATAAGTAGTTTCGTCTCTCGCCTATTACCACAACTTCTTTGTCATCAATAGTTCTTAATGACATCCGCTTAGCAGCACAATCCACATTTGCACGGTACTTCACTAGCCAATCCATGCCTAAGATCAGGTTAAATTCCTCGAATGGTAACTCTATTAAGTTAGTGGAAGCTACGTCCCTTAAACTTCTAAAGGCACTTCCTTAAAGAGCTTATCTACTACTACAGTTTGTCCTAAAGGACTAAGTACAATCATTTTCCTAGGTACAATCTCAGAAGTCACATGCAGAGTTCCAGATACTTCACTAGAGATGTATGAATGAGATGACCCTATATCTATCAAAGCAATAAAGGGCAACCCAGAAATCAGAAACGTACCCGTGATAACATCAGGTGCATCACTATCTTCCCTGCAACGAACTGCATATACCAGACCTGTCTGTCTCGCCTTAGTGCTACCACTACCTCTGCCTAGGGTCCGTGACCTCTACCAAAACCATTACTTCTTCCATTCAGACCACGACCCCTCATCGGCTGCCGTCCACCTCTGCCAGCCTGATTATGACCCTGACCTGCTGAACGGTTCCTATCTGTATCCATCGGACAATCCTTAATCATATGGTCCTTGGACCCGCATTTAAAACATCCCCCTGTCTTTTTCCAACATTCCCCCGGGAGTATTTTTCCACACTGAGCACAATTACGATATTGTCCACCCGAAGCAACTTGCTGACCTCGTGGCCCATCAACTCTAGGTCTCTTTTGAAAGTTCCCGAATGACCCTGAAGACCCATAGCTCCTCTTATTCTTATTCTGACCTCGGTCCCGGTTCTGTCTCTCAGTCCGCTTAACTTCTTTAGCTATCCATGCCTTATCCACTAAGACTGCAAAGTCTCTTTCTCGATACGGAGCAATCAACACTCGCAGCTCATCTCTCAGTCCATCCTTGAATTTGACACTCCGCTCATAATCAGTAGCTACTATCCCTCTAGCATATTGGCTAAGCCCCAAAAACTCCGCTTCATACTCAGCTATCGACTTACTTCTTTGCACTAAATTCAGAAACGCCTTTCTAAGAGTTGATGTAGCTACCTCCAACGTATTTCCTTCAAACTTAACCTTAAAATACCCCCAATCCACTCGATCCGTAGGGGTACTCTCCTTAACAGTGAGCCACCACTGGTAGGCCTCATCACGAAGTAGCGAAATAGTACCTTTCAGTTTTTCCTCAGCAGTGCAGTCCAAATTGTCCATGATCCTCTCGACTGCCTCTAACCAGTACTCCGCTACATTCGGAGCTATCCCAGATACTCCCCTAAAAATTTCGGCTCCATTTGATCTAAGTCTCTCACTCTCGACTTTCGAGCCCCATTACCCATACTAGCTCCCGCTACTTGCTCTAGAACTCAAAGATAGCCTGCGATCATCGCATCATCTCCTCTAGTTTGCTCTTGAAATTCCACCCCAACAAATAGGTGGCGGTGCTTTATTTTGAAACCCGACTGCACCTAACTGGTTCCGACACAGCCATTCTACCTCTATCTCATCCACGACGACCACGTCCCCTAGAACTCATGTCTACTTCGCGTCTTATCTATTTTTACGAAAATTTTATGCATTAGAGTCGTTTCACTTCTTGTTAAAAGAAAGTTTTATGCAACAGAGATTTATTCAGTGGTTTTTCCATAAAAGTACAAACATATACCTAGGGTCCATGTCTCTAAAGTATAGTTTCCTTAGGCTTATCAGTTAAAGTATCATACATTCACATCAATTTGTCAATAAAAGAACTTACCTGGTGGACCTAGGCCGAGAACTAGGGTGCCATGCTTCTATAAAACCATTTTAACTAAAAGAAAATTTTCAAAAAGTCATTTGGGCCTAATTTTGAAAACGTTGTGGGCTTCAAAACCCAAGGCTGAGTGTTTAAAATTGGGCTCTGATACCAAGTTGAAACACTCCAAACCCGGCCCACAAGCCCTGACCGGATCTGGTATGTTCCTCGAGTAAAACTTCAATTAATTCTCATTTTGTTTTATAAGAAAATATAATGGTTTCGTTATAAAATGGATCTACTTAGTGGTCGCGTTGTAAATGGTGTTTATATAGTTAGTGTCTCATTAAAACATTATCTTTAAGAGAAAGATTTTAAGTTAAAAGAAAACCAAATTTAATGAAAAACTTATTATTATTGTAAAAACCATTGGGGTTTAGGTGTCAAAACAGTTTAAGTTATTTTTCAAAATCATTTAATTATTTAGTAAATATTTGATCGTAGCAGATTAAAAATCTAAAACGTAAAAATTAAAACAGTTCATAGCGACCTTATTACAAAAATAACATAACCCAAAATAAATCCTAAATAATAAAAGAAAATGTCGCAAGTTTAATTAAAAGAAAATCCGATATACTGAGTTGAGCAATGGCCACCACGTAGTCCTCGCTGACCCGATCCATCACGCTAAGCGTCACCTGAAAATATATCCCATAAAGGGTGAGTCAACAGACTCAATGTGCAACATTACACTAAAAGCCCAATCGATCATAGTCATTAAGCCCATTTAAAACATATTTAGCCATAAGCCCATTTTATAGCAAATCAGATAATAATCGATTAAATGACATGTACATATAAAAATGAAATGCAATCCCGAGCCCACCTAAATATCCATCCGCTACACACCATCCGTACCTACCAATCACACCGTGGGGATTACTAAATCGACCTTCCATCCGCTACACACCATCGAAGGTACTCATTGCGATCAACTACACATCGCCCTTATAAATTGTGGCATGGCCAGCGGATAATTGTGACAAAGTCATCGGATTCATAATATGTGACTGAAGTCACCGGATTCATATATGTGACCGAAGTCACCGGATTATGTGGTAAAAACCACCGGAACACTTCCCTTTTATCAATATCACCCATATGCCCAAGCAATAAACATCTTATTTCGAAATCATGCCATATACCCCCAAAATCATAACGGAATCATACACATTTCATATTCATGCTTATAGCATTATTAACAAAGTTTTAGGGGTAAACATACCTGAATATCATGTACCACTGAATGGTACCTGCAACCATTATCGTACATATTTTTCTTAACACATACAAATCATTAATATTATCGATCTAATAGAAATTTAGCGTAGTGTTACACACCTTATAATCACGAAGAATGATAGAATATTTAAGATTTCTGACTTTTGCCTACAACGTCTACAGTACCTACATAACACTATATGAGAAATCAATTATCACTAAAAAGATATGGCCTTTGGCCGAATATCATTATCTCCTTACCTTGGATTATTCAAATCCCGAATGATCTCCCTCTAAACATCGGCTACAAAGGAACCCCGAAACTTTCCTTCAAGATTCAGCCAAAGAAACTAGGAGGATTAGAGTCTTGATTTTCAACAATCAGAGAAAGATAAAGAAAGAAAATTAGCCTTAGAAGAGATCCTTACCGAAAAAGAATGACCAAAAATGCAAATGGTCAAATGTTCTTGGCTTTTGATGAAATATGAAAAGAAGAAAAGAAGGGAATGGAGTGTGATGCGAATTGATTTGATGACAAAGGAGAGTTTCAACTTTAACAACAAAACAAGAAAAAGAAGATAGAGATAGGAGGTTTATGGTGTTGTAAAAATGGTGAAATTGGAAGAGAGAAGTTTAGGCCTTAGCAAGGTAAAAGAAAAGAAAGAAAGAAGAGAAGAGAAATAGAGATGAAAAATGACCTTAGTGCTATGATGATTTCGGCACTAGAGAGGGAGAAAAGAAAAGAGAAAATGTCTTCAAGGGTTTTGGTGTTTTCGGTAATAGAGGAAAAGAAACTTGAGAGGATAGGCAAATTAAACCAAAATGGTCAAAATAGAATGGCCAATAGAAAAAAGAAAAATAAAAGATGTTTACCAAATGCTAAAAATGCATTCGGTTAGGAGAGAAAAGATGGAGAGAATGAGAATTTGTTTTTGAGAAAACACAAAATAATCCAATTGTCAAAATGGCTAACTAGCTACTAACCTACCAAAACCTTCATCAAAATTCGGTCACTCCCCCCTAGACCACAAAACCATCCATGTTCATGGACAAGTTGGCTATGAAATAATTTCCAAAACATTCACCTTAACACATGCCTCGTAATCCTCTTCTTTTCCCAAGGTTTCAGAAATTCTATCCCTTATTTCCTCCTAATCTTCCTCCTTACCCCTTTCAAAATTCAACCAACCCCCTTAGCCCCCTATGCCGTCTACATTCATGGTCAAATGGCCATAGAAAAATTTCCAAAACATCACTCCATACTTCAAGCCTTTTGTCCGCTTAACATACCAAAACTTCTTGATTCCATTCCATAACTTAGTACTTGCCTTTTTCCTTAGTCTACTATCCATAAAATAAAATAGTCGGACTTTACCTTAATTAAAGTTTGACCACACATGCCAAACAAGTACAAAATAAAAAAATCACCTTAAGACTATCCATGGGATTCGAACCCAAGACCATTAGCACACTCCACACGCCACTTGCCACTTTACCAATAGATTCCTTGTGATTAAATCCTCATACAAATTCTTCTTAAGGCCAATCTTGCTTAGCTCCCTTTAAGACTAAAAATCTAATATTTTTCTAAGGCATTCTCCTACATTCTAAAATTCCTGAAGTCCCCAAAACACATACAGACAACACACAACATGCCACTACACACATTCAAGTGAAAATTCATAACCCCTAAATCCAGGATATTACAAAGAGTTTTAATGAGATGAGAGGAAACGAACCTTTGTTGAATTGGGAAAAATGTCACTTTATGGTTAGGGAAGGGATTGTGTTAGGACATATGATTTCTAGTACATGGATTGAGGTAGATAAAGAGAAAGTTGAAGCCATAGAAAAACTACCTTCCCCTAGTTCTGTCGAGGCTATTAGAAGTTTTTTAGGACATGCAGGATTCTACTGAAGATTTATTAACGATTTTTCTAAAATAGATAAGCCATTGACAAAATTACTAAAAAAAGACGTTCCTTTTAATTTCAATCAGGAATGCTTAAATACATTCAATATCCTTAAATATAAATTAATAAATGCACCAATTATAATTGCACCTGATTGGAACTTACCCTTTGAACTAATGTGTGATGCAAGTGATTTTGCAGTAGGTGCAGTTTTGGGACAACGAAGAGACAAGCATTTTCAGCCAATTTACTACACCAACAGAACACTAACACCCGCACAAGAAAATTATACCACCACAGAGAAAGAATTGCTAGTATTAGTTTTTTCCTTTTATAAATTCAGATAGTATCTAATACTATCTAAAGTTGTTGTTTACACTGACCATTTAGCTCTTAGATACCTTTTAAACAAACCTGATGCAAAATCTAGACTCATACGATGGATTTTACTGTTACAGGAATTCGACTTGGAAATACAAGATAAGAAGGGAGCCGAGAATCTTGCAGCAGATCATCTTTCTAGACTTGAAAATCCACACACCAAAGGGCTTGACGAAGGTGAAATAAATGATTCGTTTCCTGAAGAACAACTCTTCTTTATAACCCATTCTGAGGTACCATGGCTTGCAAATATCGTAAATTATTTAGCAGCTAACGTTCTACCTAGAAAACTGACACATCACCAAAAGAAGTGATTCTTTGCTGATGTGAAAAATTATTTTTGGGAAGACCCATTTCTTTTTCGCATATGTGCAGACCAGGTAATTCGAAGATATGTTACAAAGATAGAAGCAAACAAAATCGTGGAGCATTGCTATTCAGGACCATCAGGAGGACACTACAGTAGAATTAAGACAGCACACAAAATACTCAAATCAGGTTTTTATTGGCCCATTCTATTCAAATATGCCAACATGTATGTTACCTCATGTGATAGATGCCAGAGGATAGGTAATATCTCTAAACGTGATGAAATGCCTCAAACATATATGTTATCATGTGAGATATTTGACGTATGGGATATCAATTTCATGGGACCATTCCCTAATTCATTTGGAAATAAATACATCCTATTACATGTCAAAATGGGTAGAAGTGGAAGCCTTACCTACCAATGATGCTAGGGTAGTAGTTAAATTCCTCAAGAAATTATTTTCTTGATTCAGACACCTAGAGCCATCATTAGTGATAGGGGTACTCATTTCTGTAATACACAATTTGAAAAAGTTCTAAAGAAATATGGAGTATGCCACGTAACGCCCACCCCATATCATCCTCAAAACCAAGGCAAGTCGAGGTAGCAAACCGAGAGCTTAAGTGCATTCTAGAAAAATGGTTGAATCAAATAGAAAAGATCAAGCGATTAAAGTAGATGATGCTTTATGGGCCTGCAGAACATCATTCAAAACACCTCTAGGGACATCCCCATACAAACTTTTATATGGGAAAAGTTGTCATCTACCATTCGAATTAGAACACAAAGCTTTTTGGGCAATAAAATTTTTGAATTATGATCTTAATGTTGCAGGGAAGAAAAGAATGATGCAGATAAATGAGCTAGATGAATGGAGAGCTGAAGCCTATGAGAACTCAAAATTATACAAAGAGGCAACAAAGCAATGCCACGATGCTCGTCTAAAAAGGTCAAAACAATTCGAGGTAGGGGACTTGGTCCTACTATATAACTCAAGGCTTAAATTATTTCCAGGAAAGCTGAAATCAAGATGGTCTGGCCCATTCATGATTAAAATAATTTTTCCATACGACACAATTGAGGTAACTCACCCCAAGGTAAATGGTCACCGACTCAAAATTTATAATGGTGCAGATTTTGGAGATATGAGAGAGGAGCTTTTGCTCCATGAACCTCCTTTTAGAATAGAAAACAGGGAAAGTCTAGCTTAAAACTTTAAACAAGCATTTCTCGGGAGGCAACCCGAGCACTAACTTCCCTAAAAATTTTATTATCTAACTTAATTAAGTGTAAATTAAGACCACACAGCCTTACACACGAGCGTGCCCGTGGCCGTGCGAAACTAGAGGAAAAACCCCCAGGCGGACCAATAGCCGTGTACGATAAAGAAGAAATTATTTCCCAACATGGCTTACGATAAGGGACCACGCCCGTGCCATCCACCCGTGTGAGGTTACTGACTTACATAACATAGGGCAAAAAACGCCCATGCTTCACAACCGTGCAAGGTTACTGACTTTTTACACATGGGCTATACACGACCGTGCTATCTCACCGTGCCAATATACTGACTTATCAGACACGAGCGTGTCAAGAGTCATGCCCAAACAGGGAAAAATTTCTATAGTCAACACGGCCGCAATACCGTAACACGTCTGCATGCGATCGAACAGTGTGAAGCTCTTGACTTGCCCAAAGATGGGCGTGCCTAATGAAGAATACGGCCGTGCCAATAAACCTGAACGAGCCCAATCCTGAAAAACACGAAAAGCACGGGTGATTTTAAAACGACACGGGCGTGTCAACTAACCATGCTTCCTCATCTATAAATAAAATCTAACAGCTTTCTTCCCTAAATCCACACCCTAAAATTAAGTTTTAAAACCCCTTCTCCCCAAATCCGGCCATAACAACCAGGCTTCCCCCTCCAAAATGCCACATTTTCTCCACAACTAACCCACACAGCCATAGCACCACTGTGCTCACACACCACGCCCCTACTAGGCCATGCTCACACTGCAAAAAATGGCTGCAACACCACCGTGCCCTTTACCAGTGCCCGTTCGATACCACCGTGCCTGGTTCCTTTCTTCTTAACATTTTCAAATACTTTCTCTTCATTTAAGTTTTTTTATTTAATTTTAGCCTTAAAAATATGATTTAGTTCGTTTCATTTAGTCTATTTCTTGTTTATACTATGTTAAACATAATTTTTTAGTTCACTTTCTTTAGAATTCTTGTTTTTCCTTATTTATTTTTAGTTCTTAACAACATGATTTCCATTGTTTGATTATTAATACATGTTAGATATTAGTTATTTTTTCTTTGAGAATTGCTGCTCTGCTATTGTAAAATTTTATTGTGTAATTCTAAAATATATTGGTTGAACTGGAAAAAATTACTTTACATTAGTAGGAAATATGTCGACATCTTGAGTAAAACGCTCAGTCCCAAGTAAGAAGAGAAAAGGGCCCGGATCATCTTTCGCAAGTGCATCTTCCAAGCTTCGGCATCCATTCCTCCGATTCCTTCAAAACACTCAGGAAGAGCATTACAAGGCATTTCGAGAACTACCCTTAGGCACTGGAAGGTGCATTGACTGGAATGCTGTTGAACAAATAGGACTAGCAACTGACATCCGGCTCTCAATTCAATCAAACCATGGGAGCAGTTCTTCTCAATCATCGAGCCCACATACTTGGAGCTAATACTAGAATTTTTCACAAATTTTACTTTGCAAATAGTGATGGCACAGTTTGACGAGCCGGGAATAGTGCAATTCAGGTTAGGGGGATGGTACATCAATTAAGCATACCCCAATTTGGCATAGCTATCAGACTTTATACAGACGAATTTAGAGAGGAAAATAACCTCTCTGAGTTAGATCGAGAACTCCCCCGCAAACCCCTTAACTGTTGGCACAGCTTAGCACCCACCACGAATGC
Organism: Gossypium rotundifolium; assembly: GCA_025506655.1. Taxonomy (NCBI): domain Eukaryota; kingdom Viridiplantae; phylum Streptophyta; class Magnoliopsida; order Malvales; family Malvaceae; genus Gossypium; species Gossypium rotundifolium. Next base: position 165,305,695 of record CP106729.1, on the reverse strand, counting down.
TTACAACCCCAATCGATCGAAGGCAACAGCCCTTGGCCCATCCCTGAGATATATCCACGCCATCCTAGCCCACACTATCACAGGTCGACGTGAAAGCACCGGTGTGGTAAACAAGCACGATGTCTACTACTTATCATGCATGTCAGAGGGGGACGTTTTCAATTTGGCATATTTCATCGCCTGTGCTATCCAGCAACAAACAAAGCCACACAGAAAGGGGATTCTATCAGTGGGGCCATACATCACTAGGCTAGATCGACACTTCGACCTCTTGAACATCGACAATTAGATTACATCCCTCACACTAATGGGTAATATGGTACGTCAAGGCATCTAGATGAGGCTACACATGGGGATGATTAAACATCGTTGAGGGATCGACCCCCCTCAATACTGATTAGCGACATCCACAGATGAGGGAGAGCTCGAGGACATTACTGACGATGTCCCACGAGCTTTGAGACAGCAGCCATCCCATGCAGCAACATCATGGGCAGATATCTCTGTAAGCCTCGGCCAGTTCGAGCAGTATTTTGTTGACAACACTCGATGTTTTGATGGGATAGAGGCCCCTCTCCACCAAATATGCCAACACCTCCATATCTCATCACCAGCCCCACCACCAAATCCAGACGATGAGGAGGACCTTTGAGTTCCTTTAATTATCTACATTTTAGTGTTATTTTTATTTTTATTTTTCCTTTATTATCATAATTTGCTACTTTTCTTCATTGCAAATTTTTATCAGTACTTATCTAATCTTCGAAGTATTCCTAACATTTATTTATCTTAAACCCCCGAAATATCTAACTGATGACTTCACAGTTCTAATCACACACTCTATAGAACAAATCACTGTTTTGTTTTTCATTAGTTTTTAGATTAATAAACCAATTACTCCATATTTCAGGCTAAATAATAGAAGGAAAGTGAGTAGTAGTACTTTTAGGTTCTCTTGGGTTCGATAAAGATACTCTTGCCTAAACTATACTACTGTTCGATAGGTGCACTTGCCTCTATCGTTGACATATCTATCTATAGGTTCGATCATTCTTTTTATAAATATTAAAACTCGACTGTTTGACACAATCAGTTGCAAAAAGTGAGATTCTAGAAGCTATTTGTGTGAAATAGCTTTAGAATATTAATTAGAGGTCTTTACTGAATAATTTTCCCAAATTTTAGTTTTTGGAAAAAATTGGGCAAGGATGAATTAAAATAGGAAGTTTATCAAAGAGGGCATTTTGGTCATTTGGTTATTTAAATGATTAAATAGGTGAAAAGATAATAAAAATTCATTCATCTTCTTTCCCCAAGCTGCTTAAAATTTCAATAGCAATTGTTAGGGTTCTTCAAATTTTTCAAGCTTGGTGGTAAGTGCTCCTAAGCCCGATTTTTGATATTCTACGTATTTTTAAAGTTCTAATAGCATGAGTAAGCTATTTTTAGCTATTTGGTGAGTTAAAACGGATGTTCAAAAATGTGCTTATGTATGACATACATGTATTTTGATGTTTTATGGAAGAATATGAAAGCTTGATGTAGTAAGAACATCTTTTGCTAAGTGATTTTCCATGAAAATGCATGTAGGGACTAGTTTGTGAAAATCTTGAGTCTGGTCATACATGTGTGATTTAGTGAGAATGGATGAATGCTATAGTTGAATAAGTGATTCGGCTAAGCATGAAAGGCTAGAAAGTTGAATAAAAATCACTTTACGAGCCTTGGGGCTAAAGTGTAAATATGAGAAAGTTTAAGGGCAAAATAGTAATTTTGCTAAAGTATGAGATGTGAGTCAATTTAGTCAAAGTATGTATTGAATAAGTTGATTTATTTATTATAGATCAAGAAAGACAAAGCTCGAATCGAAACTGAGGCAAAAGCAAGGTGGTGGACTAAATTGCACGTTTCTATACTTTTGAGTATCGAGGTAAGTCTATGCATAAACAATGCATTTATACTTACGAATTTATTAATGCTAGCTAGTGTGTAGCATGATTGAGAATGGTTGAGAAAGATTGAGAATCATTGAGAACCTATGTGGGATGAATGTGTTAGAATTTGTGAATGAATGATAGAGTAAGTAAACATGTGAATGTGTATTGATAATGCTAAATGGTGGGCTAAGTGCAATGCCATCCTAATGCATATTAACGATGAGATGGTTATGTACGATGCTATCGTTAGGTATATTGTCTATTGGGCTAAGTGCAAGACCACTATGATTACCTTTACAGTAGGCTAAGAGCGATACTACCTTATTAATTGATTGTGGTGGGCTAGGTGCGGAACCACCGAGACATTAGCTTTGTGGATTACCTGTGTTTATTAGCTGTGTGGATTAGCTGTGTGAATTAGCTGTGCGGATTAGCTGTGTGAATTAGCTGTGTGGATTAGCTATGTGGTGGTAGTAGTGAGTAGTATATCTGTATGGATCTTTTATCGAGAAATAACGATGTGTTGTATATTGTGTAAATGTGATATTGAATGCAGGGGTGTGATAAACAGTAAAAGTAACATATTTTAACCCTATATTTAGCATGCTTTTGGATGATTTAGCCCTTGATTTATGTAAAAAGATGCTCTTAATCCTTTCTTTCCATGTTTTATACTCAGGAAAGCAACCGAGGATGAAAAGAACAAGAAATAGGCTTAAAATGGGCCAATTTGGGCCAAAGTGGAAATTGACACGGCCTGGACTTCAAGTCACACGGCCGTGTCTCGTCAATTTACTTCACACAGTCTGACCACGATTTACACGGCCGTGCCTCAAACAACTGAATCGAAATACGGCCTAAAGTCAATCTACACAGGCGTGCACCATGGCCGTGCCCCTGTCATGGAAAAGAGGAATTATACTCGAATTTGGATACTTTGAGGCAAAGAAACACATTCCCAAGCCTATACACCGAGCAGGAAGTATACTTGAATTAGGGCACTTAGAGGCTAAGTAAAAGCATCTCAAAAGCCTATACAAAGAAACTAGAGGCCAACAGTCAAGGGAGGCGAGACATTCAGAATTCGGCAAAAGTCGGAACTTTTGTGGGAATCACTCGAAGATAGCTAGTTGATCCATCTCAAGAAGCCAAAATTCTACTCAAGATGGCGGATCTCTTCTTCAATTCATTCAGGGGTTTTTAGGGATTTCTTATGTTTTGTTTTATCTTTTCTCTTGAAATGTTTTCTTTATTTATTATGAACTAAACCCTTCAGATACCTGAAGGGGATGAAAGCTAGATGAATCTTGTTATTGTTTTTCTGAATTATATGATAAATAATTGATTTTTTCTTAATTATGTTTGCTTAATTCTTGTGTTAATGTTTCCGGGATATTAATTCAAGTCAGATGTTCTTAGGTGGAGGAGGAATAGACCCTGCCTAAGAATAGATCTAGCATAATTAAGCGGAGTCGTTCGCGCGCCTAGGGATAGGGTGACGAGATTTTGCTGGATTAGGGTGAAACCTAATATGGGAGTCCATAGTTTGATTTACTGCTATTCTAGGGGGTTATTAAGTAAGAAAGTGATTTTCGTTAATTAACCTAGGGTTAGACGTTATTCGCCTTGAGAGAGGGTTTAATATACGTTAGGGAGTCTTACGGATCAAGTCAAGTGAATAAATCGCATGGTTCAGTGTTAGATAATAAGTGAAGTCTAGGTGGATTCTTCTTGATGGTATCATCATGATCAACTGAGTTTCTTTTCAAGTTATTTCGCAATTCATTCTTTTTTGTCTTTGCATCTCAGTTTAGTAATTAATTAGTTAACCAACCAAATCATTTAATATTTAGGCTAAATAATAGAAAGAAAGTGAGTATTAGTACTTTTAGTTCCTTTGGGTTCGATAATTCGGTCTTGCCTAAGCTATACTACTGTTCGATAGGTACACTTGCCTTAAGTCATTGTCAGAGTTAGTTTCCAAGTTCAATCAATCTCTTTATAAATTTTAAAACTTGACAATTTTAGACAGATCAAGTTTTTGGCGCCATTGCTGGGGAACTAAAATATTAAGAAAACTCTATTTTTATTACTTTAGCCATTATTTTTATTTTTATTTTTGCAATTGATTTTATTTTATTTTTCTAATTTTCTTTTTTTCTTTTTCAGTAGGTACCTCTAGTTTATGACTAGAAGGAACCCAACAGGACCTCTAGTATATGATAGTGATATTGAAGCGACCGCTCGTATGAATCGCAGATAAATCAGGCGAGCCTTAAATTACCAAGAAGAAGAACAACAAGGCGAATCCAATCCTATTGAAGGGATGGACGAGAATAATCCACCACGAGATGTGGCAGAAAATAATTCTCCACGTATTATGTATGATTCTGCTAAGCCTAATTTCACAGGAGCATAATCTAGTATTGTTAGGCTTGCTATAGCTGCTAACAATTTTGAATTAAAGCCTAACACAATACAAATGATTCAATAATTTGTTCAATTTGATGGTTTGCAGGACGAAGACCTGAATAATCAGATAGCTAATTTTTTAGAGTTTTGTGATACTTTCAAAATAAATGGCATTTCTGATGATGCCATTCGTCTCGGTTATTTCCCTTTTCATTAAGGAATAAAGCCAAACAGTGGTTAAACTCATTACCACGAGGGTCAGTCACTACATGGGACCAAATGACTGAAAATTTTTTATTAAAATATTTCCCACCGCCAAAACGGCCAAATTACGGAATGATATCTCTTTTTTGTGCAGATGGATTTAGAGACATTATACGACGCATGGGAGAGATACAAGGATCTCTTAAGAAGGTGTCCACACCATGGTTTACTCTTGTGGCTACAAGTCCAAACTTTTTATAACAATGTGAATCCCTCAACGAGGCAACTAATTGATTCAATAGTCGGTGGAACTCTGAATAACAAAACTCCTGAAGCATCCTACGAATTTATTGAAGAAATGTCAGCTGAATAATTATCAGTGGCAAGTTACAAGGACAAAACCGACAAGATAGGCTAAATTTTTCAGCATCGATGCAGTAACTATGCTATCGAATCAGGTAGAGATGATGAATAAAAAGCTTGATAGTTTGTGTTCTTTGTAGGTACATCCAGAAATGTAGTACGACACAAGTGGAACTGTGGCGAATCCTGAGTACCTACCCTACCAACCGAGCACAGAAAGTGAACAAATGAACTATATAGGTAATAATTTCCGGTCCAATAATAATCCATATAGTAATACTTACAATCGAAGTTGGAGGAACCACCCAAACTTTTCATGGGGGTCAAGGAAGTCAAGGAAATCAAAGACAACAACCTCTCCAAAATTTCCAAAATCAGCCATATCCGCAAGAGAAAAGCCAAACCTCAAGAGATGTTGACAAAATTCATGGCAAGCACGTAAAATCGTCTCCAAGATCTTCGAGAAAACACTTAGAAGTCAACAAACATCAATTTGAAGAGACCAAGAAGCGATTAGGGGAACTTACTAAGTCAGTAGGGGAAGTCATTAAAGTAGTCAGACAACTTGCAAAATTAATGTCCGAACGACCACAAGGGTGTCTACCAAGCAACACTGAGATCAACCCAAAGGAGCAAATCCAAGCCATAACAGCTTAGGAAAATGTAAGGTTAGATGAACCCATCTCAACAAGCGAAAATAAGGATGAATAAGGCAAAATTGAGGTTGTAATATCCAAGATTTAGGGGTCATGCAATTTAATTAATATCTACGTGTTAGTATGCTCTGTATGCTATTTGAGTGTGTTTGGGGGCTTCGGGAAACCTTGGGTTAGGTAGAAACCTTAATGAAAATTTTGGGTTCAAGACTTTTAAGGGAGAGCTAATAGCGTCAGGCCTTAAGAGATTTTATGTGGGGTTTATGACACAAGAAAGGAAGTGGTGGAGTGGCAGAGGTAACGCCTAGGTGCTAAGGGGAGTGTTACGTCACAAGGGGTGCCAAGGGGGGAGAGGTTCGAATCACGCCCAGCAGAAGGGGAGCTTTGTTTCTTTTGGTGTTTTGCGTCAAGGAGGGGGGAGTGTTGGACGACAAGCAAACTCTGGGGAAGACTTGGTCAAGGTTTTTGAATGTGTGGTGGAGAGTGAAGTGGATGGTTTGAATGAGTCAAACTCATTTGAACGGGTGAAGGAGATGGAATTGAGGGGAGAAAAGGGGGATTTGAAGGGAGGAGGAGAGTTGGCTGATTTTTGGGGTACTAGGAGGTGGTATTTTGATTTTGGGTGTTTAGTGTTGGGAGTGCCGAATTTTAGTAGTCATTTTAGGAGCATTCTTTCTTTTCTCTTCATATGACCAAAAGTCGAATCTTAAGATACGATAAGTGCAATTGCCGTCCCATTTTCTTTTCTCACCTTTGCTATTCACCCTCAAAAGCTGAACCATATTTTCTTCTCCTTTCTTTTTCATTTCAACAACTTTGAACCTCCACTACTTTTTGCAAAAGCCGAATAGCTCCTCATATTTTTTTTTCATCTATTACCTCTCTTCTAAAAAGCTGAATAAACTTTTCCCATTTGGGATTTGTAGTCGAACCTTCTAAGCTATCTCGATTACCTTTTTTCTTTCGTTGTGGTTATTCTCATAAGCCGAATATCTCTTGAAGCGGTGACTGCCGTTCATCTCTTTTCTCTCAAACAGTTTCTAGTTATTGTGGTAAGGAGTTCTCTTTTATTTTAGATCTCTCTCTTTTCCTTCTTTAGTTGCCGAAATAAAAATCTAACCTTGTTCTCATGTGTGGCCAAATCCATGGAGGGTTGGTTTCGGGATCTTAGTTGGGCTAACGTTAATGGAGTAGAAATCTTTCGGAATTTGAACGATCGAGGCAAGTAGGGTATATCGTTAGGCCAAAGGCCATTCCATGTGTTCAAATGTGTTAGAGCCTATTCTAACATAACTTATGTAGGGGTTTCGTCAATCTTCAAGATCAAGTAGGAATTCCAGGGATTTGGGGTCGACTTTGGTAAGATTACTCGATTAAGAAATTATTTGGGTTCCGTTTAGATTTGATTTAACGTGTTAACCGGGTCTTCTGACCAAGACATTATTTCATGGAATCAAATACCAGCCAAGAGGAGAAAGGGGTCAGACACATAGTCCCTACCCCTAAATATAAGAAGCGATCGGTTTACGTGGTGGGGATTAGCCTCGGGTGTGGACCAAAGATCGAATAGGGTCGTAGGCAGATAGCGATAGTGTCGATTAGAGATAGCGTCGACGTAAAGGGCGTGATTTTATGGGTTATCAGGTGTGTAGTTATTACACTGTTTCTCTGTTTATAATTAATTAAGTGTATGTGATATGTGTGGTTGTCGAAAATAACGGCTGTGGTGGTGAGGCAACCCATATTGGGTGATCTGGTAACTAGGTTAGTAATTTTCTCATATTAAAATTTTGGATGGATATTTTTGTAACTTGGTAAGCATGTTATGTATGCATGACTGAAATGTTCACAATGATTATATTGTCATCATATATATTTTTTGTGCATGGGGATCGAGATATATATGTTTAATGAAGGAAAGGTGTACATTTATGTACGTAGATTGATGTTAGCCTTGAGCTAAATCATGGTTCGATGTTGGCTATGTGCCTCATCGTGGTTCGATGTTGGCTATGTGCCTCATCGTGGATTGGTGTTGGCTATGCGCCTCATCGTGGATTGATGTTAGCTTCGTGCTTCTTTGTGGATTGGTGATGACCTCGAGTCACACTGTGAATATTGTGATTTAATCACGTGGACCAGTGGCTAGCCCACTAAATGGACTTTACGCAGCATGACTGCCAAAGAGGTATGTAGTGGATGGAGGGTCGATTTAGTAATCCCCTGGTGTATGGTGGCAGGATATACGGTGGTGTGTAGCGGTTGGATACTAGGTTGGGTTGGGTTGCCATCTTGCATAATCATGTGTGGTATTTGGATTGGTGTGTTTGTGGGCCAAGCCCATTTATGGAAACATGTGGAATAATTGCACACTGAGTCAAAATGACTCACCTTGTTTTTAACCAATGTAGGTAGTACGTGATACTTTGGATCGGGCCGGAGAGGAGTCAGGGTGGCCATGCACAAGCCATTTTGCTTTTAAAGTACTTTATAAATTTCAATTACTTTTTGGGGTATTTTGCTGTAGTAAGGCCACTTTTTGGGATTAGCTTACTCCAACACTAAACTTCATAAGACTTAACTTGTCTCACCAAACCCGGGAATGAGTCGCAGAGTTCAGGTGTGGTAACAAGCATGCGCATGTCTAGGCATGGATTCAGAATGAGCTTGGTATTTAAGCAGTCCTAGCGACTCACCTCCTCTTTCTCGAACCCTACACGGTGCATGTGATTGTTCACCTTAACCATGAGGACTTGTTAACGGGTCGAACCTATAACTAAAACCCGAAAGGGACCGAATACCCAGTTTTGTAAAACTATCAAATTACTCCTAATTTGTAAAATTATCGAAATACCCCCAATTTGTGATATTACCCCCAATTTGTTAAATTACCAAAATACCCCTGATTTGCAAAATTACCAAACTACCCTCAATTTATTACCAAAATACCCTTATTTTGCCAAAATTTCTAAGATACCCTCTATATTTTGAAAATCACGAAAAATACCCCTATAGGATAAATTACAGAAATACCCCTAGGTTGGGAACGGACGAAAATGCTCAAAGTGGTGAATATGTGTGGTGAATATTGATGATGAATGTATGTGATTCTCTGAATTAGGAAAATGGACTTGAGATGAAAACTTTGAAATGATCGAAAGAACTACTACTAAACTTCTTTAAATAAAAATTGTTCGTGGGTAATCAATGGAACAAAAAGCTAATGCATAAAATTTCTTAAAAAGATTAAAACGCGACGATAGACATGAGTTCTAGGGGGCGAGGTCGTAATATGCGTGGGCGTGGTAGAGGTAGGATGACTGTGTCGAAACCAGTGAGGTTTGGTCATGGATCGGGGAATGAAACGACGCTGCCAGCTGTAGAAGCTGAGTTCCAAGATCAGACGGGTGGAGATGACGTAGTATCTTAGGTTATGCTTCGGGTTTTGGAGAGAGTTGCAGGAACAAACGTGGGTTCTAGGGTTGGGAAGTCCGTGTCTGAGCGACTTTGATCGAACGAAGCTGAGGTATTCGAGGTGTTTCGGGTAGCACTAGAATGTGGCGAAATCTTGGCTAGAGGCGGTCGAGATAATTATGGATGATTTGGGCTGCACGGCTGAAGAGAAGCTGAAAGGTGCTGTATCTTTATTTTGGGATAAGGCATATCAGTGGTGGCTTACCGTCAGAGAGGGTACTCCAGCGGACTGAGTAGATTGGGGTTACTTTAAGGTAAAGTTTGAGGGAAAGTACGTCAGAGCTAGTTACGTGGACGCACAGAGGAAGGCGTTCTTGAATCTGGTACAAGGGGGTAGGTCAGTAGCATAATATGAGGCAGAATTCCTAAGGTTAAGTCGGTATGCCAGAGGGATTGTTGCTACTGATTAGGAGTGTTGCGTGAGATTTGAGGATGGGCTACGAGATGAACTGTGGGTGTTGATAGCTCTCAACTGTGAGAGGGACTTTGCTACCTTGGTGGAGAAAACTCGGATAGCCAAGGAAGTTTAGCAAACTGAAAGGAAGAATAGAGATAAGGACAGAGGCCAGAATAAGAGAGGTTTTGGACCATCAGGATCTTCGGGGGGTCCAAAAAGCCTAAGATTGAGGGTTCTACTCGTGCTTTTATGCCAGCTGCTGGAAATCAGGTCCGTCCATGTGCTCGGTGTGGGAGGACTCACGTACGCGAGTGTTGGAGAAGGAGTAAGGAGTGCTTCAAGTGTGGGTCCAAGGCTCACTTGGTTAATAATTGTCCTCAAAATGTGGATAGGGCTCAAGCAGTAGGTTAGGGGTATATGCAGCCAGAAGGGGTGGTCCACAAATGTCGAGAGGTCATGGTCCGAATCGTGGAGGGAATGGGCAGAGGTGCTAAGAGCTCAGATGTAAGACAGCCGTGATTGGTTTACGTATCCAGATGTCGTGAGGAGGGGGATGCACCAGATGTTATCACAGGTACATTTTTCATTCTTGGGTTACCCTTTACTGCTTTGATTGATGTTGGGTCAACTCACTCGTACATTGCTAGCATGAGGTCTGGAACCTTGGATATGAAATCTAAAATTGTCTCTAGGAAGATGACTATGCTTAGTCCCTTAGGGAAATCAGTAGTGGTAGACAAACTCTTTAGGGAGGTACCTTTAGAGGTTGAGGGTGTAGTGTTCCCAGCGGATTTGATAGAGCTGCCATTCGGAGAATTTGACTTGATCCTAGGCATGGACTGGCTAGTAAGGTATCATGCAAATTTGGACTGTACTGCTAAGCGCATGTCGTTGAGGACTCCCAAGAACTATGAGGTTGTGGTGATAGGTGAGAGAAGAGACTACTTGGCTAACGTGGTGTCTGCTCTTAAGGCGGAGAAGATGGTGAATAAGGGGTGCTTGGCTTTCCTGATGTTTGTTAGTGCTTTGGATGCTAAGGAAGCAGATGTGGGGGAGGTCAGGACAGTGAAGGAGTTTGTGGATATTTTTTTTGGAAGAACTTCCAGGGTTACCTCCGGATCGGGTGGTGGAGTTTGGAATTGACCATTCTTGGGAGAGCGCCGGTGTCCATCGCTCCTTATAGGATGGCACCAAAGGCGTTGGTTTGAAGCCCAAATCTAAGAGTTGCTAGATCGAGCTTTATCCGACCCATTCGGTGTTGTTGTTGAAGAAGAAGGATGGGTCTATGCGATATGCATAGATTAACGCCGATTGAATAAGCTGACGATTAAGAACAAGTACCCACTGTCGAGGATAGATGACTTGTTTGACCAGTTCAAAGGGGCTGCAGTCATTTCGAAGATAGATTTGAGGTCGGGGTATCACCAGCTTAAGGTGAAGGAGGTTGATATCCATAAGACGGTGCTTCAGACTCGATATGGGTACTACGAATTCCTAGTAATGCCGTTTGGGTTAACTAACGCACCGGCTGCGTTCATGGATATGATGAACTAGGTTTTTCAACTTTACTTGGATCAATTCGTCGTGGTGTTCATAGACAACATCTTGGTATATTCCAAGTCAGAGGAAGAGCATGATGCACACCTTCGAGTAGTGCTGCGACTTTTAAGGGAGAAGAAGTGTTACGCCAAGTTTAGCAAGTGCGAATTGTAGTTGAGTGAAGTCGCTTTTTGGGTCATGTAGTATCTGCAGAGGGAATCAGAGTGGATCCTCGGAAGATTGAGGCAGTATTAAATTGGAAACCACTTAAGCCGGTCGCAAAGATTCATAGTTTCTTAGGGTTAGCGGGCTATTATAGGAGATTTGTCGAGGGGTTCTCTTCAATAGCGGCACCTTTGACTAATCTATTGAGAAAGGAGGTACCTTTTGTATGGTCGGTTAAGCAGCAGGAGAGCTTCGAGAAGCTAAAGAAAGTTTTGACATAGGCCCCGGTCTTAATTCAACCTATGGCGGGGAAAGATTTTGTGGTGTATTGTGGTGCTTCTGATACGGGGTTAGGTTGTGTACTGATGCAGGAAGGGAAGGTTGTTGCTTATGTGTCTCGACAGTTGAGACTACATGAAGTTAATTATCCAACACACGATCTGGAGTTGGCTGCGGTGGTCTTCGCCTTGAAGGTGTGGAGGCATTATTTGTATGGAGAAAAGTCAGAGATCTACACGGACCACAAGAGCTTGAAGTATCTGTTGACTCAGAAGGAGCTAAACTTGAGACAACGAAGGTGGGTGGAGTTGTTAAAGGATTACGATTGTTCAATTGAATACCACCCGGGAAAAGCAAATTTGGTGGCAGAAGCCCTAAGTCGGAAGGTAGTATCAGATCTGAGGGTGATGTTCGCGCATCTTAGCTTGTATAACGACGGAAGTTTGTTAGCGGAGCTTTGGGTAAAGCCGACATGGATAAGTCAGGTAAAAGAGAAACAATTGGTGGATGAGGATTGAGTGCTTGACTTCAGTAAGTTCAGAGTGGGTAGTTAGAGGACTACAGTGTGAACAGTGACGAAATTCTGTGTTTCCGTGGTAGGGTGTGTATGCCGAAGATATGGAATTAAGACAGAAGATTCTTCAGGAACCACATAGTAGCCCTTATGCTATGCATCCTGGAGGAAGTAAGTTGTATAAGGATCTACGGGAACAGTTTTGGTGGCCTGGATTGAAGTGGAAAGTTACAGAATTTGTGGGAAAGTGCTTGACGTGTCAGCAGGTCAAAGCTGAACATCAAGTGCCTTTGGGGTTGTTGCAACTGATGAAGATTCCTCAGTGGAAGTGGGAGAGAATACCATAGATTTTGTTAGTGGGCTTCCTCTTACGCCTACTAAGAAAGACTCGGTATGGGTGATTGTGGACCGGTCGACAAAGTCTGCTCATTTCATACTTGTGCGTGTTGATTACTCTCTGCAGAGGTTGGCCTCATTTCATACTTGTGCGTGTTGATTACTCTCTGCAAAGGTTGGCGAAGCTGTACGTAGCAGAAATTCTGAGACTGCATGTAGTGCTAGTATCGATCATATCGGATAGAGGTCCTAGATTTACGTCGAGGTTTTAGAGGACGTTGCATCAGGCTTTGGACACCAGGTTGGACTTTAGCACGGCTTTTCATCCGCAGAAGGATGGCCAGTCTGAATGGGTGATTCAGGTGTTAGAAGAATCCTAAGGGGATGTGTTATCGGCTTCAGAGGTAGTTGGGAGGAATTCTTGCCTTTAGCAGAATTCGCTTATAACAACAGTTACGAAGCAAGTATTCAGATGGCATCATATGAATCACTATATGGGCGAAAGTGTCGGACTCCTAATTATTGGACAGAGTTAGGAGAATGTCATGTTTTGGGTCCAGAGATAGTGGCAGAGTCAGAGGAAAAGGTTAAAGTAATTCGGGCGCGGTTGAAAGAGGCATCTGACAGACAGAAGTCGTATGCAGATCTTGAGCGAAAGAGATAGAGTTTTAGTGGGTGATCGTGTGTTCCTGAAAGTCTCACCGTGGAAGAAGGTGATGAGATTTAGACGCAAGGGTAAGCTGAGTCCTAGATTTATAGGGCCTTATCGGGTTTTAAAGTGAGTTGGACCGGTGGCTTATCAGTTGGAGTTACCTTCCAATTGAAACCGATGCATGATGTGTTCCACGTGTCGATGCTACGTCGTTATCGATCGAATCCGTCTCAAGTGGTGCCAGTGGAGGAAATTGAGTTGAGGCTAGACTTGTCCTATGAAGAAGAGCCGATTCAGATTCTGGAGCGAGATGTGAAGGTGCTTCAAAAAAATCAGTTCCCCTAGTCAAGGTGTTGTGGCGGAACCACGGATCGGAAAAAGCTTCGTGGGAGTCAGAAGAGTTGATGCGACAGCAATGCCCTCACTTATTTTGACCAGGTAATTTCGAGGACGAAATTATTTTTAAGGGGTAGAACTGTAATATCTGGGATTTAAGGGTCATGCAATTTAATGAATATCTGCGTGTTAGCATGCTCTGTATGCTATTTGAGTGTGTTTGGGGGCTTCGGGAAACCTTGGGGTTAGGTAGAAACCTTAGTGAAAATTTTGGGTTCAAGACTTTTAAGGGAGAGCTAGTATCGTTAGGCCTTAAGAGATTTTATGTGGGGTTTATGGCACAAGAAAGGAAGTGGTAGAGTGGCAGAGGTAACGCCTAGGTGCTAAGGGGAGTGTTGTGTCACAATGGGTGCCAAGGGGGGAGAGGTTCGAATCACGCCAGCAGCAAAGGGGAGCTTTGTGTTTTGGTGTTTTGCATCAAGGAGGGGGGAGTGTTGGACGGCAAGCATACTCTGAGGAAGACTTGGTCAAGGTTTTTGAATGTGTGGTGGAGAGTGGAGTGGAAGGTTTGAATGAGTCAAACTCATTTGAACGGGTGAAGGAGAGGGAATTGAGGAGAGAAAAGGGGGATTTGGAGGGAGGAGGAGAGTTGGCCGATTTTTGGGGTACTAGGAGGTGGTATTTTCAGTTTTGGGTGTTTAATGTTGGGAGTGCTGAATTTTAGTAGTCATTTTAGGAGCATTCTTTCTTTTCTCTTTATATGACCAAAAGCCGAAACATAAGATACGATAAGTGCAATTGCCGTCCCATTTTCTTTTCTCACCTTTGCTATTCACTCTCAAAAGCCGAACAATATTTTCTTCTCCTTTCTTTTTCATTTCAACAACTTTGAACCTCCACTACTTTTTGCAAAAGCCGAATAGCTCCCAATATCTTTTTCATCTATTACCTCTCTTCTAAAAAGCCGAATGAACTTTTCCCATTTTAGATTTGTAGTAGAACCTTCTAAGCTATCTCGGTTACCTCTTTTTCTTTCATTGTGGTTACTCTCATAAGCCGAATATCTCTTGAAGTGGTGATTGTCGTTCATCTCTTCTCTCTCAAACAAATTCTTGTTATCGTGGTAAGGAGTTCTCTTTTATTTTAGATCTTTCTCTTTTCCTTCTTTAGTTGCCGAAACAAAAATCTAACCTTGTTCTCATGTGTGGCCGAATCCATGGAGGGTTGGTTTCTGGATCTCAGTTGGGCTAACGTTAAGGGAGCAAAAATCTTTCGAGATTTGAACGATCGAGGTAAGTAGGGTATATCATTAGGCCGAAGGCCATTCCATGTGTTCATATATGTTAGAGCCGATTCTAACATAACTTATGTAGGGTTTCGTCAATCTTCAAGATCAAGTAGGAATTCTCGAGATTTGGGGTCGACTTTGGTAAGATTACTCAATTAATATATTATTTGGGTTCCGTTTAGATTTAATTTAACGTGTTAACTGGGTCTTCTAACGAAGACATTATTTTATGAAATCAAATACCAGCCAAGGGGAGAAAGAGGGTCGGACACGTAGTCCCTACCCCTAAATACAAGAAGCGTTCAGTTTCTGTGGTCCGGGATTGGCCTTGGGGTGTGGGCTAGCGTCGGAATAGGGTCGTAGGAAGACAGTTGTAGTATCAATTAGGGATAGCGTCGACGTAGAGGGAGTGATTTTACGGGTTATTAGATGTGTAGTTATTACACTGTTTCTCTGTTTATAATTAATTAAATATATGTGATATGTGTGGTAGCCGGAATTAACAGCTATGGTGGTGAGGCTACCCATATTGGGTGATCTGGTAACCAGGTTAGTAATTTTATCATATTAAAATTTGGATGGATATTTGTGTAACTTGGTAAGCATGTTATGTATGCATGACTAATATGTTCATAACAATTATATTGTCATTTCATCATATATATTGTATGTGCATGGGGATTGGGATATATATGTTTAATGAGGAAAGGGTGTACATTTATGTACGTGGATTGATGTTAGCCTTGAGCTACATCGTGGTTTGATGTTGGCTATGTGCCTCATCGTGGTTCGATGTTTGCTATGTGCCTCATCGTGGATTGGTGTTGGCTATGTGCCTCATCGTGGATTGATGTTAGCTTCGTGCTTTATCGTGGATTGGTGATGACCTCGAGTCACACTGTGGATATTGTGATTTAATCACGTGGACCAGTGGCTAGCTCACTAAATGGACTTTACGCAGCATGATTGCCAAAGAGGTGTGTAGCGGATAGAGGGTCGATTTAGTAATCCCCTGGTGTGTGGTGGGCGATATATCTGGTGTGTAGCAGTTGGATACTAGGTTGGGTTGGGTTACCATCTTGCATAATCATGTGTTGTATGTGGATTGGTGTGGTTGTGGGCTAAGCCCATTTATGGAAACATGTGGAATAATTGCACACAGAGTCAAAATGACTCACCCTATTTTTCAACCAATGCAGGTGGTATGTGATTTTTTGGACCGGGCCAGGGAGGAGTCAGGGTGGCCATACACAAGCTGTTTTTGCTTTCAAAGTACTTTATAAATTTCAATTACTTTTTGGGGTATTTTGCTGTAATAAGGCCACTTTAAATACTTTGGTTTGATTTTAAGTTTTAAGTTGGATTTGCTATCAGATGATTAAGTATAAAGAAATTCTGAAAAAACTGCAACACTCGAATTTAAATGGATCTTCAAAGTATAGATTACTTATGAACCTCCTGGGTTTCCCCAAATTTTCGTATAAATGGATAGTGAATTTAACTCGTGCAACTCGAAAGCTTTGTTGCTGAATTTGAACGGGAAACCTTCTTTAAACAAATTTTGTTTTAGATTTTAAAACCCATTTTTCACTTATAAAACCAAACCATTATCAACCTTTTTCCCCGTAACGTTTCGAATTCGGCCATGGTGTTTTAGGCTGGGTTTGGGGTGTTATAGTTTGGTATCAGAGCGAGGTTCAAAACTCAGCTTTGAGGGTTTTTGGGCTCAAAACGTTTTTTTCCAAAGATGGGTTTTTCTAAAAATTGGTTTCTATAAGCTATTTCAGGGTTATTCTTGCATGGCACCTGTGTCTCCGGTCCGAAGTCCGCCAGGTAAGTACTCATAACTATTGTGTGCTTTATATGTGGAATTAATGGGTATTAAGGGATCGTAGATTAGTAAGTTAGGAACTATTGAACCTTAGGATTAGGTTACTCCAACACTAAACTTCATAAGACTTAACTTGTCTCACCAAACTCGGGAATGAGTCGCAGAGTTTAGGTGTGGTAACAAGCATGCGCATGTCTAGGCATGGATTCAGAATGAGCTTGGTATTTAAGCAGTCCTAGCGACTCACCTCCTCTTTTTTGGAATCCTACCTAGTGCGTAGTGATTGTTCACCTTAACCACGAGGACTTGTTAACGGGTCGAACCTATAACTAAAACCCGAAAGGGACCGAATACCCAATTTTGTAAAACTATCAAATTACCCCTAATTTGTAAAATTATTGAAATACCCCCGATTTGTGATATTACCCCCGGTTTGTGAAATTACCAAAATACCCTCGATTTGCAAAATTACCGAACTACCCTCAATTTATTACCAAAATACCCTTATTTTGCCAAAATTACCAAGATACCCTCTATATTTTGAAAATCACAAAAAATACCCCTATAGGATAAATTACAAAAATACCCCTGGGTTGGGAACGGACGAAAATGCTCAAAGTGGTGAATATGTGTGGTGAATATTGATGATGAATGTATGTGATTCTCTGAATTAGGAAAATGGACTTGAGATGAAAACTTTGAAATGATCGAAAGAACTACTACTAAATTTCTTTACATAAAAATTGTTCGTGGGTAATCAATGGAACAAAAAGCTAATGCATAAAATTTCTTAAAATAGATTAAAACGCGACGATAGACATGAGTTCTAGGGGGCAAGGTCGTAATATGCGTGGGCGTGGTAGAGGTAGGATGACTGTGTCCAAATCACTAGGGTCTGGTCATGGATCGGGGAATGAAACGACACTGCCAGCTGTGAAAGCTGAGTTCTAAGATCAGACGGGTAGAGATGACGTAGTATCTTAGGCTATGCTTCGGGTTTTGGAGAGAGTTGCAGGAACAAACGTGGGTTCTAGGGCTAGAAAGTCCGTGTCTGAGCGACTTCGATCGAACAGAGCTGAGGTATTCCGAGGTGTTTCTGGGGTAGCTCCGAATGTGGTAGAGTACTGGCTAGAGGCGGTCGAGAGAATTATGGATGATTTGGACTGCACGGCTGAAGAGAAGCTGAAAGGTGCTGTATCTTTTCTTCGGGATGAGGCATATCAGTGGTGGCTTACCATCAGAGAGGGTACTCCAGCAGACCAAGTAGATTGGTGTTACTTTAAGGTAAAGTTTGAGGGAAAGTACGTCGGAGCTAGTTATGTGGACGCACAAAGGAAGGCGTTCTTGAATGTGGTATAAGGGGGTAGGTCAGTAGCGAAATATGAGGTAGAATTCCTGAGGTTAAGTCGGTATGCCAGAGGGATTGTTGCTACTGATTACGAGCTGCGTGAGATTTGAGGATGGGCTACGAGATGAACTGTGGGTGTTGATAGCTCCTCAGCGTGAGAGGGACTTTGCTACCTTGGTGCAGAAAGCTCGAATAGCCGAGAAAGTTAAGCGAACTGAAAGGCAGAACAGAGATAGGGATAGAGGCCAGAATAAGAGAGGTTTTAGACCATCAGGATCTTCGGGGGGTCCAAAAAAAGCCTAGGATTGAGGGTTCTACTCGTGCTTTTATGCTAGCTGCTGGGAATCAGATCCGTCCATGTGCTCGGTGTTGGAGGACTCATGTGGGCGAGTGCTGGGGAAGGAGAAGGAGTGCTTCAGGTGTGGGTCTAAGGCTCACTTGGTTAAGAATTGTCCTCAGAATGTGGATAGGGCTCAAGTAGTAGGTCAGGGGTATGTGCAGCCAGGAAGGGGTGGTCCACAAATGTCGAGAGGTCTGAATCGTGGAGGGAATGGTTTTGGCCGAGGTCACAGAATACCGGGCAGAGGTGCTGGGAGCTCAGATGTAAGACATCCGGGATTGGTTTACGCAACCAGACATCGTGAGGAGGGGGATGCACCAGATGTTATCACGGGTACATTTTTCATTCTTGGGTTACCCTTTACTACTTTGATTGATGTTGGGTCAACTCACTCGTACATTGCTAGCATAAGGTCTGGAGCCTTGGATATGAAATTTGAAATTGTCTCTAGGAAGATGACTGTGCTTAATCCCTTAAGGCATTCAGTAGTGGTAGAAAAACTCTTTAGGGAGGTGCCTTTAGAGGTTCAGGGGGTAGTGTTCCCAGCGAATTTGATAGAGCTGCCATTCAGAGAATTTGACTTGATCCTAGGCATGGGTGGCTAGTAAGGTATCATGCAATTTGAATTTGTCTTTGCTAAGCGCATGTCGTTGAGGACTCAAGAACTATGAGGTTGTGGTGATAGGTGAGAGGAGAGACTACTTGGCTAACGTGGTGTCTGCTCTTAAGGCAAAGAAGATGGTGAAGAAGGGGTGCTTGGCTTTCCTGATGTTTGTTAGTGCTTTGGAAGCTAAGGAAGCAGTTGTGGGGGAGGTCAAGACAGTGAAGGAGTTTGTGGATGTTTTTTCGGAAGAACTTCCAGGGTTGCCTCTGGATCGGGAGGTAGAGTTTGGAATTGACTGTTCTTGGGAGCGGCCGGTGTCCATCGCTCCTTATAGGATGGCATCAAAGGAGTTGGTTGAGCTGAAAGCCCAAATCCAAGAGTTGCTAGATCGCGATTTTATCAGACCCAATGTGTATTCATGGGGAGCACCGGTGTTGTTCGTAAAGAAGAAGGACGGGTCTATGCGTATGTGCATAGATTATCGCCATTGAATAAGTGACGATCAAGAACAAGTACCGCTGGCGAGGATAGATGACTTGTTTGACCCATTTCAAAGGGTCATTGTCTTTTGAAGATAGATTTGAGGTCGGGGTATCACCAGCTTAAGGTGAAGGAGGTTGATATCCATAAGATGGTGCTTCAGACTCGATACGGGCACTACGAATTCCTGGTAATGCCGTTCGGGTTAACTAACGCACCACTGCGTTCATTGATATGATAAACTGGGTTTTTCAACTTTACTTGGATCGATTCGTCGTGGTGTTCATAGACGGCATCTTGGTTTATTCTAAGTCAGAGGAAGAGCATGATGCACACCTTCGTGTAGTGCTGCGACTTTTAAGGGAGAAGAAGTCGTACGCCAAGTTTAGCAAGTGCGAATTCTGGTTGAGTGAAGTCGCTTTTCTGGGTCATGTAGTATCTGTAGAGGGAATCAGAGTGGATCCTCGGAAGATTGAGGCAGTATTGGATTGGAAACCACTTAAGTCGGTGGCAGAGATTCGTAGTTTCTTAGGGTTAGCGGGCTATTATAGGAGATTTGTCAAGGGGTTCTCTTCAATAGCAGCACCTTTGACTAAGCTATTGAGAAAGGAGGTACCTTTTGTATGGTCGGTTAAGCAGCAGGAGAGCTTCAAAAAGCTAAAAAAAGTTTTGACAGAGGCTCCAGTCTTAATTCAGCCTGTGGCGGGGGAAGATTTTGTGGTGTATTGTGATGCTTCTAATACGGGGTTAGGTTGTGTTTGATACAGGAAGGAAGGTGGTTGCTTATGCATCTCGGCAGTTGAGACCACATGAAGTTAATTATCTGACGCATGATCTGGAGTTGGCCACGGTGGTCTTTGCCTTGAAGGTGTGGAGGCATTATTTGTATGGAGAAAAGCTAGTGATCTACACGGACCACAAGAGCTTGAAGTATCTGTTGACTCAGAAGGAGCTGAACTTGAGACAACGAAGGTGGGTGGAGTTGTTAAAGGATTATGACTGTTCAATTGAATACCACCCGGGAAAAGCGAATGTGGTGGCAGAAGCCCTAAGTTGGAAGGTAGTATCAGATCTAAGGGCGATGTTCGCGCATCTTAGCTTGTATGACGATGGAAGTTTGTTAGCAAAGGTTCAGGTAAAGCCGACATAGATAAGTCAGGTAAAAGAGAAACAATTGGTGGATGAGGATCTGAGTGCTCGACTTCAGCAAGTTTAGAGTGGGGAGTTAGAGGACTACAGTGTGAACAGCGACAAAATTCTGTGTTTCCGTGGTAGGGTGTGTATGTCGAAGGATATGGAATTAAGACAAAAGATTCTTCGGGAATCGCATAGTAGCCCTTATGCTATGCATCTTGGAGGAAGTAAGTTGTATAAGGATCTACGGGAACAGTTTTGGCGCCCTGGATTGAAGTGGAAAGTTACAGAATTTGTGGGAAAGTGCTTGACGTGTCAGCAGGTCAAAGCTGAACACCAAGTGCCTTCGGGGTTGTTGCAACTGGTGAAGATTCCTCAGTGGAAGTGGGAGAGAATCACCATGGATTTCGTTAGTGGGCTTCCTCTTACGCCTACTAAGAAAGACTCGGTATGGG
Organism: Gossypium rotundifolium; assembly: GCA_025506655.1. NCBI lineage: Eukaryota > Viridiplantae > Streptophyta > Magnoliopsida > Malvales > Malvaceae > Gossypium > Gossypium rotundifolium. The sequence goes on along the minus strand of CP106729.1, from coordinate 165,284,951 downwards.
TGATTGTGGACCGGTTGACAAAGTATGCTCATTTTATACCTGTGCGTGTTGATTACTCTCTGCAGAGGTTGGCGAAGCTGTACGTAGCAGAAATTGTGTGACTGCACGGAGTGCCGGTATCGATCATATCGGATGGAGATCCTAGATTTACATCGAGGTTTTGGAGGGTGTTGCATCAGGCTTTGGACACCAGGTTGGACTTTAGCATGGCTTTTCATCCGCAGACGGATGGCCAGTCTGAATGGGTGATTCAGGTGTTAGAAGATATCCTAAGGGGATGTGTTGTCGACTTTAGAGGTAGTTGGGATGAATTCTTGCCTTTAGCAGAATTCGCTTATAACAACAGTTACCAAGCTAGTATTCAGATGGCGCTGTATGAATCACTGAATGGGAGGAAGTGTCAGACTCCTAATTGTTGGACAGAATTAGGAGAACGTCATGTTTTGGGTCCAGAGATAGTGATAGAGTCAGAGGAAAAGGTTAAATTAATTTGAGCGCAATTGAAAGAGGCATCTGACAGACAGAAGCCGTATACAGATCTTAAGCGAAAGAGATAGAGTTTTCAGTGGGTGATCGTGTGTTCCTGAAAGTCTCGCCGTGGAAGAAGGTGATGAGTTTTGGATGCAAGGGTAAGCTGAGTCCTAGATTTATAGGGCCTTATCGAGTTTTGAAGTGAGTTAGACTGGTGGCTTATCAGTGGGAGTTACCTTTCGAATTGAAACTGATGCATGATGTGTTCCACGTGTCGATGCTACGTCGTTATCGATCGGATCTGTCTCACGTGGTGCCAGTGGAGGAAGTTGAGTTGAGGCCAGACTTGTCCTATGAAGGAGAGCTGATTTAGATTCTGGAGCGAGATGTGAAGGTGCTTCGAAAAAAATCAGTTCCCCTAGTCAAGGTGTTGTGGCGGAACCACGGATCGGAAGAAGCTTCGTGGGAGTCAGAATAGTTGATGCGACAGCAATGCCCTCACTTATTTTGACTAGGTAATTTTGAGGCCGAAATTATTTTTAAGGGGGTAGAATTGTAATATCTGGGATTTAGGGGTCATGCAATTTCATTAATATCTGCGTGTTAGTATGCTCTGTATGCTATTTGAGTGTGTTTGGAGGCTTCGAGAAACCTTGGGGTTAGGTAGAAACCTTAGTGAAAATTTTGGGTTCAAGACTTTTAAGGGAGAGCTAGTAGTGTCAGGCCTTAAGAGATTTTATGTGGGGTTTATGACTCAAAAATGGAAGTGGTGGAGTGGCAGAGGTAACGACTAGGTGCTAAGGGGAGTGTTGCGTCACAAGGGGTGCCAAGGGGGGAGAGGTTCGAATTGCGCTAGCAGCAAAAGGGAACTTTGTTTTTTTGGTGTTTTGCGTCAAGGAGGGGGGAGTGTTGGACGACAAGCAAACTCTGGGGAAGACTTGGTCAAGGTTTTTGAATGTGTGGTGGAGAGTGGAGTGGAAGGTTTGAATGAGTCAAACTCATTTGAACGGGTGAAGGAGAGGGAATTGAGGAGAGAAAATAGGGATTTGAAGGGAGGAGGAGAGTTGGCCAATTTTTGGGGTACTAGAAGGTGGTATTTTCGGTTTTGGGTGTTTAGTGTTGGGAGTGCCGAATTTTAGTAGTCATTTTAGGAGCATTCTTTCTTTTCTCTTCATATGACCAAAAGCCGAAACTTAAGATATGATAAGTGCAATTGCTGTCCCATTTTCTTTTCTCACCTTTGCTATTCACTCTCAAAAGCCGAACCATATTTTCTTCTCCTTTCTTTTTCATTTCAACAACTTTGAACCTCCACTACTTTTTGCAAAAGCTGAATAGCTCCTCATATTTTTTTTATCTATTACCTCTCTTCTAAAAAGCTGAATGAACTTTTCCCATTTGGGATTTGTAGTCGAACCTTCTAAGCTATCTCGGTTACCTCTTTTTCTTTCACTGTGGTTATCCTCATAAGCTGAATATCTCTTGAAGTGGTGACTGCCGTTCATCTCTTTTCTCTCAAACAGTTTCTAGTTATCGTGGTAAGGAGTTCTCTTTTATTTTAGATATTTCTCTTTTCCTTCTTTAGTTGCCGAAACAAAAATCTAACCTTGTTCTCATGTGTGGCTGAATCCATGGAGGGTTGGTTTCTGGATCTCAGTTGGGCTAACGTTAAGGGAGTAAAAATCTTTCGGGATTTGAACGATCGAGGTAAGTAGGGTATATCGTTAGGCCGAAGGCCATTCCATGTGTTCATATGTGTTAGAGCCAATTCTAACATAACTTATGTAGGGGTTTCGTCAATCTTCAAGATCAAGCAGGAATTCCCAGGATTTGGGGTTGACTTTGGTAATATTACTCGATTAATATATTATTTGGGTTCCGTTTAGATTTGATTTAACGTGTTAACCAGGTCTTCTAACCAAGACATTATTTCATGGAATCAAATACCAGCCAAGGGAGAAAGGGGTCAGACACGTAGTCCCTACCCCTAAATACAAGAAGCATTCAGTTTTTGCGATTCGTGATTGGCCTCCGGGGTGTGGGCCAGTGTCAAAACAGGGTCGTAGGCAGATAGCTGTAGTGTCGATTAGGGATAGTGTCGGCGTAGAGGGCGTGATTTTATGGGTTATCAGATGTGTAGTTATTACACTGTTTCTCTGTTTGTAATTAATTAAATGTATGTGATATGTGTGGTAGCCAGAAATAACGGCTGTGGTGGTGAGGCTACCCATATTGGGTGATCTGGTAACCAGGTTAGTAATTTTCTCATATTAAAATTTGGATGGATATTTGTGTAACTTGGAAAGCATGTTATGTATGCATGACTGATATGTTCATAACGATTTTATTGTCATTTCATCATATATATTGTATGTGCATGGGGATCGGGATATATATGTTTAATGAAGGAAAGGGTGTACATTTATGTGAGTGGATTGATGTTAGCCTTGAGCTACATCGTGGTTCGATGTTGGCTATGTGCCTCATCGTGGTTCAATGTTGGCTATGTGCCTCATCGTGGATTGGTGTTGGCTATGTGCCTCATCGTGGATTGATGTTAGCTTCGTGCTTCATCGTGGATTGGTGATGACCTCGAGTCACACTGTGGATATTGTGATTTAATCACATGGACCAGTGGCTAGCCCACTAAATGGACTTTGCGCAGCATGACTGCCAAAGAGGTGTGTAGCGGATAGAGGGTCGATTTAGTAATCCCCTGGTGTGTGGTCGCAGGATATATGGGGGTGTGTAGCGGTTGGATACTAGGTTGGGTTGGGTTACCATCTTGCATAATCATGTGTGGTATGTGGATTGGTGTGGTTGTGGGCTAAGCCCATTTATGGAAACATGTGGAATAATTGCACACAGAGTCAAAATGACTCACCCTATTTTTCAACTAATGCAGGTAGTATGTGATACTTTGGACCGGGCTGGGGAGGAGTCAGGGTGGCCATGCACAAGCCGTTTTTGCTTTTAAAGTACTTTATAAATTTCAATTACTTTTTGGGGTATTTTTCTATAATAAGGCCACTTTAAATACTTTGGTTTGATTTTAAGTTTTAAGTTGGATTTTCTATCAGATGATTAAGTATGAAGAAACTCTGAAAATACTGCAACACTCGAATTTAAATGGGTCTTCAAAGTATAGATTACTTATGAACCTCCTGGGTTTCCACAAATTTTCGTATAAATGGATAGTGAATTTAACTCGTGCAACTCGAAAGCTTTGTTGCTGAATTTGAACGGGAAACCTTCTTTAAACAAATTTCTGTTTTAGATTTTAAAACCCATTTTTCACTTATAAAACCAAACCATTATCAAACTTTTTCCCCGTAACGTTCCGAATTCGGCCGTGGTGTTTTGGGCTGGGTTTGGGGTGTTACAGAGGTAACACAAGAAAAGCCAAAACCAGTAAGTAAAGAGTACCAAACCCTCATACTTTACCACGAAGCAATAAACAGAGACGATACAGAGGAACAGTTCGTTAAGTTTCTTAAACTCTTAAAGAAATTACATATTAACTTACCGCTTCTTGAAGCTTTTTTTTCAGATGCCAGATTCGAGAAAATTTTTAAAACAACTCTAGATAAACAAGCGTAAGTTAGACGAGGAGCCACATGTGGAATTGAATGCAATATGCTCAGCAATTCTACAAAATAGTCTACCACGGAAGCCAAAAGATCCAGGGAGTTTTACAATTCCTTGTTTAATTGGTAGTTTAAGTGTTGATAACGCGTTAGCTGATTTAGGAGCAAGCATTAATGTCATGCCTTATACAATGTTTAAGCAACTAGGTCTAGGGAAACCCAAACAAACTAGGATGAGTATTCAATTAGCTAATAAACTTGTTAGAATTCCTAGGGGTATTATCGAAGATGTTCTTGTAAAAATTGACAAATTCATTTTCCCAATAGATTTTTTTGTCTTACACATGGATGAGGATAATTCAATCCCCTTAATTTTAGGAAGACCCTTCCTAGCAACTGCTAGAACTAAAATTGAAGTTGCCACAGGAGAACTCATTCTTCGTGTAGGTGATGAATCAATCAGTCTTCAAGCTCTTGACTCGACAAGGACTACAATCAATGAAGGTAAGAAAGTCAATTCAGTTGATGATCAATTTGAGCAACCTTCATTGCAGGAAGCACCACAAGGATACAAATCTGAGCCAAAGCATGGACCTAGTTCCAAAAAGAAGAATTCTATGAGGAACAAAGCCTTAGGGTCGAAAAACTAAAAGAATGAAAGACACAATTCAAAGAGGAACAGGAAGCGCACGAAGTAAAACCTAAGGAACCCCTAGAAGAGCTCATAAGAGCATCAAACCACTTCAAAATAGGAGATTAGGTATGGTTAGATAAAGCAGATCCGCGCATCACAACATCAACCCTGAGTTCAAATGAAGACATTCCTTTTGAGGTACAAAATATCTTCCCGTACGAAACTATCGAGGTAAGCAATCCAACATTCGACACTTTTAAGGTAAACGCTTCTCGACTTAAAATTTATCATGGATATAAAACCGACAGGATGAGGGAAGATGTTCAAACCTTCAAACCTCCATGATTATACAAACGAAGGGAAAGTCTAGCTTAAGACTTTAAACAAGCGCTTCTTGGGAGGCAACCCGAGCACTAACACTATCTATTTATTTTTATTTTTTATTATTTCTTTATATTTTTATTCCATAATTTTAATGAAACAAAAGTGCAAATTTCCAGAATAGACGGCCTAGCACACGGCCATGGCTGTGGCCGTGTGGAAGTACAGAATCTCCATACTGATATGGCTGAAATGGTACAAATCAGCCCCAACTAACTATTGAAGTCACGGACCCAACCACTACCCCACGGGCACAGACAAAGTCCCACGGTCGTGTGATGCAGCCGTGGGTTGACGCTGCCTTTTCAGGAATGGGCGTGGCATCTGGAAAATGGGCGTGGGTGAACCAACATGCCTAGACCCATGACCGTGCAATGCGGTAGTGTAATTCAATACACCCTCGGTGCACGGGCACGGGAAAGTGTCAGAAGCCAAAATTCTATTTAAACCCACCCCTCTCCTTCCTCACCATTCTTCCTCCTTTCTTTCTTCTTTCTTCTTATCATATTTCCTCTCTCTCCTTTTCTTCTAACATTCTTATAACTCTTGAAACACCAAAGCCATGCCGAAGAAGCGTAAGAGGCCAACCACAGTCTCCTCAAAGGAGACCGATTCACATGAGTTCATGCCGGCAGCTTCAGCTATTCGACAAGCCAAGGGTCTTTGAGACCATTTAGTTTTTATTTTTCTTTTCTCTTTTGCTTTAATTTCCTTATCTTTACTTCTCTTCTACTTAATCTAGTTTATTTTGTTTTAGTTCCTTAGTTTTAGGTTCTAAAGGCTACTTGGGAATCACACTGGAACCACGATCACAGCCCCTCCGCAACCTTAGAAGTCACACCCACCTCGCGAACCATCTATCAATAAGGACTCTTCTATCCTTTAGTCTTTTATCTTAATTTCAGTTTTCTTCTTAGTATTCTTCTCTTTATTTTCTTTGTCTTTAATTAGATTATTAGTACATTATGAATGTTTCTTTAGATTTCCTGGCTATATCTTCCCAGGCTACCCAATTTCTTCATCTAGCACAATGCTTGTCAAGAGCCACTTCCCACAAGGAACAAAGAATCCATAAAAATGCCACCTTCCTTCTCTTTGATTTTATTATTACATAATTTTTATCTATCTTTGTACATTGAGGACAATGTACATCTTAAGTGTGGGGGTAAAAGTACCTAACTTTTGCATTATTCCAAAATCCTGAATTTTAGTCTTGTTCCTAAGTAATTTTCTCATATTATTAATTAGGGTGAAATTTCTGATGATTTATGATTTTTATTGATATGTTTTTGAGTAAGTCATAGTTAATTGTGCATTGGTGATTTATACTTGAAGAATACTAGAAAATCAAGCATGATAAGTCTATTTTTCAAGAATAAAAAATTTTCTTGGTTGTTAAACTGAATTTGAATATTACCTTGAAGTTTGAAATTTACAGGGATTGATGTCAAATACGCAAAATTTTTGTGAGATTTTGAGCCTTATAGAGCATATATTCTTTTCATGCTCACTTTATTGGTTATGAGTGTGTCAACACTGAATTGTTATTCTAGAACTTGCCTTGATTATACATATCGAGACCACATTATTGATTTGATATATTGAGATGATAAAGGCACCTAGGTTTTGACCCATTCACTCCACTAAAAAGCCTACCCTCACAAATTAACCCTCAGTGAACCCATTTGATCCTAACAACCCTTTTTATTGACTTACCCGCTAATATTAACCCAAAACCCTTTGTATTTGTTATCACCATTCTTTTGACTACCCTTCTATCGAGAATTGATTTGATTAGTTTTCGAATTAGTTTATTTCAGTTGATAAAGTTCTTTCTTTATTATGTTTCTATTTGAGTTGTTCTTAAAAATAATAATAATAAAAAAAAATTAAGTATATTCTATATAAGTAGTATAAAAAGTGAGGTTGTACATTTAATTTTCAATTATCAAAGAAAAAGCTCGTAGTATTATTAGTTTCAAAGTTTCAATTGATGTAATCATTTATTTTCCAGTTCATTGTTTTTAGTTAGGTAATTTGTCAAGTCAATCTCGATTCTAAACCTTCTGATTCAGCCTTTATCCACACCTTTAACCTAAGCCCCATTACAACCCTGTCAAAGACCTTTTGATTTCTGTATCATCTCATATTACAGTGGTGGAAATGTGATTTTCAGGCAAGCCTATGGGGTTAACTTTTCAGGTTCAACTGTTGAGTGCTTAATTGTGAACCTTAAAACACTTTGAGTGATTTGAGTGAATCTTCAGTGAGGATGTCAATCCTTGATGGTTTTGAATTAAAGGTAATTATTTGGATAAGGGGAGACACCTATGTTTTCGTGCTACAAATATATGAATTATATTGTTTGAATCTTTAAGAGTCTTTGAGTTAAATTATCCATGTATAAATTATCTATGAATTATGATGAGGCATTATAGATAGGAATTGTGAATTATGGAAAATTCATTTTAATTGGAAGTTGAGAATTTTGCTTGAGGACAAGCAAAAGCTTAAGTGTGGGGGTATTTGATAAATCATAAAAGTAACATATTTTAACCCCATATTTAGCATGCTTTTGGATGATTTAGCCCTTGATTTATGTAAAAAGATGCTTTTAATCCTTTCTTTTCATGTTTTATACTCAAGAAAGCACTCGAGGATGAAAAGAACAAGAAACAGCTTAAAACGGGCCAATTTGGGCCAAAGTGGAAATCAACACGACCTGGACTTCAAGTCACACGGCCTTGTCTCGTCAATTTACTTCACACAGTCTGACCACGATTTACATGTCCGTGCCTCAAACAATAGAAGCGAAACACGGCCTGAAGTCGATCTACACGGCGTGTACCATGGTCGTGCCCCTGTCATGGAAAAGAGGACTTATACTCGGATTTGGATACTTTGAGGCAAAGAAACACATTCCAAAGCCTATTCAAACACTGAGTAGGAAGTATACTTGAATTAGGGCACTTAAAGGCCAAGTAAAAGCATCTCAAAAGCCTATATAAAGAACTTAGTGGCACAGTTAAGGGGGCCGAGACATTCGAAATTCAATAGAAGCCAAAACTTTTGTGGGAATCACTCGAAGATAGACAATTGATCCATCTCGAGAAGCCGTAATTCTACTCAAGATGGCGGATCTCTCCTTCAATTCCTTCAGGGGGTTTTAGGGATTTCTTATGTTTTGTTTTATCGTTTCTCTTGAAATTTTTTCTTTATTTGTTATGAACTAAACCCTTCAGATACCTGAAGGGGATGAAACCTAGATGAATCTTGTTATTGTCTTCTGAATTATATGATAAATACTTGATTTGTTCTTAATTATGTATGCTTAATTCTTATGTTAATGTTTCCGGGATATTAATTCAAGTCAGATGTTCTTAGGTGGAGGAAGAATAGACCCTGCCTAAGAATAGATCTAGCATAATTAAGCGGAGTCGTTTGCGCACTTAGGGATAGGGTGACGAGATTTTGCCAGATTAGGGTGAAACCTAATATGGGAGTCCATAGTTTGATTTACTGCTATTCTAGGGGGTTATTAAGTGAGAAAGAGATTTTCATTAATTAACCTAGGGTTAGACGTTATTCGCCTTGAGAGAGGGTTTAATATACGTTAGGGAGTCTTACGGATCAAGTCAAGTGAATATATCGCATGGTTCAGTGTTAGATAATAAGTGAAGTCTAGGTGGACTCTTTCTGATGGTATCATCGTGATCAATTGAGTTTCTCATCAAGTTTTTTCCCAATTCATTCTTTTTTGTCTTTGCATCTTAGTTTAGTAATTAATTAGTTAATCAACCAAATCATTTAATATTTAGGCTAAATAATAGAAAGAAAGTGAGTATTAGTACTTTTAGTTCCTTTGGGTTCGATAATTCGGTCTTGCGTAAGCTATACTACTGTTCGATAGGTACACTTACTTTAAGTCGTTGTCAGAGTTAGTTTCCAAGTTCGATCATTCTCTTTATAAATTTTAAAATTTGAAAATTTTAGATCGATTAGGGTGCATTCTAATGGTTATGAGTATGTGATTCATAATGTGTTAGAAATGTGGCAAGGAATAGAAAGAGTACGCATTGTTGTACCTTATATGTTAGTATAATGCTAATTGTTATTTAGCTTATACAATGACTTACTAAGCTCAAAGCATACTCCTTTTCTTTTCCTTTGTTTATAGAGTAAAAGTGGTGAACCGAGATACGAGGATCATTAGATGATAGCCCACATATCATCACATTCTGGTGTATGAGACTCAATGTTTTGTATATGGCATGTATAGGGGCTAGACAAGTTAGTGAATTTTTGTTGTATATAGATAAGATGTGTTAGCCATTAGATGGATAGTGAATTTTGTATAATTCCATAGTTGTTGGCTATCATATTATATGAAAAGTTGTAGTTTTCTATGTGAGATTTCTTTTAAATTTAAGTTGATCATGGATGTGTTGTATGAGTGCATGTTGTGAATGCCATAGGGGTGAGAAGAGCTTAGCAAATAGCTTTGTTCTTGTCCATGTGAATAGATACGCGGGCGTGTGTCTAGGCCATGTGTGACACACGGTCAGTACACATGTGTGTTCTCTAGCCGTGCATCCCCTGCAGGTTAACCTTTTAAGTTAAGATAGATCATGGGCTAGTCACACGGACGTGTGACTAAGCTTTGAGGCCGTGTGAATGAAGTCAGTATTCACTACGGGTTAAAGGCATGGGTGTGTGTGACTACACACGGGCGTGTCTCTTATTACAAGGGCGTGTTAGCCCTGTACAAAAGAGAAAATTTTTAAGATTCAAAAAAGTTTCAGAATAGTCTCGAGAGCCCTCGTATGTATGAATGAGGCCTCGTAAATTGAGAATGAGGTTGTTGAGATGACTTTTGAGAGAAGTCGATGAGCCTGAGTGGCGAACATGAGGATTTTATTAAGGCAACCCCTTAAGCCGGTTTCGACATAGAATTCGAGTAAGGGGTGTTAGATTTAGTGGTATCAAAGCTATGGTTTATTCAATCTAGGACTACTATTGCGAGTCTGAGAGTCTAGCTATACATGCCATAAAGTGTAAAATGATAATGTGGTGGGTTCTGATAATTTTAAACCTTGTTTTATATAGAATATGGATCCCGATCAATCTACTGCTGATGAAGTAGCTAGAAATGCACTGCTCCTGCGCAAGGAACCGTGCCTGTGTAAAGTGGACCCGAGGCTAGGAGTCAAGGGGAAGAGGCACGAGAGGCCTTTCTCCAGATGATGGGTGATTGGTACTTGGACTTTGTTCGAGCAAGCCCTAATGCTCAACCTCCTCCACCTCCTCCCATACCTCAACCAATTCCTGTGGCTCCTCAAGGTATGGATGTAGTGAGGATATCGAAACCTCTGGTGGATAAGATTAGGAAGCATGGGGCCGACGAGTTTAGAGCTAAGATAGATGATGACCTTGAGAGGGCAGAGTTCTGGTTAGAGAACTCGATGAGAGTATTTGATGAACTCTCATGTACACCTGAAAAGAGCTTGTAGTGTACCGTATCCTTGTTGAGAGATTCGGCATACCACTGGTGGAAAACGCTAACGTTAGTGGTCTCGAAAGAGCGGGTGATGTGGGACTTCTTTCTGAAAGAGTTTCGGAAGAAGTATATAAGCCAACGATTTAAAGATCGAAGGAGGAAAGAATTCCTCGAGTTGAAGCAAGGATGAATATCAGTGGCAGAGTAAGAGCGTGAGTTTGGTAGGCTTAGCAAATAACTTAAGAATGTGTGTCGACAGAGACCATCTTGTGTAAGAGGTTCGAGAATGGATTGAATGAGGACATCAAACTCCTGGTAGGTATTTTAGAGTTGAAAAGTTTGTGGTGCTAGTGGAAAGGGCAAGTAAGGCCAAATAATTGAGTAAAGAAAGGAAAAAGGATGTGAGTGAAGCCTGAGTTGTTAGAAAAAGGTCGATGGGCAAGTCGTATCAAGCCCAGTCAAAAAGGTCCAAGAAAGTGAATCCTCGGACGATAGCCTCAGTGGGATATTTGCATCGAGACTCAGATAATATTTGTTTGGGTTCGAGAGTCCAAGCTGCCTCGATGGAAAGTGTGGGCAATGCGAAAGGTAAATCGGAGTGTCCAAGTTGTGGTAGGTATCACACGGGAGAGTGTTGGGGAAATAGTCTAAAATGTTATAAGTATCGTTCCCCTAACCATTGTATTTGAAACTGCCCCGAAAGGGGTGATAAGGAAGAGAAGCAATATATGAGACCTAGTGACGTGTCTACAAGGGGTAGACCACCAAGGAACCCAAGAGGTAGGGCCAGTGGGAGAGGTACATCCAAAGATTCTGCTGTGAGACTGGAGGGTCGGGCACCTGCAAGGACGTATGCTATTTGTACTCGCGAAGAGGCATCCTCCCCAGACGTGATAACGGGTACTTTTTCTCTCTTTGACACCCTTGTTATTGCTTTAATAGATTTTGGGTCTACTCATTCTTATATTTGCATGAGATTAGCATCTAGTTTGAGTATGACCGTTAAGTTTACATATATTGTGGTTAAGGTGTCAAACCCGTTGGGTAAGTATGTGTTAGTGGACAAGGCGTGTAAAAATTATCCTTTGATGTTCAAGAATCATTATTTTTGGTAGACCTGATGTTGTTACCATTGATGAGTTTGATTGAATCCTAGGTATGGATTGGTTAACTACCCATAATGTTTTAATGAACTTAGTAAGTACATTGAATTGAAATGTGAGAGTGGAGATGTGGTTCGGGTTCAATCAGGTGGAACAGACAGTTTACCTGTGATGATTTCTTCCTTAGCGATGGAGAAATGTTTGAGAAAAGGTTGTGAGTCTTATCTCGCCTTTGTGATGAATACTCGAGAGAGTGGGGTAAAGTTTGAAATAGTGCCAGTGGTATGCTAGTATCCGGATGTATGCCCGGAAGAATTACCTGGGCTACCTCCAGTGAGAAAGGTTGAGTTTGGGATTGAATTGATTCCATGAACGGCACTGATTTCTACTGCTCCATATAGAATGGCACCTGTAGAGTTGAAAGAACTGAAGATACAGTTGCAAGAGTTGACAGATAAGGGTTTCGTAAGACCGAGTTACTCACCGTGGGGTGCTCCAGTATTATTTGTGAAGAAGAAAGATGGGTCTATAAGGCTGTGTATAAACTATAGACACTCAATAAGGTGACTGTGAAGAATAGATATCCTTTACCAAGGATTGATGATCTTTTTGATCAATTGAAAAGATCTACAGTGTTCTCCAAGATAGACCTGAGGTCGGGTTATTATCAGCTCAGAGTGAAAGAGCAAGATGTGTTAAAGACTGTATTTCGAACTAGGTATGGCCATTATGAGTTTTTCGTTATGCCGTTTGGTTTGACAAATGCACCTGCAATTTTTATGGATCTGATGAATCGTGTTTTCAGACCATATGTGGATAAGTTTGTAGTTGTTTTATTGACGATATATTGATCTATTCTCGGGATGAGAACGATCATGAGGAGCATTTGAGAATTGTCTTGCAAACTTTAAGAGATAAGCAGTTGTATGCTAAGTTTAACAAGAGCGAGTTCTGGCTCAAAGAAGTCAGTTTTTTGGGACACGTTGTGTGGGGTGATGGTGTCAGAGTTGACCCAAGTAAGATTTCAGCTATTGTGGATTGGAAACAGCCGAGGAATGTGTCAGAGGTTAGAAGCTTCTTGGGATTAGCAGGATATTACAGATGTTTCGTGAAGGGGTTCTCTATTATTGCTACCCTAATGATGAAACTATTGCATAAAGATGTCAAGTTTGAATGGACTAAGACATGTCAATAGAGTTTCGAGAGACTGAAAACAATGTTGACTGAGGCACCGGTTTTGGTTCAACCAGAATCGGGGAAGGAGTTCGTGGTTTATAGTGATGTGTTGTTTAATAGTCTCGGTTGTGTGTTGACGCAAGAGGGTAAGGTAGTCGCTTACGCCTCAAGGCAGCTAAAGCCGCACGAGAAGAATTATCCGACCCATGATTTGGAGTTGGCTGCAATTGTTTTTGCTTTAAAGATTTGGCGACATTATTTGTATGGTGAGAAATGCCGAATCTTTACGAATCATAAGAGTTTAAGATATTTGATGGATCAGAAGGATCTGAATCTGAGACAGAGACGGTGGTTGGAGTTGTTGAAAGACTATGAGTTAATCGTGGTTGGGCCGTGTCTCGATTCTGTCATTTTGGGCACGGCCATGGCAAGTCGAGGTTCATGCTATACTTTGGGTCTGTCTATTGGGGCACGACTATGTAGATCACCAGGCATGTCCGTGTGTGGTAAATGAATGATGAACGGTCGTGTGTGATGGAGTTGAGGCCGTGCTCTAGGTAATCGGCGAGGCACGATCGTGTAGGCTTTGGGCCAAGCCGTGTTGATTTCTTGCTAAGGCCCAATTACTCCTTTTTAAGCCCTTTTTGTGTTCTTTTTATCCTCGGGTGCCTTTCCTGAGTATAAACATCAAAAGAAAGGATTAAAAGCACCTTTTTACATAAGTGAAGGGCTAAATCATCCAAACGCATATTAAATATGGTGTTAAAATATGTTACTTTTACGGTTTATCAACGGGCGTGTTCTCTGGTTGTGCGTCCCCTGGAGGTTAATCTTTTAAGTCAGGATAGACCATGGGCTAGTCACACGGGTGTGTGACTAAGCTTTGAGGTCATGTGAGTGAAGTCAGTATTCACCACAGGTTGAAGGCATGGGTGTGTGTGATCGCACACGGGCGTGTCTCTTATTACACGGGCATGTTAGCCCTATATAAAAGAGAAAATTTTAAGATTCAAAAAAGTTCCAGAATAGTCTCGAGAGCCCTTGTATGTATGAATGAGGCCTCGTAAATTGAGAATGAAGTTGTTGAGATGACTTTGAGAGAAGTCGATGAGCCTGAGTGTCGAACGTGAGGATTTTATTAAGGTAACGCCTTAAACTCAGTTCCGGCATAGAACCCGGGTAAGGGGTGTTACAGGCTACTCCAGAAGTTATTGAATTGGACGCAATATCTTCACTTAGTGCTCAAGTTTCTTCTCTTGAAAATATGATAAAAAATATGCAAGGGACTAGTGACGTTGCACCTGTACAAGCCGCTCAACAATTTGATATTCGACCTTTTGTTGTGAGATTTGCAGTGACAACCACAACTATGAAGATTTTCCTCAACATGCATAAAATGCCTTTTATGTTAGTAATATCCGCAACAATTCTTATGGAACCTTTTATAATAATTCTGCACACAATCAACAGTCTTGCGGAACTCAGAATGCTGGACAAAATGCTGTGCCATTTTGATATGGGAATATATCTAATCAGGGTAGTTATAATCCAAGGAAAGGGAATTACAATCAACAACAACAAAACTACAAACAGCACCCTTCGACGCATCCACAACAAGGCCAGATGAATCCACACCAGAATCAGATGCTGCCACAACCCTTTTCAATGCGAATCAGCATGGTCAAGAACATCGATGACAACAGTACATACATGCTTCTACTTCTGACCAGTTAGCAACTCTTGAAGCTTTAATGTGGAAGCATATGACTCGCACAAAAGCTATTGTGCATGGGAATTCATCTTCTATTAGGGAGTTGGAGGCACAATTAGCACAACTTGCTTCGAGTCTAAATACTCGACCACCGAGCACAGTACGTAGTGACACGATAAATCCCAGTCCGAGAGGGAAAGAACACTGTAAGGCTATCACTCTCAAGAGTGGTAAACTGGTGAGCCGACTACAGACTTTGTTGTAGCACCTTATGGTACTAGTTAAGTGATCCCTGGTAAGAAGGTTGAATTTATAGTGCCTGTCGATGGACAAGACAAAGAAGTTCCACAAACTGTCACTCATATGCCTCATTTATGATCCTTGAAACTATTGACACAATCAAAGGTGTTGGCACAATCAGATGTATCTTTACCTTTACCTTTCCCACAAAGATTCAGGGAGAATGAGCATGACAAGCAATACCAACTATTCCTGAACACATTGAAGCAACTTCAGGTCAATATTCCTTTAGTAGACGCTCTTGTGAAAATTCCTAATTATGGGAAATTTATGAAGGAGCTATTGTGCAATAAAAAGAAGCTTAGTGATATGGAAACTATTGCAATCAGAGAGGGTTGTAGTGCTATTTTGACAAATAAGTTGCCCTCCAAAATGAAAGATCCTGGGAGCTTTACTATCCCATGATCCATTGGAAACCATTATTTAGGCATGGCCTTATGCGACTTGGGAGCTAGTATCAACGATCATGTAAAATAGTTGAGTTTTAAAATTTATAAAAAGAATGATCAAACCTGTAGACTAACTGTAACAACGATAGAGGCAAGTGCACCTATCGAATAGTAGTATAGTTTAGGCAAGAATATCTTATCGAACCCAAGGGAACCTAAAAGTACTACTACTCACTTTCTTTCTATTATTTAGCTTGAAATATGGAGTGATTGGTTTATTAAACTAATGAAATACTTAAACTAAATGCAAAGACAAAAGAATGAATGGGAGAAAGACTTTAGGAAAACTCAGTTGATGAAGACGATACCCTCAGGAAGAATCCACCTATGACTTCACTTATTATTTATTCCCCAAACCATATGATTTCTTTACTTAGTTTGATCCGTGAGACTCCTAACCTATATTAAACCCTCTCGAGGCTAATAACGTCTAACCTTAGGTTAATTAGTGGAACTCTCGTTCTCTTATAATAACCCCTAAGGAAGCGAAGAATTGATCAATGGATTCCCATATTAGGTTTCACCCTAATCCGACAAAATCTCATAACCCTATCTCTAGGCGCCCGATCAACTCCGCTCAATTATGCGAGATCTACTCTTAGGTAGGTTCTATTCCTCCTCCACCTAAGCACATCAAATTAAATTAAGCAACATAATTAAGAACAAACTAAGTATTTATCATATAATTTAGAAATCAAATAACAAAATTCATCATAGGTTTCATTTACTATATATATAAACATAATTTAAGTCGTCAGGAGTCGTCACACTATCATTATAAAATCATTCTTACTTATGGCATGTTTAGCTAGACTCATGCTCATGCAATGTTAGTCCTAGAATTGACTAAACCGTAGCTCTGATACCACTAAATGTAACACCCCGCACCCAAGACCGACACTGGGTCTGCATACGAGACATTACTATGCTTAAACTCACTGAACCATGTACTTTCAGGCTATAAAATTTCATTCTAACTTAAAAACTTCACTTTCTTAGTCAACACTTATAACAAGGGCCTACGAGGCCTTTAACTCATGTCCGAGAACTTTCGGGATTAAAATCAAATAACTCATTTTTGAAGTAGGGTTCACACGTCCGTGTGACTTGGAACACGCCCGTGTACCCTTAAGCACGCCCATGCCCTCAAACTGTGTAGGGCTACTGACTATTTCCAAACGGCTTAGACACGCCCGTGGGATTAGATCGTGTGCTAATCCTTGACATACTAACTAAATTAACATGGTCTGGGCAAACGCCCATGTCCAAACCGTGTGTCTTACAAGGCATTCACACACGGCTGTGGGATTTGCCCATGACCTATTATAGTCAATAATACTAAGGTGCAGGGTTAACACGGTCTTGACACACGCCCGTGTGTCCAACCATGTGGGTACTTACAGGCTATTTACCAAGCCTTTAACCACCCTGAAATGAAGATCATAACCATACACAATTGAACGATGCAATAACAACCCAATTTTAAGAATAATACTACATGCTTCATTGATCTCAACAAATATACATGAGTAGTCAAATTTGGCCAATTACATAGCCATATACAAAAGAATAATAAACATGATAGCCTTTACAAAGGCCCTTCCTAAAACATATCCACAAAATGAATGTTTCCTATACATGCCATACTTAGTAAAGTAACTTGGCTATACCAAAATAAGAGTTGATAGTGTGTTGCGAGCTCCGACTTTAATGATCCACAAGTTAGCTTGGCGGGACTGCATAGAAAGGAAGAATCATAACGTAAGCATGCAACTTAGTAAGTTTGCATCTAACAACTCTTAGCAATCATCATTGTTTAATATAAACCATTTCACATAAACAATGGTATCATGAATTTTAGCTAAAGAGCTTACTTACTCATATAGATTCTTACATGTCTCATGACACTTACTATTATCATGCTTGTGAGGTAACCATAATACTTGTATCACTTGATCACATTGATCAGTATACTATAATAACAGTAACCATGAGATCAACTTTCTCATTCACATCATGAATAATACTCAACTTCATCTAACTTCATCTTGATACTAACTTTACTTTCTTAGCTTTCTTGCTATCTTCTTTTAGCTTACTCAATTGCCCGATGAATTTATGTGAATAACCGAGGATACTAAATCTCATTCCACATAATATGATACCAAAGCCATATCTTAGACATGGTCTTACATGGATTATCCGATCTTGGTTTCAAGGTCATGTCTTGACATGGACTTACATGAAGTCTTGCTCTTGATAACATACTCAATGCCAAGCTTGCTTTGGACTTACATGATAACTTGCTTGCTAACTTAATCAATGTCATGCTTGCCTTGGACTTACATGATAACTTGCTTGCTAACTTGATCAATGCGAAGCTTGCCTTGGACTTACATGATATCTTGATCAATGCCAAGCTTACCTTGGACTTACATGATAACTTGCTTGATATCTTGATCAATGCCAAGCTTGCCTTGGACTTACATGATATCTTGATCAATTCCAAGCTTGCCTTGGACTTACATGATAACTTGCTTGCTAACTTTATCAATGCCAAGCTTGCGTTGGGCTTACATGATATCTTGATCAATGCCAAGCTTGCCTTGGACTTACATGACAACTTGCTTGCTAACTTGATTATTTCATACAATTGTTGTACATTATACTAAGCAAATTAATGATAAAAATTATAAAACTTAGAAATCATACAAACTTACCTCAATATACAAAATGTATGTAGATGTGCAATTTAGTCCTCGACTTTGTTCTTGCCTCGGTTTCAATTCGGGCTTCGTTTTTCTTGATCTATAATCATAAATAGATCATTTAAAAACCATATTGACTAAATTGACTCATAACTCATACTTTGGCAAAATTATTATTTTGCCCCAATTCTTGTAAAATGATTTTCATGCAACTTTCTTAAACTTCATGCTCAACTGAATCATTTTCTCTTCTATAACAATCATCAATTCTCACTATTCCTAGTAGGTATGACCAATTTTATAACTGTTACAAAATGGTCCCTACTACCTTTTTTTATGAAATTCATTAAGGAAAAGATGTTTATCTAACATCAAACTCTCTTAAACTTCAATAAAACATTATTTAACAAGCATGTCATTCAAGGGTAGATTTTTGAACATGCATATTGGCTCATTTTATAGCTAAAATTAGCTAATTCATAATATGAGAACTTCAAAAATACGAAGAACATTAAAAACGGGACTAAGATGAACTTACTATGAGCTTGAAAAAAATGAAAAATCCCTAGCTATGGTGTCTCCAAATTTTCGGCAGCTCAATGAAGAAGATGAGTGGATTTTTCTCATCTTTTTCCCACTTAAAACACTAATTAGGCCAAATGACCAAAACACCCTTCCTCTTAAAAATTTCTATTTAACCATCTTAAGGTCGATTTTGTCCAAAATTTTATTTTTGAGCAATTTACTATTTAAGGGCTCATAATTATTATTCTAAAGCTATTTCATGCAAAAAGCTTCTAGAAACTCATACATTGCAACTTTTGCAATTTAGTCCTTTTTGGACCAATTGACCTCAACTTAATAAAATTGCTTTACAAAACTTTCATACTAGCATACAAACATGGCATAAACCTGGAAAAACTCATCATTTCACCTCGGGTTCGTGGCCTCGCACCACTATCCCGACTAGGCCCTAAATCGGGCTATTACAATTCTCCCCCTTAGGGATTTTCGTCCTCGAAAATCTTACCAGCAAAAAGGTTTGGATATTGATTTCTCATACTCTCTTCTGATTCCCATGTAGCTTCTTCGATTCGTTCCTTTGCCACAAAACCATAAGTCATGTCGGGACGAATCTCTATTTCCGAAGGGGTAATTACATGTGAAGGGTCTGATCTGTAGCGTCGTAACATTGACATGTGAAACACATTATGTATCTTCTCTAATTCTGATGGCAAAGCCAAACGGTAAGCTACCAGCCTAATTCTCTCTGTAACCTCATAAGGTCCAATGAAACGTGGACTTAACTTGCCTTTACGGCCAAATCTGAGAACTTTTCTCCATGGTGATACTTTCAAAAAGACTTTATCCCCAATTTGGTACTCGATCTCTTTTCTCTTTAAATCAATAGGATTTACATCATCGAGGCGACTTTTAAACATTTTTGAATTACTTTCACTTTCTCTTCAGCTTCTTTAACCAAATCAACCCCGTGAATTTGATTCTCCTTGAGTTCAGTCCAAAACAAGGGAGTTCTGCATTTACGCACATATAGGGCCTCATAAGGCACCATCTTTAAGCTCGATTGAAAGCTATTATTATAGGTGAATTCTACCAATGGGAGAAACTTTTCCCAACTACCTTGGAATTCCAAAACACAACATATGAGCATGTCCTCAAGTACTTGAATTAACCTTTCTAACTGGCCGTTAGTCTGAGGGTGAAAAGCTGTGCTAAAACTCAATTTTGTACCCAAAGCTTCTTGCAGATTCTTCCAGAATCTGGATGTGAATCTTGGATCTCTATCTGATATGATCGATAAGGGAACTCTGAGAAGTCTTATTATTTCTGAAACATACAAGTTTGCCAACTTGTATAGAGAGTAATCCACTCATACAGGTATAAAGTGGGCTGACTTCGTGAGTCTATCAACCACTACCCAAATAGCATCTTTCTTGCTCGGAGACAACGGTAAACCCGTTACAAAATCTATGGTGATACGGTCCCATTTCCACTCGGGAATCAATATAGGTTAAAGTAAACTCGAAGGTACTTGGTGTTCAACCTTTACTCAATATATAGAAAATTACAATCTCTATCTTTTATTTTTACCCTAAACTTGCTGACAAATCATGAACTTGGTGACAGATTTTGAAATGTCTTTCTTCATTTTCGACCACCAATACTATTGCTTTAGATCATTATACAACTTGGTGCTACCCGGATGTACAGATAAACATCCGTTATGTGCCTCGTGCAAAATTTTCTGAATAAGCTCTTCTTTTCTCGGAACACAAACTCTATCTTTGAACATCAAGTATCCATTAGAATTAATTCGATAGTCAGATTCAGCATCTGACTCGCATTGAGCTCTCTTGACTTGCAACTCGCTATCTTCTTTCTGAGCTTTAAAGATCTCTTGAAGGAAAATTGGTCAAGCTCTCAACTCAGCTAAAATAGAACCATCATCGGATAAAGATATTTTTGAATTCAATGCTCTTAAAATAGTCAGAGACTTCCTGCTCAAAGCATCAGCGACTACATTCGCCTTTCCTAGATGGTAGTCGATGACCAACTCATAGTCCCTTATCAACTCTAACCATCTTCGTTGTCTTAAGTTCAACTCTTTCTGCATCATCAAGTACTTCAAACTTTTGTGATTGGTGAATATCTGACAACGTCACCATATAAATGGTGTCTCCAAATCTTTAAAGCGAAGACTATGGTAGCCAATTCAAGATCATCCGTCGAATAAATTTTCTCATGAGGCTTCAACTATCTGGAGACATAAGCAATTACCTTGCCTTCTTGCATGAGTACACAGCCTAATCCACTTAAGGATGCATCACTGTAGACTACAAATTCTTTCCCTGATTCGAGTTGTACTAAGACTGGAGCTTCTGATAGCATTGCTTTCAACTTCTCAAAACTTTGTTGGCATTTTTTCGACCACTCAAACTTCACATTCTTCTATAACAATCTAGTCATCGGGGTCGCAATCATAGAAAACCCCTTGAAAAATCGTCTGTAGTAGCCGGCTAGGCCCAGAAAACTTCTAATCTCCGTGATATTCTTCGGTGGTTTCCAGTCTATTATAGCTGAGATCTTACTTGGATCTACTCAGACTCCATCACTCGAGACAATATGTCCCAGGAATCCCACTTCCTTGAGCCAAAATTCACTTTTACTGAATTTGGCATACAACTGATTTTCTCAAAGAGTTTGTAAAACTATCCGTAGATGATCAGCATGTTCATTCTCATCTCGAGAATAAATCAGTATGTCGTCAATGAAAACGACTACAAACTTATCAAGGTATGGTATAAAAATGCGGTTCATTAAGTCCATGAATACTGCAGAAGCATTGGTCAGCCCAAAGGGCATTACTAAAAATTCATAATGCCCATATCTTGTTCGAAAGGTAGTCTTGGATACATCTGAATCCTTCACTCTCAACTGGCAGTACCCTGATCTCAAGTCTATTTTGGAGAATACAGCTGCTCCTCTCAATTGATCAAACAAATCGCGATCCTAGGCAACGGGTACTTGTTCTTTACTGTCACTTTATTAAGCTGATGATAATCAATGCATAATCTCATGGTGCCATCTTTCTTTTTCACAAACAAAATCAGAGCGCCCCATGGTGAACAACTTGATCTTACAAAGCTTTTGTTTGTCAACTCTTGCAACTGTAACTTCAAGTCTTTCAACTCTATTGGAGCCAATATATAAGGAGTAATGGATATTGGTACCGTACTAGGAGCTAGCTCAATGCCAAACTCAACTTCTCTAACTGGTGGTAATCCTGGTAATTCCTCAGGAAAAACATCCACATACTCACATACTATCTAAGATCGCTTCAATCTTTAACTCGTCTCTTTATTATTCAATACAAAGGCCAAAAATGCCTCATACCCTTTTCTTATATATCTCTGCGCCATCATATGAGAAATTATTACCGATGATCTACCTTTCTCATCTGATTCTACATGAAGAGTATCCCCATTCTCACATCTCATCTCAATTTATTTCTTCTCACAATTTACAATTACATTATGAGTAGTCCACCACTCCATACCAAGAATGAGGTCAAATTCATCAAAAGGTAACAACATAAGATTTGCTTTAAAGCAATGACCTCTAATCATTAATGGACAATCTTTACAAACTTTATCAACTAACATACTCTTGCCTAAAGGATTAGACACCTTAATCACAAATTCTGTGGTATCTATAGGCACACCCAAACCGGGTACTAATTTCATGCAAATGTAAGAGTGTGTGGATCCGGGGTCTATTAAAGCAATAACTTTAGTATTGCAAAGAGAAAAGGTACCCGTAATAACATCAGGGGAAGATGCCTCTTCGCGATTGCGAATGGCATAAGTCATTGCAGGCGCTCTACCCTCGGGTCTCACGGCCTGCTCTCTGGGGTTACCTCTTCCACTTGCCCTACTTACCGGGTTCCTCTGCGGTCTCCCTCTGACCATACTCCAAGATCTTGGGTTCTGAGTTCTCTTTTCTTTAGTCATCTCTGGACAATCCTTTATGAAATAGTCTTGGGAACCACATCTAAAACATGCATTTTCATGTGCTCGGCATTCTCCCAAATGGCGTCTGCCACATTGTGGACATTCAGGTCTGTCAGATCTAACATTTCCAACACTTGCAACTGAAGTGGTCTGTGCTTTATTTCCCGAATACTGCTTCCTTTTGTCTTTCCTTAAAAACCCAGTGGAAGTAGCTGATTGAGCTGGAAAATCTTTTGACCTCTTGGATGACGACTAGAACGACTTGTTCCACTGTCTCTTTCTAGAATTGCGATACTCCATTTCAAATTTCTTCTTCCCTTTTATTAGTTCTTCGGCTTTGCAAGCCCATTTCACTAACACAACGAATTCTTTTAATTCGAGGATAGCAACAACCAACTTAATGTCCTTGTTTAAACCATCTTCAAACCGTTTACTCATAATGGCCTCAGTGGACACACATTCATGAGCGTGCATTTGCCGAGTCGCATAAACTCTCACTCATAATCGACATCGACATCTTGCCTTGCTTCACTCTAGAAATTCTTTCCTCTTTTGGTCTACAAACCTCGGGTGATATACTTTTTCTTAAACTCTTCTTGGAAGAATTCCCACGAGATCCTTTCCCTTGGTACCACCGACATAAGGTTGTTCCACCACTAGTAAGCAGAATCTCTTAAGAGAGAGACTACACACTTCATGCATTCATCAAGAGTGCAAGACATTTCGTTAAATACTCTGATAGTATTTTCTAACCAGAACTCAGCTCTTTCTGGATCATCATCTTTTCTAGCTCGAAATTCTTCTGCCTCATGCTTCCTGATCCTATCGATTGGAGGTTTACCTCCTCTTACCACCTCTACTACTTGGGGGGCTACTGGAGTAGGTTGTGGAACAGGCGGGGGTGGAGGGGGTTGTGCATTCGGGTTTGTTCGAACGAACTCCATGTACCAGACATCCATTATATAGAGGAAGGCTTCTATAGCCTCTTCTCCTCCTCCTTCTTGACTCACCGTAGTGGGTCTATTCTCATTCTCATACGACACCATCCCTTCTGCGGGAGCTGGTGCGTTACTTTCTACATCATCCACCTCAGCTTCTTCGGGATCCATTTACTATATATATAAACATAATTTAAGTCGTCAGGAGTCATCACACTATCATTATAAAATCATTCTTACTTATGGCATGTATAGCTAGACTCATGCTCGTGCTATGTTAGTCTAGAACCGACTAAATTGTAGCTCTGATACCACTAAATGTAACACCCCACACCCAAGACTGACACTGGGTCTGGATACGAGACATTACTATGCTTAAACTCACTGAATCATGTACTTTCAGGCTATAAAATTTCCTTCTAACTTAAAAACTTCGCTTTCTTAGTCAACACTTATAAACAAGGGCCTACGAGGCCTTTAACTCATGTCCGAAAACTTTCGGGATTAAAATCAAATAACTCATTTTTGAAGTAGGGTTCACACGCCTGTGTGACTTGGAACACGCCCATGTACCCTTAAGCACCCATGCCCTCAAACCGTGTAGGGCTACTGACTATTTCCACACGGCTTAGACACGCCCGTGGGCTTAGACCGTGTGCTAATCCTTGGCATACTGACTAAATTAACACGGTCTGGGCACATGCCAATGTCCAAACCGTGTGTCTTACAGGGCATACACACACGGTCGTGGGATTTGCTCGTGGCCTATTATGGTTAATAATACTAAGGTGCAGGGTTAACACGGTCTTGACACATGCCTGTGTGTCCAACCGTGTGGGTACTTACAGGCTATTTACCAAGCCTTTAAACACCCTGAAATAAAGATCATAACCATACACAATTGAATGATGCAATAACAACCCAATTTTAAGAATAATACTACATGCTTCATTGATCTCAACAAACATACATGCTTAGTCAAATTTGGCCAATTACTTAGCCATATACAAAAGAATAATAAACTTTATAGCCTTTACAAAAGCCTTCTTAAAACATGTCCACAAAATTAATGTTTCCTATACATGCCATACTTAGTAAAGTAACTTGTCTATACCAAAATAAGAGTTGATAGTGTGTTGTGAGCTTCAACTTTAATGATCCACGAGTTAGCTTGGCGGGACTGCATAGAAAGAAAGAATCATAACGTAAGCATACAGCTTAGTAAGTTTGCATGTAACAACTCTTAGCAATCATCATTGTTTAATATAAACCATTTCACATAAACAATGGTATCATGAATTTCAGCTAAAGAGCTTACTTACTCATATAGATTCTTACATGTCTCATGACACTTACTATTATCATGCTTGTGAAGTAACCATAATACCTGTATCACTTGATCACATTGATCAGAATATTATAATAACAATAACCATGAGATCTACTTTCTTATTCACATCATGAATAATACTCAACTTCATCTAACGTCATCTTGATACAAACTTTACTTTCTTAGCTTTCTTGCTATCTTCTTTAAGCTTACTCATTTGCCCGATGAATTTCTTTGAATAATCGAGGATACTAAATCTCTTTCCACATAATATGATGCCAAAGCCATATCCTAGACATGGTCTTACATGGATTATCTCATCTTGGTTTCAAGGCCATGTCTTGACATGGACTTACATGAAGTATTGCTCTTGATAACATACTCAATGCCAAGCTTGCCTTGGACTTACATGATAACTTGCTTGCTAACTTGATCAATGCCAAGCTTGCCTTGGACTTACATGATAACTTGCTTGCTAACTTGATCAATGCCAAGCTTGCCTTGGACTTACATGGTATCTTGATCAATGCCAAGCTTGCCTTGGACTTACATGATAATTTGCATGCCAACTTGATCAATGCCAAGCTTGCCTTGGACTTACATGATATCTTGATCAATGCCAAGCTTGCCTTGGACTTACATGATAACTTGCTTGCTAACTTGATCAATGCCAAGCTTGCCTTGGAATTACATGATAACTTGCTTGCTAACTTGATTATTTCATATAATTATTGTACATTATACTAAGCAAATTATTGATAAAAATTATAAAACTTAGAAATCATACAAACATACCTCAATATACAAAATGTATGTAGATGTGCAATTTAGTCCTCGACTTTGTTCTTGCCTCAGTTTCGATCCGGGCTTCATTTTTCTTGATCTATAATCATAAATAGATCATTTAAAAACCATATTGACTAAATTGACTCATAACTCATACTTTGGCAAAATTACTATTTTGCCCCTATACTTTTTAATATTTGCACCTTTGCCCCAATTCTCGTAAAATGATTTTCATGCAACTTTCTTAAACTTCATGCTCAACTGAATCATTTTCTCTTCTATAACAATCATCAATTCTCACTATTCATAGTAGGTATGACCAATTTTATAATTGTTGCAAAATGGTCCCTACTACCTTTTTTTTTATGAAATTCATTAAGGAAAAGATGTTTATCTAACATCAAACTCTCTTAAACTTCCATAAAACATCATTTAACAAGCATGTCATTCAAGGGTAGATTTTTGAACATGCATCTTGGCTCATTTTATAGCTAAAATTAGCTAATTCATAATACGAGAACTTTAAAAATACGAAAAACATTAAAAACGGGGCTAAGATGGACTTACTATGAGCTTGAAAAAAAATAAAGAATCCCTAGCTATCTTTGTCTCCAAATTTTTGGCACTGTGGAAGAAGATGAATGGATTTTCTTATCTTTTCCCACTTAAAACACTAATTAGGCCAAACGACCAAAATACCCTTCCTCTTAAAAATTTCTATTTAACCATCTTAAGGCCAATTTTGTCCAAAATTTTATTTTTGGGAAATTTCCTATTTAAGGGCTCATAATTATTATTCTAAAGCTATTTCATGCAAAAAGCTTCTAGAAACTCATACATTGCAACTTTTGCAATTTAGTCCTTTTTTGACCAATTGACCTCAACGTAATAAAATTGCTTTATAAAACTTTCATACTAGCATACAAACATGGCATAAACCTGGAAAAACTCATAATTTCACCTCGAGTTCATGGCCTCGCACCACTATCCCGACTAGGCCCTAAATTGGGCTGTTACACCCCCACACTTAAGCTTTTGCTTGTCCTCAAGCAAAATTCTCAACTTACAATTAAAACGAACTTTCCATAATTCATAATTCCTATCGACAATGTCTCATCATAATTCATAGATAATTTATACATGGATAATTCAACGAAAAGAACCCTAAAATTCAATCAAGATAAGTCATACCTTTGTAGTAGTACGAAAACATAGGTGTCTCCCCTTATCTAAGTAATTACCTTTAATTCAAAACCGACAAGGATTGACATCCTCACAACAGATTCACTCAAATCACTCAAAGTGTTTAAGGTTCAAGAATAAGCACTCATAAGTCAAACCTGAAAAGTTAATCCCATAGGCTTGCTTGAAAATCAAATCTCCACCACTGTATATGAGATGATACACAGATCAAAAGGTCTTTATCAAGGTTGTAATGGGGCTAGGGTTAAAAGGTGTGGATAAAGGCTGAATTAGAGGGTTAGAATCGAGACTGACTTGACAAATTACCTAACTAGAAACAATGAACTAAATATGAATATTTACATCGAATGAAAACTAATAATACCACTATTGATAATTACTCTATAATAAAGAGTATTTTCATCACTTAAAATTTCTTTTTTTTTAATACTTTAATACAAGCTTTTTCTTCAATAATTTGAGTTTAAATGTTCCAAGCTCTTTTATACTACTAATATTGAATAAACTTGGATTTTTTTTTTTTTAACAACAAACTAAGAAAAACTTAATAGAAGGAACTTTGATAATTGAAATAGCCTGATTCGGCAACTGATCAAATCAATTCTTGATAGAGGGGTAGTCAAAGGAATGTTGATAACAAATACAAAGGGATTTTGGGTTAATATTAGTGGGTGAGTCAATAAAAAGGTTGTTAGGATTCAACGGGGTTCACTAGGGGTTATTTATGTAGGTAGGCTTTTTAGTGGAGTGGATGGGTTAAAACCTAGGTGCCTTTATCATCTTAGTATATCAAATCATTAATGTGGTCTCGAAATGCATAAACGAGGCAAGTTCTAGAATAACAGTTCAAAGTTGACACGCTCATAATAAAAAAAGTGAGAACGAAAAAGGGTATATGCTCTATAAGGCTCAAAATCTCACAAAAATTATGGGTGTTTTTGACATCAATCCCTATAAATTTTGAACTTCAAGGTGATACTCGAATTCAGTACAACAACCTATCAATTTTAATTTTTAAAAAGTAGACTTATCATGCTCGATTCTCTAGTATTCTTCAAATTTAATCATCAATGCACAATTAACTATGACTTATTCTAAAACATATCAATAATAATCATAAATCATTAGAAATTTCACCCTAATTAGTAATATGAGAAAATTACTTAAAAACAAGACTAAATTTTAGGGTTTTGAGAATTATGCAAAAAGTTAGGCACTATTACCCCCACACTGAAGATGTACATTGCCCTCAATGTACAAAGATAGATCATTATAATTAGATTCCAAATCAAAAAGATAAGTGGGGAAAGTAATACTCCCTAAAATCTGGATGATCCCTGGCGTCTTTGGTGGCGGTGATGGTGTTTTCTATGGGCCTGGTGGTGTGGCTACCGAAAAGCAATTTGGTAGATAAAGAAATTGGGTAGCCTGCGAAGATATAGCCAAGAGATCTAGAGAAATAATAATATACTAATAATATAATTAATGACTAAGAAAATAAAGAGAATGAGACTAGGAAGAAAACTAAGATTTAAAGAAAAGACTAATGGACTAATGAGTCCTTATTAGCAGATGGTTCGTAAGGTGGGTATGATTTCTAAGGCTGCGGAGTGTAGGTGATGGTTGAAGTGGTGTGATTCCCTAGCAGCCTTTAGAATCTAAAACCAGGAAACTAATATGAAATAAATTAAATTAAGCAGAAAAGAAGTATATATAAGGAAAATAAAGGAGAGGAGAAAAGAAGAATAGAACCGAAAAGGTTTCAGAGACCCTTGGGGTGGCAATTAGCTGAAGCTGCCAGCATGAACTCATGTTTAAGGTCTCTTCTGAGGAGACGATGCTTTCCTTCTTACGTTTCTTCAGCATGGTTTTTGTGTTGCTCAAGAGTCTTAGACCTTTTCTATGAACAGAGAAAAATTTGAAAGGAAGAGAAGGAAGAAAGAAGATGGGAAAAAGGGAAAAGGCTATAGGATTTAAATAAGATTTCAAATCTGGCACATTCTCACGCTCGTGTACCGAGGGTGTGTCAATTCACACGGCCGCCTCGCACGGCTTTGTTGTGGAGTATGCTAGTTCTTCCACGCCTGTTTGTCGATTGGCACGCCCATTCCTAAAAGGCCAGTATGTGAGCATGGTTGGTGTGCACGGGCGTGGTCTTCCCGTGCTCAATAAGTCAGTATCTTAGCACGGTCGTGAGGTACGGCCATGCTATTTTTGTCAGTGCCCGTGCTCAATAAGAAGAGAGAAGGAAAGGAAAAAAATAAATTTGAAGGTAAATAGTGTTAGTGCTCGGGTTGCCTCCCGAGAAGCACTCGTTTATAGTCTTAAGCTAGACTGTCCTTGACTTTGAAAATTTTAGGGAGGTTTAAAAGTTTAAATATTTTCCCTCTTGCTAACAGTTTTATTTTCGCGATAAAGTTTAGGCCGAGAAGCGTTTACCTTGAAATTGCCGAATATTGGATTGCTTACCTCGACTATTTTGTGTGGGAAAATATCGTGAGCCTAATGGAGTATTTCTTCCTTTTGCTTCATGTCTGTTGAAGTGATGTGAGGGTCACTTTGTCTAACAGTACCTGGTCTCCTATTTTAAAGTGATTTGATGTCTCTATGAGCTCTTCTGGTGGTTCCTTTGGTTTTTCTTTGTGTGGATCCAGCTTTTCTTTGGTGTGTATCCTCTGCTCTTCTAAATTGTTGATCTTACGGTTTTGTTTCTGGTTTGATTCTTCTGTGACGACTTAGGGACTATGAGTTGGCTCAGCTTTGATGCATTGTGATGTTTCCTGTGATGAAGGTTGAACAATTTGGTTATCTATTGAAATGACTTTCTTACCTTCATCTTCTATTATTTTGGCTGAGTCGAGAGCTTAAAGATTGACCAATTCATCTCCTACATGAAGTATGAGTTCTCCAGTGGCAACGTCAATTTTAGTCTTGGCAGTTGCAAGAAAAGGTCTTCCTAAAATTAAAGGGATTGAATCTTCCTCATCCATGTCTAAAACAACAAAATCTACTGGGAAAACAAATTTATCAATTTTTACTAAAACATCTTCAATAATGCCCCTAGGAATTCTAACAGTTTTATCAGCTAGTTGAATACTCATCCTAGTTTGTTTGGGCTTCCCTAGACCTAGTCGTTTAAACAGTGCATAAGGCATGACATTTATACTTGCCCCTAAATCAACTAACGCATTATCAATAGTTAGACTACCAATTAAACATGGAATCGTTAAACTCCCTGGATCTATTAGTTTTTGCGGTAGTCTGTTCTGTAGCATTGCTGAGCATGTTGCGTTGAGTTCCACATGGTGCTCTTCATCTATTTTGCGTTTGTTCATCAAGAGCTGTCTTAAAAATCTCCTTGAGTCGGGCATCTGAAAAAGAGCTTCAAGAAGAGGTAAGTTAATATGTAATTTCTTTAAAAGTTTTAGAAACTTACCGAATTGTTCCTCAGAATCATCATTTTTCAATGCTTCGAGATAAGTATGTGAGGTTGGTACTCTTTGATTAGCGGTTTTGGCTTCTCTTGTGCTACCTCTATTTTTACTTTCTTGGTTTCTTGTACTGAGGTGGGCTTGTCTACCTTTGTACCCTCTTGAGCTGTGATGGCTTGGATCTACTCTTTTGGGTTTATTTCTGTGTTGCTTGGTAGACGTCCTTGTGGACATTCAGAAATCAGCTTTGTGAGATGTCCCACTGACCTAGTAAGTTCTCCAACTTGATTCTCGATCGCCTTGATCAATTTTTGTTGTTCATCAAGTGTTGCTTTAGTATTTTAGAGGTAAGAATCTGTAGCTGCCATGAATTTTGTCAGCATCTCTTCAAGGTTTGACTTCTTTTCCTGTGGATAGGACTGATTTTGTAATTTGGAAGAGGTTGCTGCCTTTGATTTCCTTGATTTCCTTGTCCTCCCCACGAAAAATTTGGGTGGTTCCTCCAACCTGTATTATAAGTGTAACTATAAGGATTATTATTAGATGTGAAATTGTTACCTATATAGTTTGTCTGCTCGTTGTCTATGCCCGGTTGGTAGGGTGGGTACTCAGAATTCGCCACATGTCCACTCTCTTCGCATTGCATGACTGGGTGTACCTGTGAAGAACATAAGTTATCAAGCTTTTTATTCATTAACTCCACCTATGTTGACAGTATTGTAACTGTATCTATGTTAAAAACTCCAGCTGATTTTTTCAGTTTGGCTCTTGTAATTTGCCATTGATAGGTGTTCAATGACATCTCCTCAATAAAATCGTAAGCCACTTCAAGAGTTTTGTTGTTCAACATCCCATCGGTTGATGAATCTATCATTTGCCTAGTTAGAGAATTCACACCATTGTAAAAAGTTTGGACTTGAAGCCACAAAGGTAATCCGTGGTGTGGGCATCTCCTTAGGAGATCCTTGTATCTTTCCCATGCATCATATAATATTTCTACGTCATTCTGCACAAAAGAAGATACGTCATTCCTAAATTTAGCCATTTTGGCTGGTGGAAAATATTTTAAAAGAAATTTTTTAGTCATTTGATCCCATGTGGTGATTGACCCTCGTGGTAACGAGTTCAACCAATGATTTGCTTTATTCCTTAATGAAAATGAAATAATCAAGACGTATGGCATCGTCAAAAATGCCATTTATTTTGAAGGTATCACGAATTCTAAAAATTAGATGTATGAGTGTTTTGATCTTCATCCGCAAACCATCAAATTGAACAAACTGTTGAATCATTTGTATTGTGTTAGGCTTTAATTCAAAATTATTAGCGTTTATAGCGGCCTAATAGTACTAGATTCTCGCTCTGTCAAATTAGGATTAGCATAATCATACATAGTACGTGAGCATTCTGTTCTTGCACATTTGGCGGTGGATTGTTTTCGTCCATCCCTTCAGTAGGATTGGATCTGTCTTGTTGTTCTTCTCTTTGGTAGTCTAGAGCTCGTCTAATTTCTCTAGCGATTTCTCCAAGCGGTAGCTTCAATGTCACTTTCGTATTCTAATGGTCCTCTCGGATTTCTTCTAGTCATAAACTAGAGGTACCTGCTATGACAAGAAAGAAAGAAATTTAGAAAAATAAAAATATATGTATGAAAATAAGAGAAATTTAAAAATAAAAATAATGGCTAAAGTAATAGCAATAGAGCTTTCTTAATATTTTAGATGTTCCCCAGCAACGGCGCCAAAAACTTGATCGTGTCAAATAGTCGAGTTTTAAAATTTATAAAAAAGAATTATCAAACCTGTAGACTAACTATGACAACGATAGAGGCAAGTGCACGTATCGAACAGTAGTATAGTTTAGGCAAGAATATCTTACCGAACCCAAGGGAACCTAAAAGTACTACTAGTCACTTTCTTTCTATTATTTAGCCTGAAATATGGAGTAATTAGTTTATTAAACTAATGAAATACTTAAACTAAATGCAAAGACAAAAGAATGAATGGGAAAAAAGACTTTAGGAAAACTCAGTTGATGAAGACGATACCCTGAGGAAGAATCCACCTATGACTTCACTTATTATTTATTCCCCAAACCATATGATTTCTCTACTTAGTTTGATCCGTGAGACTCCCTAACCTATATTAAACCCTCTCTCGAGGCAAATAACGTCTAACCTTAGGTTAATTAGTGGAATCTCGTTCTCTTATAATAACCCCTAAGGAAGCAGTAAATCGATCAATGGATTCCCATATTAGGTTTCACCCTAATCTGGCAAAATCTCGTAACCCTATCTCTAGACGCCCGATCAACTCTGCTTAATTATGCTAGATCTACTCTTAGGTAGGGTCTATTCCTCCTCCACCTAAGCACATCAGATTAAATTAAGCAACATGATTAAGAAAAAACTAAGTACTTATCATATAATTTAGAAATCAAATAACAAAATTCATCATAGGTTTCATTCCCTTCAGGTATCTGAAGGGTTTAGTTCATAACTAGATAAGAAAACATCTCAAGAGAAAAGATAAAACAAAACATAAGAAATCCCTAAAACCCCCTGAAGGAATTGAAAGAGAGATCCTCCGTCTTGAATGTAGTTCCGGCTTCTTGAGATAGATCAACCGGCTATTTTCAAGTGATTCCCTAAAAGATGAAAGCTTCGACAAAAGCCTCTGCAAAAAGCTCCTCTTTCAATTTCTGCCTTGGGTTGTTTATATAGGCTTTGGGATGCTATACTTGGCTCCTAAGTACCTCCTTCAAGTAGAATTACTATTAAGGTGTCT
Organism: Gossypium rotundifolium; assembly: GCA_025506655.1. NCBI lineage: Eukaryota > Viridiplantae > Streptophyta > Magnoliopsida > Malvales > Malvaceae > Gossypium > Gossypium rotundifolium. The sequence goes on along the minus strand of CP106729.1, from coordinate 165,251,928 downwards.
AAGTAGACTTAGGAGTATGTTTCTTTGGCTTCAAGCATCCAATTCCGAGTGAAATTGCTCATTTCTACGGCAGGGGCACGCCCATGGCACACGCCCGTATGAATTGTGGTTGGGCCGTGCCTTGATTCTGTCATTTTGGGCACGACCGTGTAAGTTGGGATTCAGGCCGTGCTTCAGGTCTGTCGATTGGGACATGGCCTTGTAGATCACCAGGCACGTCCGTGTGGGAAATGGATGATGCACAGCCGTGTGTGACGGAGTTAAGGCCGTGCTCTAGACAATCGACGAGGCACGGTCGTGTGGGATTTGGGCCAGGCCGTGTTGATTTCTTGCTAAGGCCCAATTACTCTGTTTTAAGCTCGTTTTGTGTTCTTTTTATCCTCGGGTGCTTTCCTGAGTATAAACATGAAAAGAAAGGACTAAAAGCACCTTTTTACATAAATCAAGGGCTAAATCATCCAAAAGCATACTAAATATGGGGTTAAATATGTTATTTTTATGGTTTCTCAATCAATTTGATGCCACTATCTACTTTCAGAAAGTTGGGAATTGGTCATATGAAACCTACTGCAGTGACATTGCAACTAGCTAATCGATCCTTGGCTCAACCTGAAGGGAAAATTAAAGATGCCTTAGTTCATGTGGAAAAATTCATTTTTGTGGCTAATTTTATCATACTTGACTGCAAGGAAGACAAGGAGGTTCCCATAATCTTGGGACGACCATTTTTAGCCACCGGACGAACTCTTATTGATGTTTACAAAAGTGAACTAACTATGTGACTTAACGATGAGCATGTTACTTTCAGTGTTTTTGTGCAACACCCCTTACCCATGTTTGACTTTAGAACAGGGCACGAGGCATTATTGAAACAAAACACATACAGTCGTACTGAACCGAGACATAAAATTTACATCCAAATTTAAAACTTTTCAATTTCCATCACGCATTCATTCAACCTAGTCATGCATCTCATAAATTGCATCATCATAAACATATAACTTGATCAATAACAGCCAACATCAATGGCCTTATACAAAATGAACTATCAAATAACATAGCCCAAAATTTTAGGCCAAATCAATTATGACACATAACAAAATAACCAAGTCCTTTATACATGCCATAATTCAAAATATTGATTTTAAAATACCAAAAGAGTGTTGATAGTGTGGATGGATCTCCGATGATCTCCGAATCTCAAGATAGCTTGGTGAGACTATAAAATAAGGGAAAAGAGAGGGGAGTAAGCATATAGCTTAGTAAGTAAGTATGTAAATAATAAACAAATTACTAAAATGCTTTCAAAATAATACAATCATAACTACACATAGATTCACCATTTATTCAAGTTCAAACAAGCTATTTATTCGAGTCATAGTCACTAAATTATTTTTATCTAGAGCTACGGAATCCAAATTAAGATCCAATAATTTTACCTGAAACTAGACCCATATATCTGCTTACCATAAAATTTCCATAATTTTTTATTTAGCTAATAAGTACAGTTTATTCTTTAAAGTTTCCTATGTTTCGCTGTCCGACAGGTCCGACCCCTCTGCATTAAAAATTAATTATCTCATCGTACAAAATTTGGATAATATTACAGTTTGTTTTTGTTAAAATTAGACTCATTAATAAATTTAAGAATATAAATTATAAACCATAATTATTTTTATACAATTTTTAATATTTTACAAAGTAAGAACAGGGGATTTTGACATCATTCTAACCCTGTCTCACAAAAATTCAAATATCTAGAATATGAAATTATTTTGTTTACACCGTTTCTTTTACGTGAAAATATACTCATTCAGATTTAATTTAATATATTATTCAACCTCTAATTCAATTTATACCATTTTTGGTGATTTTTCAAAGTCACACAATTGCTACTATCCAAAACTTTTTTGTTGCTAAATTTATTTTTTCATAATTTCACTTACTCCATTTCATCTTACCGAAGGTTCGATCAAATATAGAGCACATTGCTCATAAATTTTCACACTTATACCTACACTTGTTTTTCACATAATCATATTCAATTACATTTAGTCGTTACATGATCACATGTATTTTCACTTAGTCAATTTTCCTTTGAACTCATCGGAGTAATAACAGATACACGGTGGCCTGCACATAGTACCACCCTTGTAGCTGAAGCTATCTGGTGCACATAGTAGCTTGCACTTAGTACTACACATGTGACCAAAACCATCACTTACACATAGTGTCCTGCACTTAGTACCACACATGTGATTGAAGCTATCGGGTACGCATAGTAACCTGCACTTAATACTACACATGCGACCTATTCGTTTGGTACACGTAGTAGCCTGCACTTAGTACTAAACACGTGACCTAAAACCATCTCATAGCTCTCTTATACACATAGTGGCCTACACTTAGTACCACACATGTGACCTAGCTACCTCATTCGTGTCTTTTCTATTCCGAAGGTTCAATCGGGAATTCTCACTTTTCAACATTTTACCAATTCATCCATAATCAATCACAATTCATAATTTACATCAAATAATTACTCCATATTCAACCAGATCTCATATAATATAACAAAATATTAAAACATAAATAAAAAAATGTATTATTTACATAAAAACTTACCTCGGTGCAAATTATGACGAATTTGTAATTTAGTCTACAACCTTTTCCTTTCCCTAATCAAGGTCAATTCATCGTCTTTTGTGATCTATAATAACACATTTAACTCATTTAATACTGAAATTATTCAATTTAGTCCAAAAATCACACTATAAAATTACATTTTTGCCCCTAAAGTTTCACATATTTATAATTTTGCCCCTAGGCTCGTAAAATATTTTTTATTCAATTTCCTTGCATTTTAGGCCTAGCCGAACCATTTTTATAACTATAATAGTCCACAATTTGCACTTATTCACACACTTACACACATTTTACAACTTTTTTACAATCTAGTCCTTTTATGCAATTTCATCAAAAATCACTTATTAAAAGTTGTTTATCACACCCCAAACTTTCATATTCTTCCATAAAACATCAAAACACATGCATGTCATCTATGGGTAAATTTTAAGCATAAATCCTAGCTCAAAATAATTGTAGAAATAGGTAAACCGAGCTACGAGGATTTCAAAAATGTAAAGAACATTAAAAACAGGGCTAAAACGGACTTATAATCGAGCTTGGAAGCTTGAAAAACCATAGCTATGTTTTTTCATGTGAATTTAGGCCAAGGGGTTGAAGATGGACAAAAATTGGCTTTTAATTTTGTTTTTAATTCATTTTAATTACTAAATGACCAAAATGCCCCTAACTTAAAATTATTCTATTTCACCTATTTCATGTCCATTTTTGTCCAAAAAATTAACCAATGGTATAATTGTCATTTAAGGACCTTAAGTATAAAGTTTCATAACAATTGGACACCTCTAACATGTAGAACTCAACATTTGCACTTTTTACAATTTAGTCCTTTTGACTAAATTGAGTGTCCAAACGTCAAAATTTTCGAACGAAATTTTCACGAAATCACTTTGTGAAATCGTAGACCATAAAAACATAATAAAAATAAATTTTTCCTTGTCAGATTTGTGGTCCCGAAACCATTGTTTTGACTAGGCCCAAGTTCAGGCTGTTTCATTTCGAATCTATTCAATGTTAGGACAAAGAAGAATGCCATACTGTCGATGCCCTAGATGATTTAATTGTAGAAGAATTCAATGACCAAAGAACAATACTTTCTGACGATTTTGCAGTGACATCTGATGATGAATTCTTAGATAATTGTGACAACTGAGCTGATGCTAATCATACTGATATCCGGCATGGATGGCAGATTGAATCCTTAGATTTAGCTAATAGAACAACTTAGTTTTCAATCCATCTATTGACAAAGCTCTTAGTTTGGAATTGAAACCGTTACCTACTCATCTTAAACACATCTTTCTTGGTGATAACAATACTCTCCTAGTTATTGTCTCCGCAACACTAGATGTCACTCAAGAAGAGAAATTGGTCGATATTCTTAAGCAACATAAATGAGTTATTGCTTGGAGTATTACTAATATTTGAGGCATTATTCCATCTTTTTGCATGCACAAGATCAAGTTGGAAGATGAAGGCAAGGAATCGATTGAGCAACAAAGAAGATTAAAAGAGAATATGAAGGAAGTTGTTAAGAAAGAAATTATATAGTGGCTTGATGTTGGAATTATTTATCCTATTTCTGATAGTAATTAGATAAGTCCAGTGCAGTGCATTCCTCAAAAGAGTGGCATCATTGTGGTTAGCAACAACAAAGACAAATTAATTCCTACACACATTCCTACGGGATGGCGAGTCTGTATGGATTATCACAAACTTAATGCTGCCACAAGGAAGGACCACTTCCCACTTCATTTCATTGACCAAATGTTGGATAGGCTTGTTGGAAAAGCCTATTAATGTTTCTTAGATGGTTATTCTGGATACAATCAAATTGCGATTGCACCAGTGGATCAAGAGAAAAGAACTTTCACCTATCCCTTTGGTACTTTTGCTTTTCGTTGTATGCCTTTTGGTCTTTGCAATGCTCCTGCCACATTTCAAAGGTGCATGATGACAATATTCTTGGATATGATTAAAGATTCTCTAGAGGTTTTTATGGATGATTTCTTAGTCTATGGGAAAGATTTTGATCATTGCACTGACAATTTGGATAAAGTATTATAGTGATATGAAGACACACATCTTATTTTAAATTAGGCAAAATGCCATTTCATGGCAACTGAAGGCATTTGTTAGGCCATCGTATCTCTCGTTAAGGCATTGAATTAGATAAAGCTAAACTAGAAATCATTGAGAAATTAACTCTATCAACAAATGTGAAGGGTATTCGCAGTTTTCTTGGGCATGCGAGGTTTACTGAAGATTTATTAGAAATTTCTCAAAAATTGCAAAGCTTTCATGCTTATTATTGGAACAAAATTGAAAATTTCTTCTTTGACGATGCATGTCTGGATGCATTAATTCAATTAAAGAAGCAACTAGTAAATGCACCCATTGTTGTTGCACCAGATTGGTCTCAACCTTTTGAAGTTATGTGCGATGCAAGCGACTTTGCTGTGGTTGCTATTCTAGGACAACACAAGGGAAAATATTTCATGCCATCTATTATGCTAGGAAAACTCTTATAGAGGCTCAAATCAATTATACCACTACAGAGAAAGAATTGTTGGCTGTAGTCTTTGCTTTCAACAAGTTCTGTTCTTATCTTGTCGGCGCAAAGGTTATCGTATTTACTGATCACTTAGCGTTGAGATATCTTTTTGCAAAGAAGGGTGCAAAACAAAGATTGATACACTGGATCTTACTGTTGCAAGAATTCAACATCGAGATAAAATACTGCAAGGGTTCAGAAAATCAAGTTGCAGACCATCTGTCTCGATTGGATATTGGCAACAAAGATGGAAACATACTTCAAATTGTCAACGCATTCCCAGATGAGAAGTTTTTTGCTGTAGCTACAACCCATTGGTATGCAGATTTGGTTAATTATCTAGTGTGTGGAAAACTCCCATTGGGTGTCACAAGACATAAAAAAGGAAGATTTCTTCATAAAGTAGTGAAGTACCAGTGGAACGAACCGTATTTATTCAAGGTATGCAATGACAACATTATTCAGCGTTGTGTTCCGGAAGAGGAGATGCTTTCAATCTTGAAGCACTGTCATGATGCTCCTTATGGTAGTCATTTCGGTGGCATGTGAACTGCTTCTAAAGTTCTCCAATTAGGGTTTTACTGGCCTTTATTATTCAAAGACGCCCATAATTTTTGTGAATCAATACGATAGATGTCAGCGCACTGGTTCTATATCCCGATGCAATGAAATGTTACAGCAGCCAATTATAGAAGTTGAATTATTTGATGTTTAGGGTATGGATTTTATGGGACCATTTCCAAGTTCATTTGGAAATCTTTATATATTAGTAGTTGTTGACTATGTTTCGAAGTGGGTTGAAGCTGTTGCAATCCCAAAGGATGATGCAAAGACACTGCTTAAATTTTTTCACAAGCATATAGTCACCCAATTTGGCACACCAAGGGCATTAATTAGTGATCAGGGTACGCACTTTCATTTCAACCAAGTGGCAACCTCACTGAAGAGATATGTAATTAATAATAGAATGGCTACTACTTATCATCCGCAAACTAATAGGCAAGCTGAAGTGTCAAATTGACAAATTAAAACCATACTTGAGAAGGTTGTGAACCCTTCGAGGAAAGATTGGTATTCAAGACTGGATGATGCTTTATGGGCATTGCAGACAACATACAAAACTCCAGTAGGGATGTCGTAGTATCAATTGGTTTTTGGGAAGGCATGTCACTTGCCAGTTGAAATGGAACACAAAGCAATGTGGGCAATTAAGCAAGTGAACATGGACTATGAAGCTGCTGGAAAGAAAAGGCTATTGGATATCACTAAACTGGAGGAGATTAGGCGAAATGCCTTTGAAAACAATTCAATCTACAAGGAAAAGACCAAACGATGGCATGAAAAAATTATTTTGCAGCAACAATTTATAGTGGGTCAACAAGTTTTATTATTGAATTCTAGACTGAAACTGCACCTGAGTAAATTGCGCTCACGTTGGTCGGACCTTTCGAAGTTGTCAAAGTATTTCCTTATGGTGAAGTCACAATCAGAGATTTACATGATGGACACCAATTCAAAGTGAATGGTCAATGATTGAAACATTATATTAGGAATATTTATCAAAATAAGACAAAGGCCATTAAATTGGTCTAACAATTTTAATTTTTAATTTTTCTAAAATTCATTACTAGGTAATTTTATTTTATTTTTGCTTCTGTTCATGGTTGTTTTATAATTTTTATTTTTATTTTTGCAGAATAATTAGGTACTATTGTCGACGCACTTAGGCTTTATCGTCAACGCAGTTCATACTATTGTATTGCCACTTTTGACTCAGCAAGAATGAAGGCAGATTAGAAATTTAAGATCCCATCGTTTGATCAAAAGTCACCTAGCCGTTTGATTTGTCTGAGCAGGCGCAATCCTTATTGGATGTAATTATTTCCACCAGCTTTATGTACCTTCAGAAAAACATGTCTTTCCATCTTCTTTCACTCATTATAAACCCCTTTTCACTGTGTCGACTGTGAAACACCAAATAAACCATTTTTATTCACTTTCACTTCCCCAATTTCATACCTTTATACCTTTAAATCATCTTCACTCCACAAAACAAACAAATTATGGAAAGAACTAGAGGATCAGTCAAGAAAGCCACCAAGCCTGTTGAAGAACACTCATCCTTTGCAACTGTAGTTCGGGAGTTAGACTTCTCCATACTAACAAAGAAAAAAGAGTCTGTGATCTTTTCAACGAAAACGGCTAAGGACCATTTTCAAAATAACATCTTAAAGTGAAACTTTCACCTAGAACAGGGCATTCTCCTTTTGCAACAGCAAAATTTGGGCAAACAAGTTTCCAAAACCATCTCTAAGTTGAAGCAGGAAACTTTCTGCACGCATCTTAGAAGCTATTCTCCTTTATTGGTACGTGAGTTTTACATTAACCTTTATGACCATGAGTTGGAGTTTATCTTTATTCGAGAAGGTTTAATCCCATTGGATGCTACAAAAATCAATGAGATATACAACACTAAGGTGGATGTCGAAGAACACTCCAAGTTTATTGAGGATATCACAGATGAAAAAAGAGACCTGTTGGTGAGGATTTACGTGTTGAAGGAGCATTGTGGATGGGTTCACATCAAAAGAATTATACGATGCACTGCCGTTTCCTGACGCTGTAAAGAAAAATTTGGTTTTATTTTGTCAACTGCAGGTTACTGCCATCCACTCACAACACCACAGTCAACCTCAATAGAATGTGCCTCATACATTCTATTGTCAAAGGTAGAAAGATTGATGTCGATGCAATACTCCACCAGGAAATTGCTGACTGCATTGTAAGGAAAACTGGAATTTTGGTTTTCCCATTGTTGGTGATGCTACTGTACTAGTAGAAAGGGATCGTGCCCCATGATGATGAAGAAGTTATAGAAAACAAGGGCCTATCAATGAAGCATCTAGTGAAAGAATGATTCATGGAAAAGATACGCAGACAATGAAAGAGGTAGAGACCAGTAAGACAAGGAAGGGAAAAACCAAGGTAGAGACCAAGGGAACGAACTTGACTACAGAGACATCATTGTTGTGCAAAATGAAGGATATCGAGAAGTTGGGCAATTCTATCAGCAATAAGCAGATCAGGCTTGTCACAACAATAGAGGATATGGAAAGATCACAAAATTTGTTCTACGCTTATACCAGGGCATATAACAACTCTATTGTAGCCACATTACGTCAGTTATGCCTGACCCCACTCCCAAAATTTCCATTGTTCCCACTTATTATCCGAGAGTATGAACCCTCCTTCGAAGAAAATGACCTAGGGGACCGAGACAGATAGAGGGAATCCCCTCACATTGTACATGTCTCTGATGTTGAGAAATAAGAATAATCAAGGGACGTTGAGGAGTGTATGCTACGGGTTGATAGCCTGGTCGAGGGTGACTTCATTGCTGGTTAATAAGCAACTGCTGTTGAGGAGGAAGTTGCTGTGAATGAGGAGGACATTCGTGTTGAAGTTGGGAATGAGAAGGCCAAGGAAGAAAATACTGAGACAGAAGCTATTGAGAAAGAATCTGCTGAGGACATTATCAATGGATCCGAGTTTGTGGGTGCAACCACTGATAATCTGGTGTGAGATGGAGCTAGACTGGTGGAAGCTGCAGAGGTAACCAGTGAGAAGCACCACAACTCATTGGTGATAGTGGTCTATATCGGACCACTCAAGGTGACCCCTCCTACATAAGAAGCAACCGACGATGCCGGGCAGTGTCAAAACTGAGTAGCCATTCGAGGACTGTGCGAAGCCTAAATAAAAGAAGAGAAATCACTCTAAAGACAAAAAGTGTAAGAAGGAGGAGAAAAAGAGGAAAAGACAAAAAGTGTAAGAAGGATGAGAAAAAGAAGAGGTAGAAGAAACACCATGCAACCACATTGATGGTGGATGAAAATTGATTTAGCTTATTTTAAGTTGTATCTATAGTATTCATGCATTACATGTAGCTGTAATTTTCATTTTATTAGTGCACATTATCGTTGCATTTTTATTGTTATTACATTTCAATGTTAGTGCATTAGGGACAATACAAACTTTAAGTTTGGAGGAATGTATTTGGGTTTTGGGAATACACCCACATTTCAAATTTTTTTTGAAACATGTAAGGTTTATTCGTGGTTAATGCAAACGTGTTTGAAAATTTTTGTTACATCCCATGTTTAATTCTTGAATCATGTGAACTATCAATGAATGAGTTGGATAAATTTTACTGAATGTTGTATCTTCAATTCTTTGATGAATGATGTAGGTTACATTAGCAATGGACGACTAGTAGCATTCCTTGAATCTTGAATGAATCTACCTTTATCCACACCTTTAACCTAAGCCCCATTACAACCCCTTAAAGACCTTTTGATTTGTGTATCATCTCATTTTATAGTGGTGGAGATTTGATTTTTATGCAAGCCTATAGTAATAACTTTTCATGGTTAACTGATAAGTGCTTTATTTTGATCCTTAAACACCTTGAGTGATTTGAGTGAATCTTTAGTGAGGATGTCAACTCTTGTCAATTTTGAATTAAAGGTAATTATTTAGATAAGGGGAAACACCTATATTTTTCGAGCTAAAAACATGTGACTTTGATTTTTTGAATCTTTAGGACTCTTTTAGTTAAATTATCCATGTATGAATTATCTATGAATTATGATGAAACATTATCGATGAATATTATGAATTGAGGAACTTCGTTTTAATTGTGAGTTGAGAATTTTGCTTGAGGACAAGCAAAAGCTTAAGTGTAGGGGTATTTGATAAACCATAATATACACATATTTTAATCCCACATGTAGCATGCTTTTGAATGAATTATCTCTTTAATTGTGGAATTCGATGCTCTTAATCCTTTGTTTTCATGTTTTATACTTAGGAAAGCACCGGAGGATGAAAAGAACGAGAAACCGGGCTGAAAACGGACAAAATGGGCCTCACACAAAATCGACACGGCCTGGGCCCAAGACCACACAGCCGTGCCTCATTAACAGGCATGAACACGACCTGGCCTCAACTTACATGGGCGTGTGCCATAGGCGTGTCCCTAACATGACCTATTTGAATTCTATTCAAAATAGGGAATTTAAAGGCAAAGAAAGCCATTTCAAAAGCCTATATAAAAACACTAGAGGCCAACCTTTAGGGGATGCTTAGCTAAGCCAATGAGCCAAGCCAGAGGGCCAGAATTGTGGGATTCACTCGAAAAAACCAGTTGATCTATCCCAGAAGCTGGAATCATACTCAAGACTAAGGATCTCTCCTTCAATTCCTTCAGGGGGTTTTAGGGTTTTCTTTATGTTTTGTTTTATATTTTCTTCTGAGATGTATTCTTTTATGATTATGAACTAAACCTCAAATACTTGAGGGGATGAATCTATCTGGATCTTGTTATTGTTTTCTGAGCTGTATGATAAATACTTGATTTGTTCTTAACTATGTGTTCTTAATTCTTGTTTTGATATTTTAGGATATTCATTCAAGCATTTATGCTCTTAGGCAGAGGAGGAATAGACCCTGTCTAAGAGTAGATCTAGCATAGTTAAGCGGAGTTGATCGCAACCCTAGAGATAGGATGACGAAAATCTGTCAGATTAGGGTCAAACCAAATATGGGAGTCCATAGATCGAGTTAATGCCATTCTAGGGGTTTTAATTTGAAAGAGATTTCAATTAATCAACCTAGAGTTAAACGTTAGTATCCTCGAGAGATGTATTAATATAAATGAGGGAATCCTACGGATCAAGTCAAGGGAATAAATCATCTGGTTCAGAGTTAAATAACAAGTGAAGTCTAGGTGGATTCTTCGTAGGGTATTGTCTCAATCAATTAGTTTTTTCCCTCAAGTATTTTCCCCAATTTCTTCTCTTTGTCTTAGCATCTTTAGCTTAGTAGTTAGTTAATTTTAGATTAGATAACAATTCCTTTAATTCTTAGGTTAAATAATAAAAAGAAAGTTAGTATTAGTACTTTTGGTTCCTTTGGGTTCGACAATTCGGTCTTGCCACTAAACTATACTATTGTTCGATAGGTGCGCTTGCCTCAAACGTTGTCTTAGTAAGTTTCCAGGTTTGATCACTCTTTTTTTATAAATTTTTAAGACTCTAACACACGATCAGAGATAAAGAAGGAATTAGGAAGAATCCACCTAGACTTCACTTGTTATCTAACTCTGAACCAGGTGATTTATTTACTTGACTTGATCCGTAGGATTCCCTAATTTATATTAATACCTCTCTTGAGGCTACTAACATCTAACCCTAGGTTGATTAATTGAAATCTCTTTCTAATTAAAACCCCTAGAGTTTCATTAATTCGATCTATGGACTCTCATATTAGGGTTGACCCTAATCCGACAGATTTTCGTCATCCTATCTCTAGGGTTGCCATCAACTCCGCTTAACTATGCTAGATCTACTCTTCGACAGGGTCTATTCCTCCTCTGCCTAAGAGCATAAGTGCTCGAATCAATATCCTGAAATATCAAAATAAGAATTAAGAACACATAGTTAAGAACAAATCAAGTATTTATCACATAGCTCAAAAAATAATAACAAGATCCGTCTTAGGTTTCATCCCCCTCAGGTATCTAAGGAGTTTAGTTCATAATCATAAAAGAATACATCTCGGAAGAAAATATAAAAAAATATAAAGAAAAACCTAAAACCCCCTAGAGGAATTGAAGGAGAGATCCTCAGTCTTGAGTATGATTCTGACTTCTTGAGATGAATCAACTAGCTTTCTTCGATTGAATCCCACAATTTGGCCCCTCTGGCTTGGTTACATGGCCTAGCTGAACACCCCTTTAAGGTTGGCCTCTAGGGTGTTTATATAGGCTTTTGGATTGGCTTTCTTTACCTCTAAGTAGCCTATTCCGAATAGAATTCAAACAGGTCGAGTCAGGGACACGCCCATGGCACACGCCCGTTTAAGTCGAGCCCAGGCCGTGTTCGGGTCTATTAATGAGGAACGACCATGTGAATCGGGGTCTAGGCCGTGTGAATTTTTTACTTTGTCCCATTTTCTCTATTTTCAGCCCGTTTCTCATTCTTTTCATCCTCCGGTGCTCTTCTAAGTATAAAAAATGAAAACAAAGGATTAGGAGCACCTATTTCCATAATTAAAGGGATAAATAATCCAAAAGTATGCTAAATGTGGGATTAAAAAATGTGTATATTATGGTTTATCAAATACCCCACACTTAAGCTTTTGCTTGTGCTCAAGCAAAATTCTCAACTCACAATTAAAACAAACTTCCTAAATGCATAATATTCATCGATAATGTTTCATCATAATTCATAGATAATTTATACATGGATAATTTAACTCAAAGAATCCTAAAGATTCAAACAATCAAAGTCACAAGTTTGTAGCACGAAAAATATAGGTGTCTCCCCTTATCTAAATAATTACCTTTAATTCAAAATTGACAAGAGTTGACACCCTCACTAAAGATTCATTCAAATCACTCAAAAATGTTTAAGGTTCAAAATTAAGCACTCAAGAGTCAAACGTGAAAAGTTAATCCCATAGGCCTACGTGCAAATCAAATCTCCACCACTGTAAAATGAGATGATATACAAATCAAAAGGTCTTTAAAAAGGGTTGTAACGGGGCTTAGGTTAAAGATGTGGATATAGGTTGGATTAGAAGGTTAGAATCGAGTTTAAATTGACAATTTACCTAACTGGAAAAATGAACTAATCTTAAATAATTACATCAATTAAAAACTTGAAATACTAATAATACGAGCTTCTTCTTCAAGATGTTGAATTAAAACGTATAAGCTCACTTAATCACGAAACTAATAATGAATATACTTCAAAAAAAAATTTAAGAACAAATCAAGTATAATAAGAAAGAACTTTAACAACTGAAATATAGAACATAGTTAGGCAACTGCTCAAAATCAAATCTTGACAAAAAGGGTTGTCAAGAGGAATGGTGATAACAAATACAAAATGAGTTTTGGGTTAATATTAGTGGGTGAGTCAATAAAAGGGTTGTTATGATCAAAGGGGTTCACTAGGGGTTAATTGTGAGGGTAGGCTTTTAATGGAGTAAGTGGGTTAAATCCTAAGTGCCTTTATCATCTCAGTATATCAAATCAATGATGTGGTCTCGGCATGCATAATCGAAGCAAGTTCTAGAATAACAAATCAATGTTGACACACTTATAATCAATAAAGTGCGCATGAAAAGAATGTATGCTCTAAAAAGCTCAAAATCTCTCAAAAATTATGGGTTTTTGATATCAATTTTGTAAATTTCAAATTTCAAGGTAATATTCAAATTTAGGTCAACAACCTAGCAATTTTTTTTTATTCTGAAAAATAGACTTATCATGCTTGATTCTCTAGTACCTTAAAGTTTAAATTATCAATGCACATTTAACTATGACTTAATCTAAAACATATTAATAAAAATCATAAATCAATAGAAATTTCATTCTAATTAGTGATATGAGAAAATTCACTTAAGAAAAAGATATAATTCAGGAATTTAAAAAGTTAGGCATAAAATTCACCCCCCCAAACTTAAGATGTACATTGCCCTCAATGTACAAATATGTATATTCATAATATAGTAAGAAAATCATAAGTTAGGGAGAGAAGTGAAACTTCCTAAATTTTGTATGAAATCCTTGGAGGATGATTCATAATGATGACTAAGACATAGGTGAAGGTGGTGGAGAATACTCCAGTGGTGTGTTCGTTCCTTGAGTGGCACCTTGAACCCTTTTAAACTGCGAAGTCATCAGTAAAGTTTTTCGGGATTTCTTATTTCATGGATGTTTGTTATAGTTACTCGAGAGTTTAAGCAGCCAGAGATAAAATAAATCAAATTATACTTAAAAAACTAATGAGTTTAATAATAAAGGAAAATGAACCAAAAATAAGAATAAAAATAAAAATAGAAATAAAAACAATAAAAGGACTCAAAGGTCCTCATCATTAGAGTGATCTCGAGGTGGTGGTGGCAGTATATGTGAAAAAGCTGATAATATTGTCCACGACCACCTCGCACGGTCGTGTGTATTTATCTCAGCCCATGTTCTTTAGGTAGTTTTGACCACGGCCGAATCGCACGATCGTGGCGTTTAGTCGGAGCCCGTGTTTTGGGGAAAATTTTTGTCCTATTTCTGCATGATCTTCACCACGCCCCTGTACTAAAATCTGTAGTGTCCACACGGCCACGGACACGATCATGTGCAAGGCCGTGTGGTATGGAAATCTGCAATTTGATTAGTTTATAGTTAGGTGCTTAAAAGAAAGAAGATAAAAATAAAATAAATGTAAAAATTAATTGGGTTAGTGCTCGGGTTGCCTCCCGAGAAGCGTTTGTTTAAAGTCATAAGCTCGACTTTACCTCTCATTCGCATAATCATGGTGGTTTGTTGTAACACCCCTTAACCCGTATCCATCGCTGAATTAGAGTTATGAGGCGTTACCGAACTAGACACAGTTTAGCACAGTCATTTATGGAATAAACCCAATACGCATTTTTAAATTTTTCCATATCAACAAATAATGTTCAAGACTTATGTTACAAACCGTGTTTCATAATGAACACATCATTACTCATAATCTATACAAGTTTCGAATCAAGCTTCCACATAACAACACCAAATTTCATATGTTAAACATATATAAATACATCTATTTGCTTTTCATTCACATATGTGACATTCGAACCTTATAGCATAACAAAACATACACATCAAAGCATCGTAATATGCGTAATGTCCCTAAGATGTAAGTCATGTCAAACCATAATCTTCAATTCATTTTACCTTATTAACTCATGGATACAAGATCATTGAATAACCTACCAAACACACATGATATGTAACTAATTCAAATTATATATAAATACAGCCAATCCATTGACCATATATTCGGTTCCCAATATAAAACTTCAATGATCAACCCAAAGCATTAGTATATACATTTCCATGATCATCTCGAATTATACCAAGCACATAATAATCTAAGTAGAGATATTACATGCGACATAATAATAAGCATACTTATACATATATATTTCTATACAACTACATTTAACTTCCCAAAGATTATAAGCATACGTCTTATACCAAAGATTAAAACAGACTATTATATCATACATATAAACAATGCTTAATCCAAAAGTAACAGCCTTATTCGCAAGGCCATAAATATACATTTACAAAACCGAACATCATTCATTACTTATCAAAATACAACCTATACATGCCTTTGATTCAAAAAGTAAACATATATATATATATACCAAAGAGAGTGATAGTGTGGTCGACTTTCTTGATGATCCCCTGAGCCCGTAGTTGAATCAATGATCTATAAAATAGAAATACACACATACAGAGTAAGCTCACTAGCTTAGTAGGTCTTAAGCAAAAGATAATTCACTAATCAATCACTTTAACATTTTTAATCAATAAATGTAGGACATTGTATATGTATATTTCGATATGCAATTGATACAAAACCGAATACTAGTAATATATTAACTCAATTACTTATACTTCACTACCATCAACACGCAACTCATCAAAGCACAAAGTACATATATTACATGAATCGCATGTTTATAATCATGTAAATTCAACATTCATATCCATTACATTATCACACTAAAATTCTATTATTTCTATATTCATACACGCCGATTATAAGCTCAAATTCACATAACACCATTCTTAACATAATATTTCAACTCAAGTAACATTAATCACAACATACCTTACTCGATGAATTCAAATGGGACTTATGCTTACGAGTTTTTAACTCAATAGATTCACTATGTTACACCTAGAGCAATTTATGGTTTCTTCGCTTTAAAGTATCACCGGCATTAACCCGCTAGGCACGAAGCCCGAATATATCACCAAGACTAAGCACGCTAGGCACGAAGTTCGAATATATCACGGCAAGACTAAGCTCGCTAGGCACGAAGCCGAATATATCACCCAAGACTAAGCACGCTAGGCACGAAGCCGAATAAGTCATCGCACTAAGCACGCTAGGCATGAAGCTCGAATATGTCACCGGCACTAAGCACGCTAGGCACGAAGCCGAATATCAACACATTCAACTTTGCAATACATGTAACTTAGTACTAAACTATTAATCATCTCATATTCTTCATTTTACTTTCACCTATTAATCCAAACATACATATTCACAATCAGATTAACCAAATTAATTTCACAACAAATTCATACTTCACATTCAGCCCACATGTATATTTATGCTTTAAATATTCAAACATCATCATATACTATGTTCAGTAAATAATTTTTTGGTGTATCTCGGCTTAAGGACTTACCTCAATCTGTCGATGCATGGCAGAAACCTAGCCTACTCGAGAACCTTTTGTTTTCCCCGATCCAAACTGCTTTTCTTTGTTCTTGATCTAAACACATTAAAATTTAGCTCATTCAAGTGCATTTCATCTCAATTTAGTCCCTAAACATATAAATAGGCAATTTACCATTTTACCCTTACTATTTCACATTTTCACAATTTAATCCTATTTGCATAAAACACAAAATACACCAAATTTCTCAATACTCTTAAGGGCCGAATACTCCTAAGGACTATACAAGTTCATTTCTTTCACTTATTTCACAAATAAGCCCCTCTAAGAATTTATTTTTGCAATTAAGCCCAAATACTCAAATTTACCAAAAATTCAAAGACAAAACATATTAATCTTTAACATATATTTAATTTAAAATCATCAAACATCATAAACCATAAGAACACATCAATGGCGAACCTCATATACACATGATTTTCAAAAATTCAAGCATGGGTGGGTAATTTACTTAAGCAACGATCAAAAAACGTAAAATTAACAAAAGCGAAATCAAACTAACCTTGATTTTAAGCTTTAAAGTGCCAAAATTTTAAAAGGAATGAAACCCCTTTTCTTCTTCAACATTCGGCCAAGAACCGTCAAGATGATAATGATTTTTTTTCTTTTATTTATTTTAACATATAATAAGTTAATACTAAATTACTAATATAACCCTTTTAATAAAATAAAACTAACATATATAATAAAGGGCAATGGTGACTTTAGCCACCCACTAACATTAAAATTGGACTATTTACTCTTTTAATACCCCACTTTAAAAAGCCATCATCAAATAGGCACTTTTGACTATAGTTTGCTACTTTTACTTTTTACGCGATTAAGTCCTTTTTCTAAATTAAACACACAAACGATAAAATTTTCTCTACGAGACTTTCACACGCATTAATTCACATATAATAAACACAAAATATAATATTAAAATATTTCTCGAACTCAATTGCGTGGTCCCAAAACCACCGTTCCGATTAGGGTCAAATTCGATCCGTTAAAACTCTCCCCTTAAGGATTTTCGTCCCGAAAATCTTACCGTTAAACAACGCCGATATTGTTGCCTCATTGAGTCCTCGGGCTCCCACGTAGCCTCTTCAACTCCATGCCGATTCCACAAGACTTTCACTAATGGAATCCTTTTGTTTCGAACTCTTTCATTTCCGAGCTAAGATCTGAATTGGTTCTTCCTCATACGTCATATCGTGTTGATTTCAATCTCGATGGAGCAATCACATGTGATGGATCCGATCAGTATCTCGAGCATCGAAATGTGAAATACATCGTATCTTTACTAATTTAGAGGGTAACTTCAATCTATAAGCAACAGGCCCAATACGTTCGATGATTTCGTACTGTCCGATAAATCTCGAACTCAGTTTGCCTTTTCGACCAAAACGAAGTACTTTCTTCCACAGAGATACTTTCAAGAATACCCGATTTCTGACATGAAATTCTATATCTTTACGTTTCAAATCAGCGTAAGACTTTTGATGATCTGATGCAGCTTTCAAACTATCTTTGATTATAGCAACTTTCTGTTCAGTCTCTTTAAACAAATCAACCCTTGTATCTTGTTCTCACTGAGCCCGATCCAGTACAATGGCGTATGACACTTGCGGCCATATAGAGCTTCATAGGGTGCCATTTTGATACTTGATTGAAAACTATTATTATAAGCAAATTCAATCAAAGGTAAGTACTTTTCCCACGTACCTTCAAACTCGAGAACGCAACATCTCAACATGTCCTCAAGTGTTTGAATGGTTCGCTCAGACTGACCGTCTGTCTGCGGTGAAAGGCGGTGCTAAAATGAAGTTTAGTACCTAAAGCATCCTGCAACTTCTTCTAAAATTGTGATGTGAATCTCGGGTCTCTGTCTGAGATAATAGAACTCGGCACACCATGTAATCTCACAATTTGAGATATATACAACTCAGTAAGTTTATCGAGTGAATAATCTGTATGAACCGATACAAAATGAGCTGATTTGGTCAGTCTATCTACTATAACCCAAACTGCATCTTTCTTGCTCGGTGTCATAGGCAAACCAAATACAAAATCCATAGTGATTCTATCCCATTTCCATTCAGGTATCATGATTGATTGAAGCAACCCAAAAGGCACTTGATGCTCGGCTTTTACTTGCTGACAGATTAAGCACTTTGAAACAAATTTAGATATATCCCGTTTCATGCCAGGACACCAATAGAATTGTTTTAAATCGTTATACATTTTTGTGCTACCCGGATGTATCGATAATCGACCACTATGAGCCTCATTCAGAATCATCTGAATCAAATCTGAGTTCTTCGAAACACACATTTGGCTTTTAAAGTTCAAACAGTCATTTGCATCAATTTGAAACCCTGATTCCGCATCTTTTTCACACTGAATTCGACTAGCAATCAAATCTTTGTCAACTTTCTGTGCATCACAAATTTGCTGAATAAACATCGGTCTTGCTTGTAACTCGGCTATGATCGAACCATCACCAGACATAACCATCTGTGTACGTTCATTGCACGAAGAGCAAACAATGATTTTCGACTTAATGCATCTGCAAAAACGTTAGCTTTCCCGGATGGTAGTCAATCACCAACTCATAGTCTTTCAACAATTCTAACCATCTGTGCTGTCTCAAGTTTAGATCTTTCTGAGTCATCAAATACTTTAGACTTTTATGATCCGAAAAAAACGTGACATTTCACACCGAATAAGTAGTGACGCCAAGTTTTCAATGCGAAAACAATGGCTGCTAATTCCAAATCGTGAGTCGGATAATTTCATTCATGCGGCTTCGATTGTCTCGAAGCGTAGGCTATAACTTTGCCTTCCTACATCAAAACGCAACCCAACCCATTCAAAGAAGCATCACTAAAAATGATAAATTTTTTACCCGATTCAGGCTGAGCTAACACTGGAGCTTCGGTCAAAAGGGCTTTCAGCTGCTCAAAACTTTTCTGACACTTTTCTGACCATTCAAACTTGACATCTTTCTGTAGTAGCTTTGTCAAAGGTGTAGCTATCCCAGAAAAACCTTTTACAAATCATCTGTAGTATCCCGCAAGGCCTAGGAAGCTTTGAATCTCAGAAACATTCTTTAGTGGTTTCCAACCGAGTATAGCTGCTATTTTGTTTGGATCCACTCGAATACCTAATGCTGAAACAATATGACCCAAGAAGCTGACTTCATGAAACACCCCAAACCTGGCCCACAAGCCCTGATCGGATCTGGCATGCTTCTAGGAAAAACCATTCAAATCTTACTTGAATTTTGCTAAAAACTTGTGTGTTTTTGAAAATAGTTGATTTGGGTTGGGCTCAACTTTAGAAAAAAAATCGTGTTGATTAGGTGTCAAAACATTTAATATTAATACTTGAGAAAAATTGACTTTTAACTTTAATTCGATAATAATCGTAACATCCAAAGTAATTTAAAAGCGTGAATAAATAATTTAATACTTTGGCCTTATTACATCAAATAAAAACCCGAAATAATTCAAAACTTAAATATAAATAGAGCTAATAAAATAAAAGCAGTCTCGAGCTTTGCATGGCGACCATCGAGCTCCCGCCGGCCGGTCCATTACCGAGTGTCACCAAAAATAGTCCCACAAAGGGTGAGTCAAATGACTCAATGTGTACAACCAACACGTAACTCAATTAACTCGGGCATGTCAAATCATACATAGTAACATGTATATAATTAATGATGCAAACCGAACCCAAGCCTAAATAACCATCCGCTACACATCACCCGTACCAACCATCACACCGTGGAGACTACTAAGTCAACCCTCCATCCGCTACACACCATCGAAGGCAGTCGCTGCAGTCGACGTGATCATCGCCCTTATAAAATTCGTGGCATAGCCACCAGATATATATTCGTGACATAAGTCACCACAATCATATATTGTGACATAAGTCACCACAATCATATATTGTGACATAAGTCACCACATTCGGATATTGTGACATAAGTCACCACATTCAGATATTGGGGTATAAAACCACTAATTCACTTCCCCTTTACATATCACCCATATGCCCCATGTCATACAAAACATGCAAATATTATGCCTTATGCTTTATTCAAATTCTTATAGTTGCGCTTATGTGCCATAACAGATATTTATCACGATATACTCATAGTAGGAGTGGGTAAATGTACCTGAGTATTTTGTACCATTGCATGGTACTTTTAGCCATCTCACACATGTTTTAATTAACACATATATTAAAGCATAATCATGAATTAATTGAAGCTTAGTGTGGTGGTACACACCTGATTTACTTAGCGCTTTATTGAAATCCCGAAAACCCGATCTAATTCTTTTAGACCCTTAATCCCTATATTCGGCCAACCTTAAACACTTTAGCAAAAAGCCATTCGGCTAATTGATTAAATCCCGAAGGACAATCGCAACCAAAATCTTACCTTGTTGCCGATTTCACTACTAATCAAATCCCGATATTCCGTAGTCTTTCTCCCTTGGAATCAGCTAACACTAGATCAATTGATTTGGGTAGTTTTTGGCTTTTAAAGAAATAGTAAACAGATCTAATTCACTAAATAGGGCCTTGGCCGAATATCTTAAGCACTTACCTTGTGGATCTAAATCCCGAATTATCACTTGTCCTTGGTCTTTGTCGAAATCCCTTAGATTTTGGAATCCCGAGTGATCTCCTACTTGTAGTCGACACAACCAAATCCCGAATTCAATCTTCAAAGTTTTGGCCAAGCAATACTAATGGGATTAGATTCCATCTTTCGGCTTAATGGAGAAATCGGCAAAAAAGAGAAAAGAAAGAAGAAGAGAATGAAATAAAAGGTTTGACTCAAGAATTCAAAAGAAAAAATTACGTAAAGCAACTAGGGTTTTCGCTTGTAGAAGAGACGGAGAGAAAAGATTGAGAGAATGGGGTTCAAATGCCGAAATTGAAGAGATATCCCCTCTCTATTTAAAGAGAATTTTGGCACCCATATTTATACTAAAATAAATAAATAAATAGATAAATAAATAAATAAATAAATCTACACTCCTTAATCGACTCAAACTTATCACCAATTAAATTCCTTTATTTAGCCAAAAATTCAATTTGAATTACATTCAAATTCCTTCCCCACGCCAGCAGCAAAATAACAAGTTAATGTGCACAAGGCAACTCGAACCCAAGCCCTCCAATCACCAACACACGCTCCTCGCCATCGCATTCACAACCGTTCTTGTGATATATTCCATTCTCAACTTGTTTTAAGGTATACTTTCCAGTGACCAACTTACACACGCCTGCAGCAAAATAACAAGTTAATGTGGACAAGGCAACTCGAACCCGCGACCTGTAAGAGCCACAACACGCTTCTTGCCACTGCACCACAACTTTGCTTGTGACATGTTCCATTCTCGACTTCTTTTAAAGCATATTTTTCAGTGACCATATCATCTAAAGGAATCTAAAAATATTAGCCAACATCAAGATTCGAACCTCTGACCTCTTCACGATGATCCATGCCCCTTCCCATTACGCCGCGCATTTTATTTGTGTCATATTTCCTACCTAATTAATTATAAACCTTCTGTCGCACTCCAGGTTTACTTAAAAAAAACATAACATGCGCACGCCGCGACTAGAACCATGCTCCCCCTACTACTCCTAATGCCTTTGCCACTGGGCCAGACATTTCCTTGTGTCATAAAACAGTCCCAACTATTTATAAGGCCTAAACTCTGGCCTTCATACCACTTATGCACAATAAAAAGTTTTTTGCCAAGTCCACGACTTGAACCTCTGACCACCAGCTTATTCCAAGCACCCCAAGCCACCAAACAACCTTCTTCTTTGTGATATGTTTTAACCCAACAATATTTTAAATGCCTTATGACTGCCACCAACCTCCCTAAAAAAACAACATTTTTGCTAAAGCTCTAGATCTAGCCTAGGACTTTTCCAACACTACCAAACCTTCCTCAACCTCCTAAAAATTAAACTAAACATGCAATAATAATTTTTTTAATGACAAAATCCATTCTCTCGACACACGAACCCACTTATTCTAGGCCCAAATTCAGGGTGTTTTCAATTCTACCCTCCTTAAAGAAATTTCGTCCTCGAAATTTCCAACTAACTAGTAATCTTACTACCTAAGTCTCACTACCATGCTTTACAAGACTCCAATTCTAAACCCAAAATAAACACTTAGTATACTATGGTAGAGTACGCACCCAAGATTCACATCTAGAGCGACCTCGCCCCTTGTACTCATGCTATCGGTTCGCGTTTATCCGATTAAAAATTTTATGAATTATTGGTTTTCTTCCACCGATTATCCACGAGCAAGTCTTATGATTAGTAGTTTTAAGAAGTAGTTCTTTCGATTTCATACACATACAGCCTCAATTCAATCATTCAATCACATTCATGAACTTGCTCATTACGTAAAATGTTGTAGTTGTCATTGTTTGTTGTTTTCCACTACCTGGGTATTTTCAAATTTTATCCTATAGGGGTATTTTGGTAATTTTTGTAATTAGGGTATTTGAAAATTTCATAAAGTAAAAAATTTTTGGTATATAATTTCTTTTTCAAAATTGCAATACTTGATAAGAAAATTTCAAGGGTTAAATGGTAATTTTATAGACTAAGGGGTATTTTTGTAACTTTTCGAGTTAGGGCATTTCGGTAATTTTCGCAAAATATGGTTCCAGGCAATTTCTAAAAGAAGGGTATTGTTAAAGATTTTTAATTTGAGGGTACTTTGGTAATTTTCCTCTCTGAGGGTATTTTGGTCATTTGTATAGATTAGGGGTAATTTGGTCAATTTATAAATCAGGGTATCTTTAATATTTTGCAAAAATAGAGTTTTTGGATATATATATATATATATATATATATTTTATAAGGTGAGAAAATATTGGTAAAAACTGTGGGTAGTATGGAAATTTTATGAACCAAGGGCATTTTAGTAATTTTTCCAACCAGGGGTATTTAGGTCATTTTAGTAAATCGAGAATATTTTGGAAAATTTTCAAAATAGTTTCCCTACACATCAAAGGGGTAATTTGGTGATTTTAAGACTAGGGTTTTTATAAAAAAAAATATGGCTAGTCCTTTTCGGGTTTTAGTTATTGGGTTTAGCCTGTGGCTGAGTCCTCTTGGTTAGGGTGAACGATCACTATGCACCAGGTAGGGTTCGAGTGGGTAGGAGGTGAGTCACTAGGACTGCTTAAATACCAAGCTCCAACTAAAACCAATCCTAGACATGCGCACAACGGTTGCCACACCCTAACTCGGTGACTTAGACACAGGTTTGTTTAGTTGTGTATTAAAGTTTTATGTAATTCTCATGTTGGGGTAAACTAGTCCTAGGATTTAATTCCTAGTCCACTAATCTACGTCTCTATGAATCCCACATACAATCACAGAAGAGTTAGGAGTACTTACCTGGTGGACTTTGGGCCGGAGACTCAGGTGCCATGCCAGAAAACCCGCTCAACTTCTTATAAAATCCAATTCCAAAAGAAAACGTTTTGGGCCCAAAAAGCCCTCAAGGCTGAGTTTTGAACCGGGCTCTGACACCAAACTGAAACACCCCAAACTCGGCCCACAAGCCTTGACCGGATCTGGCATGCTTCTAGGAAAAACCATTCGAATCTTACTTGAATTTTGCTAAAAACTTGTGTGTTTTTGAAAATAGTTGATTTGGGTTGGACTCAACTTTAGAAAAAAAAAACCGTGTTGATTAGCTGTCAAAACATTTAATATTAATACTTGAGAAAAATTGACTTTTAACTTTAATTCGATAATAATCGTAACATCCTAAGTAATTTAAAAGCGTGCATAAATAATTTAATACTTTGGCCTTATTACATCAAATAAAAACCCGAAATAATTCAAAACTTAAATATAAATAGAGCTAATAAAAGAAAAGCAGTCTACGAGCTTTGCATGGCAACCATCGAGCTCCGCCACCCAGTCCATTCTTGAGTGTCACCGAAAAATAGTCCCACAAGGGGTGAGTCAAACAGACTCAATGTGTACAACCAACACGAACTCAATTAACTCAGGCATGTCAAATCATACATAGTAACATGTATATAATTAATGATGCAAACCCGAACCCAAGCCTAAATAACCATCCGCTACACATCACCCGTACCAACCATCACACCGTGGGGACTACTAAGTCAACCCTCGATCCGCTACACACCATCGAAGGCAGTCGCTGCAGTCGACGTGCTTATCGCCCTTTTAAAATTCGTGGCATAGCCACCAGATATATATTCGTGACATAAGTCACCACATTCATATATTGTGACATAAGTCACCACATTCATATATTGTGACAGTCACCACATTCAGATATTGTGACATAAGTCACCACATTCAGATATTGGGGTGTAAAACCACCAATTCACTTCCCCTTTACATATCACCCATATGCCCCATGTCATACAAAACATGCAAATATTATGCCTTATGCTTTATTCACATTCTTATAGTTGCGCTTATGTGCCATAACAAATATTTATCACGATATACTCATAGTAGGAGTGGGTAAACGTACCTGAGTATTTCGTACCATTGCATGGTACTTTTAGCCATCTCACACATGTTTTAATTAACACATATATTAAAGCATAATCATGAATTAATTGAAGCTTAGTGTGGGGGTACACACCTGATTTACTTAGCGCTTTATTGAAATCCTGAAAACTCGATCTAATGCTTTTAGACCCTTAATCCCTATATTCGGCCAACCTTAAACACTTTAGCAAAAAGCCATTCGGCTAATTGATTAAATCCTGAAGGACAATCGCAACCAAAATCTTACCTTGTTGCCGATTTCACTACTAATCAAATCCCGATATTCCGTAGTCTTTCTCCCTTGGAATCGGCTAACACTAGATTAATTGATTTGGTTAGTTTTTGGCTTTTGAATAAATAGTAAATAGATCTAATTCACTAAATAGGGCCTTGGCCAAATATCTTAAGCACTTACCTTGTGGATCTAAATCCCGAATTATCACTTGTCCTTGGTCTTTGTCGAAATCCCTTAGATTTTGGAATCCCAAGTGATCTCCTACTTGAAGTCGACATAACCAAATCCCGAATTCACCCTTCAAAGTTTCGGCCAAGCAATACTAATGGGATTAGATTCCATCTTTCGGCTTAATGGAGAAATCGGCACAAGAGAAAAAAGAATGAAGAAGAGAATGAAATAAAGGTTTGCTTCAAGAATTCAAAAGAAAAAAATTGCGTAAAGCAACTAGGGCTTTGGCTTGTAGAAGAGCGGAGAGAAAAGATTGAGAGAATGGGGTTCAAATGCTGAAATTGAAGAGATATCCCCTCTCTATTTAAAGAGAATTTGGCGCCCATATTTATGCTAAAATAAATAAATAAATAGATAAATAAATAAATAAATCTACACTCCTTAATCGACTCAAACTTATCACCAATTAAATTCCTTTATTTAGCTAAAATTCAATTTGAATTACATTCAAATTCCTTCCCCACGCCAAAGACAAAATAACAAGTTAATGTGCACAAGGCAACTCGAACCCAAGCCCTCCAAGCACCAACACACGCCCTCGCCATCGCACCACAACCGTTCTTGTGATATATTCCATTCTCAACTTGTTTTATGGTATATCGTCCAAGGACTAACTTACACACGCTGCAAAGAAAATAACAAGTTAATGTCGACAAGGCAACTCGAACCCCCGACTTGTAAGAGCCACAACACGCTTCATGCCACTGCACCACAACTTTGCTTGTGACATGTTCCATTCTCGACTTCTTTTAAAGCATATTTTTCAGTGACCATATCATCTAAAGGAATCTAAAAATATTAGCCAACATCAAGATTCGAACCTCTAACCTCTTCACGATGATCCATGCCCCTTACCACTATGCCGCGTATTTTATTTGTGTCATATTTCCTACCTAATTAATTATAAACCTTCTATCGCACTCCAGGTTTACTTAAAAAAAAACATAACATGCACACGCTATGACGAGAACCATGCTCCCCCTACTACTCCTAACGCCTTTGCCACTGGGCCAGGCATTTCCTTGTGTCATAAAACAGTCCCAACTATTTATAAGGCCTAAACTCTGGCCTTCATACCACTTATGCTAATAAAAGTTTTTGCCAAGTCCACGACTTGAACCTCTGACCACCAGCTTATTCCAAGTACCCCAAGCCACCAGACAACATTGTTCTTTGTGATATGTTTTAACCCAACAATATTTTAAATGCCTTATGACTGCCACCAACCTCCCTAAAAAAACATTTTTGCTAAAGCCCTAGATCGAGCCTAGGACTTTTCCAACACTACCAAACCTTCCTAAACCTCCTAAAAATTAAACTAAACATGCAATAATAATTTTTTTTAACGACAAAATCCATTCTCTCGACATACGAACCCACTTATTCTAGGCCCAAATTCAGGGTGTTACACTTCATTCATCCAGAACTCACACTTACTAAACTTTGCATACAACTGTTGATCTCGCAAAGTTTGCAGCACTAATCTCAAATGCTCGGCATGCTCGGTTTCATCTTTGGAGTAGATTAGTATATCATCAATAAACACTACTACAAACCGATCCAAAAACTATCTGAAGACCCGATTCATTAGATCCATAAAAATAGCAGGTGCATTAGTGAGTCCAAAAGGCATAACCAAAAGCTCAAAATGTCCGTACCTCGTAGGAATGCGTCTTTGGCACATTTGTATCTCGACTCAGAATCGATAATAACCCGATCTCAAATCTATCTTGAAAATATCAAGCCCTTTCAACCGATCAAACAAATCATCAATCTGAGGTTGCGGGTACTTATTCTTTATAGTTACCTTATTCAGATTGCCGATAATCAATACACATTCACATCGCTCCATCTTTCTTCTTCACAAAAGAACTGGTGCACCCCAAGGAGAGAAACTTCACCGCAAAGCCCCTATCTATTAACTCTTGCAACTCGTGCTTTCAACTCTTTTAACTCAAGAGGTGCCATCCGACACGAAGCTATCGAAATCGAGTCATTCTCGGTGCTAATTCAATGTCGAACTCAATCTCTCAGATTGGTGGTAAACCCGGTAGTTCTTCAGAAACACATCCGAGTATTCACACACAACCAGACAGATTCAATACACTTTTCGGACACTTTATTATCCAAGACATAGGCCAAATAAGCTTCGCACCCTTTTCTCACATACTTTGGGCTAACATTGAGGATATTATCAGAGGAAACCCACTTAAATCATTGGATTCAATTCGATGATCTCACCGCTCGACATCTCAAATCAATAAGCTTTCTTTTGCAATTCACCACCGCATCATGTGACGTTAACTACCCATTCCCAAAATTATATCGAACTCATCAAGGGCAACAACATTAAATCAAGCAAGAATCCGAATCATCAACGGGCAACCTCTACACACTTTATTAACAAGTACACATCTACCCAAAGGGTTGGACACACGAATCATAAACTCAAGAGACTCAATGGTAGAGTCTTACCGAATACTAGAGTTTCACACACATATGAATGAGTCGAACCAGATCAATCAATGCAATCACAAGAGTATCATAAAGGGTGAAAGTACCAAGAATGACATCGGGAGGAAACATCCTCTCGGCTCGTGTAGCATAAGCTCTAGCTTGAGCTCTAGCCTCCAATCGTATTGCGGTGTCCTTCGTCCTCTCTAACTACCACCTACATTGCTCGAATGTTAGAGTGGTCTCACTTACGTCAAGACTGCTAGGTCTAGTGTTCGAGTTGCATTTTGCTCGGCTAACATCGGCACTCTCGAATAAAATGATCCGACGATCCACATTTAAAGTAGGACCGATCACAAACTCTACAACTCCTGGATGCCATTTCCCACAATGTTTACACTCTACCGATTCAGTGGAACATTACCGACACTATCTATCAAGTGGCTCGGGAACTCACCGGAGGTCGATCACGCCTAGGCAAGTCGATGTGGCTTTATGTCGATCGGGGTCATCTCGAACTTCTTATGCACGTAATGGAAAATTTTACTCGATGATCTTTTTCGAGTGTCTCTAGCTTCTACTTTAGCTTTTCTTTTCTCCTTTCCGAGCTCTTGACTTTATAAGCTCGCCGACTAATGTCACAAACTCTTTGATTTCAAGAATGCCAACAAGTAACTTTATGTCTTCATTCAGGCCGTCTTCAAATCTTTTACACATAATGGCTTCGGTAGATATACACTCCCGAGCGTAATGACTCAATCTGACAAACTTTCGCTCATATTCCATCACAGTCATGCGACCTGTTTTAATTCCAGAAATTCTTTCCGCTTTCGATTGATGAATCTCGATCGATATATTTCTTATGGAACTCAATTTGGAAGAAGTCCCAAGTTACTTTTTCTTTCTAACTATGGATACTAGTGTGTTCCTCCGGTGATAGCGGTGTCCCAAGTAGAGATATAGCACACTTTAAGCATTCATCCTGAGTACAAGATAACTCATCGAAAATTCGAATAGTGTTATCAAACCACATCTCACTCGCTCTGCGTCATCATCATCATTGGCCTTGAATTCCTCGGCCCCATATTTTCTAATTTTATCAAGCGGAGGCCCGCTAGATCTCACCGGATCTATCATCGGGTCTTGAAGGTACTGGAGTTGGATTATTCGGGGGTGGAGGTTGTTGTACAACCGAATTAGTCTGAATAAACTGGGTAAACCATTCGTTCATCATCTGATAGAAGGCTTGTTTAGCCTCCCCCTCATGGCTACCAAAACTAGTCGAGAGTCTAATGGCACTGATCCTCTTCGAGACCAGGCGCAACGCTCTCCACATCATCAGCTACGGCTCTATCCGGATGGGATCCATTTACTATATAAAATACAATTGAAATTGTCAGAAGTCACCACACTATCATATCTACAATTCAAAGGCATGTATAGCTAGGCTCTTACGCACTACGGTAGTCTTAGAATCGACTAAACCGTAGCTCTGATACCAATAAAATGTAACACCCCTTAACCCGTATCCATCGCTCAAATAGAGTTATGAGGCGCTACCGAACTAGACACAGTTTAGCACAGTCATTTATGGAATAAACCCAATACGCATTCTTAAATTTTTCCATATCAACAAATAATGTTCAAGACTTACGTTACAAACCAGGTATCATAATGAACACATCATTACTCATAATCTATACAAATTTCGAATCAAGCTTCCACATAACAACACCAAATTTCATATGTTAAGCTTATATAAATACATCTATTTGCTTTTCATTCACATATGTGACATTCGAACCTTATAGCATAACCAAACATACACATCAAAGCATCAGATATGCATAATGTCCCTAAAATGTAAGTCATGTCAAACCATAATCTTCAATTTATTTTACCTTATTAATTCATGGATACAAGATCATTGAATAACCTACCAAACACACATGATATGTAACTAATTCAAATTATATATAAATACAACCAATCCATTGACCATATATTAGGTTCCCAATATAAAACTTCAATGATCAACCCAAAGCATTAGTATATACATTTCCATGATCATCTCTGAATTATACCAAGCACATAATAATCTAAGTAGAGATATTCGCACGACATAATAATAAGCTTACTTATACATATATATTTCTATACAACTACATTTAACTTCCCAAAGATTATAGGCATCGCCTTATACCAAAGATTAAAACAGACTATTATATCAAACATATAAACAATGCTTAATCCAAAAGTAATGAATTTTATTCGCAAGTCCATATATATACATTTACAAAATCGAACATCATTCATTACTTATCAAAATACAGCCTATACATGCCTTTGATTCAAAAAGTAAACATATATATATACCAAAGAGAGTGATAGTGTGGTCGACTTTCTTGATGATTCCCTGAGCCCGTAGTTGAATCAATGATCTATAAAATAGAAATGCACACATACAGAGTAAGCTCACTAGCTTAGTAAGTCTTAAGCAAAAGATAATTCACTAATCAAGCACTTTAACATTTTTAATCAATAAATGTAGGACATTGTATATGTATATTTCGATATGCAATTGATACAAAACCAAATACTAGTAATATATTAACTCAATTACTTATACTTCACTACCATCAACCTGCAACTCATCAAAGCACAAAGTACATATATTACATGAATCGCATGTTTATAATCATGTAAATTAAACATTCATATCCATTACATTATCACACTAAAAATTCTATTATTTCTATATTCATACACGCCGATTATAAGCTCAAATTCACATAACACCATTCTTAACATAATATTTCAACTCAAGTAACATTAATCACAACTTACCTTACTTCGATGAATTCAAATGGGACTTATGCTTACCTGAGTTTTTAACTCAATAGATTCACTATGTTACACCTCGAGCAATTTATGGTTTCTTCGTTTTAAAGTATCATCGACATTAAGCCTGCTAGGCACGAAGCCCGAATATATCACCCAAGACTAAGCTCGCTAGGCACGAAGCATCGAATATATCATCTAAGACTAAGCACGCTAGCACGAAGCCCAAATATGTCACCTAAGACTAAGCTCGCTAGGCACGAAGCCCAAATATGTCACCTAAGACTAAGCTCGCTAGGCACGAAGTCTTAATATGTCACCTAGACTAAGCCTACTAGGCATGAAGCCCGAATATCAACTCATTCAACTTTGCAATACATAGTACTTAGTACTAAACTATTAATCAGCTCATATTCTTCATTTTTACTTTCACCTATTAATCCAAACATACATATTCACACTGTCTTAACCAAATTAATTTCACTACAAATTCATACTCCACATTCGGCCCATATGTATATTTATGCTTTAAATATTCAAACATCATCATATACTATGTTTGTAAATAATTATTTGGTGTATACTAGCTTGAGGACTTACCTCAATCGTCGATTGCATCACAGAAACCTGGCTACTCGAAAACCTTTGTTTTCCCCGATCCAAACTGTTTTTCTTTGTTCTTGATCTAAACACATTAAAATTTAGCTCATTCAAGTACATTTCATCTCAATTTAGTCCCTAAACATATAAATAGGCAATTTACCATTTTGCCCTTACTATTTCACAATTTCACAATTTAATCCTATTTGCATAAAACACAAAATACACCAAATTTCTCAATACTACTTAAGGGCCGAATACTCCTAAGGACTATACAAGTTCATTCTTTCACTTATTTCACAAATAAGCCCCTCTAAAAATTTATTTCTGCAATTAAGCCCAAATACTCAAATTTACCAAAAATTCAAAGACAAAACATATTAATCTTTAACATATATTTAATTTAAAATCATCAAACATCATAAAACATAAGAACACATCAATGGCCGAACCTCATATACACATGATTTTTGAAAATTCAAGCATGGGTCGGGTAATTTACGAAGCAACGATTACAAAAATGTAAAAATTAACAAAAATCGAAATCAAACTAACCTTGATTTTAAGCTTTAAAGTGACGAAAATTTAAAAGGAATGAAACCCCTTTTCTTCTTCAACATTCGGCCAAGAACCGCCAAGATGATAATGATTTTTTTTCTTTTATTTATTTTAACATATAATGAGTTAATACTAAATTACTAGTATAACCATTTTAATAAAATAAAACTAACATATATAATAAGGGCAATGGTGACTTTAGCCACCCACTAACATTAAAATTGGACTATTTACTCTTTTAATACCCCACTTTAAAAAGGCATCATCAAATAGGCACTTTTGACTATAGTTTGCTACTTTTACTTTTTACGTGATTAAGTCATTTTTCTAAATTAAACACACAAATGATAAAATTTTTCTATGAGACTTTCACACACATTAATTCACATATAATAAACACAAAATATAATATTAAAATATTTCTCAGACTTGGATTCGTGGTCCTTAAACCACCGTTTCGATTAGGGTCAAATTCGGTCTATTACATTTGTGGAGGTGAAAATCCTTTCTCATGCTATCATTAAATAGTTTGAGTCGAGCGGTGTTTACCTTAAAAGTGCCGAATATAGGATTACTTACCTCGACTGTTCTGTATGGGAAGACATTGAGTACCTTAAAAGGGATTTCTTCGTTTGTCTTGAGGTCTGAAGTGGCGATTCGAGGGTCTGTTTTATCTAACAATACCTGATCTCCTATTTTGAAGTGATTTGATGTTCCTATAAACTCGTCTAGGGGTTCCTTCGGTTTCACTTCGTGTGGTTTTGATTTCTCCTTTTAATGTGTCTTCCACTCGTCTAGTTCGTCAATCTGAAGCCTTCATTCCTCATAAATTTCTTCTTTATTGGCACGAGGTCTATGATCTGGCTTAGATATGTAGCTTCGTCATGCTTTCTGTAAGGAAGGTTGAATGAAATAATTATTAATTGAATTTACGTTCTCACCTTTATCTCTCAATGTCATAGCTAAGTCGAGAGCTTGAAGACTGATTGATTCGTCACCTACACGAAGTGTGAGTTCACCTGTACCAACATCAATTTTATCTTTGGCAGTTGCTAAAAAGGGTCTTCCTAAAATTAAGGGGATACTATTGTCCTCATCCATGTCTAAAACAACAAAGTCTACTAGGAATATGAATTTTTTAATTTTCACTAGCACATCCTCAATTATACCCCTAGGAATTCTAATAGTTTTATCAGCTAATTGAATACTCATCCTAGTTTGTTTGGGTTTCCCTAGACCTAGTTGTTTAAACAATTTATAAGGCATAACATTGATGCTTGCCCTTAAATCAGCTAAAGCATTATCAATAGATAAACTTCCAATTAAACATGTAATTGTAAAACTCCCCAGATCTTTTAATTTTCACGGTAGTTTATTTTGCAACATTGCTGAGCATACTGCATTTAGTTCCACATGCGATTCCTTGTCTAACTTCCGCTTATTTGTCAAAAGCTCTTTTAAAAATTTCCTTGAATCTGGCATCTGCAAAAGAGCTTCAAGAAACAGTAAGTTAATATGTAATTTCTTTAAAAGTTTAAGAAACTTACCGAACTGTTCGTCTGTGTTGTCTTTCTTCATCGCATTGGGGTATGGTATCCGAGGTTGGTATTCTTTAATTATCGATTTTAATTTTTCTTGGCTTACCTCAACCTTACCTTCACTTACCATAGGTTCTTGCATTGGCTTAGATTCAGATTCCACTAATCCTTCACTATTCTGATCGGTTGTGGCTTGAAGTTGGTCTTTTGGGTTGGTCTTTTGGGTTACTTGGCAAGCTACCTTGTGGTCGTTCGGAGATTAGCTTAGTGAGTTGCCCTAATTGGTTCTCGATTCCTTTAATCGATGCTTATTGATTTTTAAGTGTTGTTTTGGTGTTTTGGATATAAGTTTCTGACACCTCTATGAATTTTGTAAGCATCTCCTTAAGATTCGGCTTCTTTTCTTGTGGGTAGGGATGTTGTTGGAAGTTTGGAGGAAGTTGTTGTATCTGATTTCCTTGACCACCCCATGAGAAATTGGGGTGGTTCCTGATCGTGTCAAATAATCGAGTTTTAATATTTATAAAAAGAATGATCGAACCTGTAGACTAACTATGACAACGATAAAGGCAAGTGCACCTATCGAACAGTAGTGAAACACCCCAAACCCGGCCCAAAAAGCCTAACCGGATTTGGTATGTTCCTCGAGTAAATCTATAGCGAATTCTCATTTTTGTTTAAGAAAAACTTGATGATTTTGTAGAAAAAGATTAACTTAACATTTTAGGTTAAAAATAAATTTGTAAAGTAACATTTATATCTTTAAAAAAACATTACTTGTAGGAGGAATTGATAAATCAAAAGAAAACCACATTTAAGGAAATTACTTTAAAAACACACATATATATATATATGTTAGTGACAAAAACATTTTTAAATTATTATTTATCGAAAACTATTTAGTTATTTAATAGTTATTGTTCATGACAAAATAAAAATAATTCCAAACACAAAATTAAAGAGAGTTTATAGTGGCCTTATTACATAAAATTGGCAAACCCATAATAAAGTCTAAATAATAAAATTAACTTAATAAGTTTAAGTAAGAAAATTTCCAAACTTCATTGTTTGAGCATTGGCCACCTCGAAATCCTTCACGCCTCGATCCATCGCACTACTTAATCATCGAAAAGTTTTCCCACAAAAGGGTGAGTCATAAACTCAATGTATAACACATACATTAAAAACCCATTTGATTAAGCCTTTAAGCCCATTAATTACACATATGGCCATAGGCCCATTTAAGTCATATTTGGCCAAAAGCCCATTTTCATAACAGATCAAATAATAATCATTTATGATCACATGATTAGATACAAATAATAAAATGCAAACCCGGCCCACCTAAATATCCATTCGCTACACACCACCCGTACCAACCAACACACCGTGGGAATTACTAAATCGACCCTCCATCCGCTACACACCATTGAAGGCAGTTGTTGCAGTCAACATGCACATCGCCCTTACAATATTGTGGCAAAGCCACCAGACAAATGTGACCAAAGTCACCAGATTTCAAATATGTGACCAAGTCACCAGATTCACATATGTGACCGAAGTCACCGGATTTCAAATATGTGACCGTCACCAGATTCACATATGTGACCAAGTCACCAATTCACATATGTGACCAAGTCACCGGATTTCAAATATGTGATCGAAGTCACCGGAAATGTGGTAAAACCACCAGAATACTTCCCCTTCATCAATAATACCCATATGCCTATGCACATACATATCGATAAATTTTCATGCTATTTACCCCACAGATCATAATATAGTCATACTTATCTTCACATTTATGCATATAGCAAAATGAACAAAATATTGGGGTAAACATACCTGAATATCATATACCACTGAATGGTATTCAAAATCACAATCATACACATGGTCGATAATCACATCTAAATATATGTAAATCTATGAGATTTTTAATGTAAGGTTACACACCTTATGACAGTGAGAACGATACCCTCTCGCTCGTCAACACCTAGTTAATTAGCACACTTGGTTAGTATACACTATTACTAACAAAACTACACTTATTGATGATGGATCTAAATCCTTACCCTCGGATTCTCGAACGACAGTTATTTGTGGTTTTTCTCCGCTAGATGGATCAAAACCACGGTATTCCACCAACGTAAAGTGGTTCGGTTGTACGACTACTTCAAATAATCGCACCTCGTTAGCAAAGGGTCCACAACCGGTGGAAAGTCTCTAATCGCCGATCTGACCCTTCGCTTGAAGTTCGATGGTAAAACAAGACCTCCTCTCTTCCAAACACCAGATCGCCTTTTCTTACCTATCTTGTTAGTCTTAAATCGCCCTAAAATAACGTTGATTAGTGATCCATTCTAAAAGAATTGATATGATCGAAATTAAAATCCTTACCTTGATGATCTCGAAGATCACTTTTAAAAGTTGGCTTCAACAAAGATCTTTAAAAATCCTTTCCAAGGATTCTACCTAGGACGAAAAAAATAAAAGGATTATGAGACTAAAATAAGAAGAAGATCATGAAAACGATTGACCAAATCCTTACTTGATTCACTTGAAGGTTGGCCTTGAACAAAAAGAAGAAAGGAATTGATGATTTGGCTTTAACAAAAGAGAGAAATATTATGCTTTGGCTATGGTGGTTTTGGTTGAGAATGAAGAAGAAAGAAGTATGAAAAGAGAAGGAAAGAGAGAAGGAAGAAAAGAGAAAGAGAAAGAGAGAGATTAAAGGAAGAAGATGATGATGGTGATGTTGTTTTTCAAAAAGAAAGGAGATTGGTTTTGGAACCTATGCTCATTCGACCAAGGGGAAGAAATGAAGAAAAGGTTCTTGATCTTTTGTGGTTTTTGCTATGAGAGGGAAAGAGAAGAGAGAAATAGAATGAAAAGAAAGAAAAGAAAATGAGAGAGAAAGCTTTTGGTGAAAGTTGAATTGGCACTAGAGAGGAAGAAAAGGAAGTGTCTTCAAAAGTGACAATAATTTGGTATCAAAAGGAGATAAAATTTTGAGAGGAAAAGAAGAAATAAAGGTACCTATTTGGTCAAAATGCAAAGGCCAAAACAAAGCAAACTTTGTACCAAATGTCAATAGACAATTTCGACTAAGAGAAGAAAAATATTGGACAAAGGAAAATGCATAATTGACAACCTTTTGGTCAACTAAAACCTCCCTAATCCCATACCAAAATTCTACCAACACAATAGCCTACACAATCCCCTTCTTTCCTCCTTGATTCTTCCCTATCAACTTCATAATTTCCAACACAATTAATCACTCCCTTAGCCCCTTATGCCGTCTAGG
Source organism: Gossypium rotundifolium (assembly GCA_025506655.1). Classification (NCBI taxonomy): domain Eukaryota; kingdom Viridiplantae; phylum Streptophyta; class Magnoliopsida; order Malvales; family Malvaceae; genus Gossypium; species Gossypium rotundifolium. The sequence continues at coordinate 165,215,011 of CP106729.1, read as the reverse complement.
TTCATGGTCAAATGACCATGAACAAACTTCCAAAACATTGCCCACATATCATGCCTTTTGTCCCCCCTTTCTTACCATCTTCTTATGATTCCATACCATAAGTTCCTAGCTTGCCTTTTTCATATGGTCAAATGGCCAAAATAAAAGAATACTCATCCACTCTAGAACATTCTTGGCCGACACTATAGGAAGGAAACATAAAAACTAATTTTTTCCCATTTGCTAGCTAGGGGATTCGAACCTCTCCCCTCAAGCACTAATCCATGCATCCTAACCGCCTTGTCAATGACTCATCTTATGCTTAAAACTCCTTGTCATTATTTCTTAGGGCCTAACTTGTTTAGCTCCCTCTTAATTATTAGAAATTAAAAGTTTCACTAAGCATTCACTTAATTAATGAAGCTCAAATAACTTCCAAAATACACTCAATAATAATTAAGCATGCAACATCATTCAATTAAGTAGAAAATGCATAACCCCTAATTATCAGGATGTTACAGTTCTACCCCCTTAAAATAATTTCGTCCTCGAAATTACCTGGCTGGAATAAGTGAGGGTATTGCTGTAGCATCGCTTCCTCCGGTTCCCACGAAGCTTCTTTTGATCCATGATTACGCCATAATACTTTGACGAGAGGAACTGACTTTCTCCGTAAAACCTTTACATCTCGCCCGTAATTTGAATTGGCTCCTCTTCATAGGACAAATCGGTCTTAATTCCACCTCTTCGATCGGCACTACATGAGATGGATCCGACCCAGAACGGCGTAACATTGAAACATGGAACACATCATGCATTTGCTTCAACTCAAGGCAATTCTAATTGATATGCCATGTGTCCGACTCACTTTAAAACCCGATAAGGTCCTATGAACTGGACTTAACTTTCCTTTATGACCAAATCTCATCACCTTTTTCCAAGGTGAAACCATTAGGAAAACTTGGTCCCCACAAAGAAACTCTATTTCTTTCCGCTTTAGATCTGCGTATGATTTTTGTCTCGTTAGATGCTTCCTTTAACCGAGCCCGGATTATTTTAACCTTTTCTTGATTCACCACTATCTCGGACCAAAATCGACGTTCCCTAATTTCATCCAACACGTAGGAGTGTGACACTTCCGTCCATATAGTGCTTCATATGGTGCCATCCGAATACTGGATTGGAAACTGTTGTTGTACGCAAATTCTGCCAACGATAAGAATTCCTCCCAACTTCCCTTGAAATCCATTACACATCCTCTTAACATATCTTCTAAGATTTGGATTACTCTTTCAGATTGGCCGACAGACTGAGGCTGAAATGCCGTACTGAAGTCCAATCTAGTGCCTAAAGCCTGATGCAATGCTTTCCAAAACCGCGACGTAAACCTCGGATCTCTGTCCGAAATAATCGACAATGGCACTCCATGCAATCTCACAATCTCAGCCACATATAACTTCGCCAATTTCTGCAAAGAGTAATCAACCCGAATCGGATAAAATATCACCCATACAGAGTCTTTCTTAGTAGGCGTAAGAGGAAGCCCACTAACAAAGTCCATGGTGATTCTCTCCCACTTCCACTGCGGAATCTTTATCGACTGAAGCAATCCCGAAGGTACTTGATGTTTAGCCTTGACTTGCCGACACGTTAAGCACTTTCTTACAAACTCCGTAACTTCTTGCTTAAGTCCGTGCCACCAAAACCGATCTCGCAAATCTCAGATAACTTACTTCCTCCAGATGCATAGCATAGGGACTACCATGCAACTCTCGAAGAATCTTTTGCCTCAACTCCGAACCCTCAGATACAAACTTTACCTTTAAAACACAATACCCCATCACCATTAATACCATAATCTTTCAATTCTCCACTCAGACCGCCAAGCTTTACACTCGGATCTTCGCTCTACCAATCGCCTCTCTTTCACTTGACTCAACCATGTCGGTTTAACTTGAAGTTCTGCCAACAAGCTTCCGTCATCGTAAAGACTGAGATGTGCAAACATCGCCCTTAAATTTGACACCACTTTTCAACTTAGAGCGTCTGCCACCACATTCGCCTTGCCCGGGTGGTACTCAATAGAACAGTCGTAGTCTTTCAACAACTCTATCCACCTTCGTTGCCTCAAATTCAGTTCTTTCTGAGTCAGTAGATATTTCAGACTTTTGTGGTCCGTGTATATCACTGACTTTTCCCAATATAAATAATGTCTCCAAACTTTAAAAGCAAAGACTACAGCTGCCAACTCCAAATCATGCGTCGGGTAATTAACCTCGTGTGGTCTCAACTACCGAGGCGCATACGCAAATACTTTTCCGCTTTGCATCAGAACACATCCTAATCCTGTGTGAGAAGCATCACAATACACGATGAAATCCTTTCCTGCCTCAGGTTGAATCAAAACCGGAGCTTCAGTCAAAAATTTCTTGAGCTTCTCAAAACTCTCTTCGCTTATCACCCCACACGAAAGGTACTTCCTTTCTCAAGAATTTCGTTAAAGGTGCAATTTATCGATGAGAATCCTTCGATGAATCTTCGGTAATAGCCTGCTAATCCCAAGAAATGGCGAACCTCGCCATTTGGACTTAGGTGGTTTCCAATCTAGCATGACCTCAATCTTCCGAGGATCCACCCTTATCCCTTCCGCAGATACCACATGGCCTAAAAATGCAACTTCTTTCAGCCAAAATTCACACTTGCTAAATTTGGCATAAAGTTTCTTCTCCTTTAAAACTTGCAACATAATCTGGAGATGCTTATCATGTTCCATTTGGACTTAGAATACACCAGATGTCGCCTATGAATACCACGATGAATTGATCCAAGTAGGGTGGAAAATTCGATTCATCATATCCATGAACGCAATTGGGCATTCATCAATCCGAATGGCATTACCAAAAATTCATAATGCCCATATCTAGTTCGGAAAGCCGTCTTATGGATATCCACTTCCTTCACTTTAAGCTGATGATACCCCGACCTTAGATCAATCTTTGAGAATACCGCAGCTCCTTTGAGCTGATCGAACAAGTCGTCGATCCTTGGCAAAGGATACTTGTTCTTGATGGTCAGCTTATTTAACTGCCGATAATCTATACACATCCTCATCGATCCGTCCTTCTTCTTCATAAATAGGACCGGTGCTCCCCATAGAGACACACTAGGTCGGATAAATCTACGATCAAGCAACTCCTGAATCTGAGCATTAAGCTCAACTAATTCCTTTGGTACCATTTTATATGGAGCAATAGAAATTGGTGCCGTTCCATGCAATAAATCAATCCCGAATTCTACTTCATGATCCAGAGGAAAACCTGGAAGTTCTTCCGAAAAACATCTACAAATTCATTCACGGTCCTAACTCCTCAACAGTTGCTTCCTTAGCCTCCAAGGCACTCACCAACATCGAAAGGCTACATCCCTTTCTAACCATCTTTTTCGCCTTAAGAGCGGTTACATTACATTAGATAAGTAGTTCCGTCTCTCGCCCATCACTACAACTTCCTTGTCATCAATAGTTCTTAGGACATCCACTTAGCAAAGACAATCTACATTTGCACGATGCTTCACAAGCCACCCATGCTTAAGATTAGGTCAATTCTCCGAATGGCAACTCCATTAAATTAGCCTAAATCGTATCCTTGAACTTCTAAAGGCACTTCCTTAAAAGTTTGTCTACAACTCATCATCATCCTAAAGGACTAAGTACGACCATCTTCCTAGGTACGCTTTGAAGTCAAATGCAAAGTCCAGATACTTCACTCGCGATATAGGAATGAGTTGACCCTATATCTATCAAAGCAATAAAGGGCAACCCGTAAATCGAAACGCATCGTGATAACATCAAAAGGCCATCGTCCTCTCTCATGATTTAACGCAGCACACCGACACTGGCTGTCTCGCCTCGAGCTACCATCGCCTCATCAAGTTCTGCGACCTCTACCGGAACCATTACCCCTTCCATTTGGACCACGACCCCTTATCGGCTATTGTCCACCTCGGCCAGCCTGATTAGCACCCTAACTTGCTGGGCGATTCTTCTCTGAGTTCATCGGGCAATCCTTGATCATATGATCCTTCGAACCGCACTTGAAACATCCGCCGGTCTTTTTCCAACATTCTCCCGAGTGCATTTTCCCACATTGAGTACAAGTACGATTTTGTCCACCCGTAGTAGTCTGTTGACCTCGCGGTCCATCATTTCTTGATTTCTTCTGAAAATTCCCAGACGACCCTGAAGACCCAAAGCTTCTCTTATTCTTGCTCGGGCCTCTGTCCGCTTACATCTCTCTCATCTGTTTAGCCTCTTCGCAATTCTTGCCCTTTCCACTAAGATTGCAAAATCTCTTTCACGGTCATGAGCAATCATCACTGTAGCTCATCTTTAAGTCCATCTTCAAACTGATGCACTGTTCATATTCCGTAGCCACTATCCTCTAGTATATCGGCTAAGTCGCAAAAATTTCGCTTCATATTCAGCTATCAACTTGTTTCCTTGGACCAAATTCGAAATGTCTTCCTCGGGAGTCGATGTAGCTAGGTCCAACATATTTTCCTTCGAATTTAATCTTAAAATACCCCAATCCATCGATCCATTGTGGGTACTCTCTTTGATAGTGAGCCACCACCGGTAGGCTTCATCACGAGTAGTGAAATAGCACCTTTCACTTTTCTTCATCGGTGCAATCTAAATCGTCCATGATCCTCTCGACCGCCTCCAACCAAGATTCACTACATTTGAGCTACTCCAGATACTCCCCGAAAACCTCGGCTCCATTTGATCTAAGTCTCTCACCATCGACTTTCGAGACCCATTTTAACTAGCTTCGCTACATCGCTCCAAAACTCGCAAAGACCTGACTTGTGATATCGTCACCTCCTTCATTTTGTTCTTGAAATTCCACCCCAACAAAGGTGGTGGTGGAGCATCATTCGGAACCTTGACCAGATCTAATCGGTTCCGACACGACCATTCTTCCTCGCCCACGCCCACGATGTCCACGCCCCTAAAACTCATGTCTACTACGTGTCTTATCTATTTTTACGAAAAAGTCTTATGTATTAGAGTCTTTTCACTTCTTATTAAAGGAAAGTTTTATGAAATGATATTTAGTAGTTTTTCCGTAGTAGCACACAAACACCTAGGGTTCATGTCTCTAAAGTATAGTTTCCTTAGGCTTATCAAACATTCATATCACTTTATCAAAGTACTTACCGATGGATCGGGCCGAGAACTCCGAAAGTGCCATGCTCTTATAAAACCATTTTAACTTAAGAAAACTTTCGTAAAGTCATTTGGGCCATATTTTGAAAATGTTGTGGGCTTTAAAACCCAAGGCCGAGAGTTTAAAACACTGCTCGATACCAAGTTGAAACACCCCAAACCCTACCAAAAAGTCTAACCGATTTGGTATGTTCCTCGAGTAAATCTATAGCTAATTCTCATTTTGTTTAAGAAAACTTGATGATTTTGTAGAAAATAGATTAACTTAACATTTTAGGTTAAAATAAATTTGTAAAGTAAAATTTATATCTTTAAAAAAACATTACTTGTAGGAGGAATTGATAAATCAAAAGAAAACCACATTTAAGGAAATTACTTTAAAACACACAAACACACATATATATATATATATATATATATGTTAGTGACAAAACATTTTAAATTATTATTTATCGAAAACTATTTAGTTATTTAATAGTTATTGTTCATGGCAAAATAAAATAATTCCAAACACAAAATTAAAGATAGTTTATAGTGGCCTTATTACATAAAATTGGCAAACCCATAATAAAGTATAAATAATAAAATTAACTTAATAAGTTTAAGTAGGAAAATTTCCAAACTTCATTGTTTGAGCATTGGCCACCTCGAAATCCTTGCTACCCCGATCCATCGCACTACTTAATCATCCAAAAGTTTTCCCACAAAAGGGTGAGTCATAAACTCAATGTATAACACATACATTAAAAAAACCCATTTGATTAAGCCTTTAAGCCCATTAATTACACATATGGCCATAGGCCCATTTAAGTCATATTTGGCCAAAAGCCCATTTTCATAACAGATCAATTAATAATCATTTATGATCACATGATTAGATACAAATAATGAAATGCAAACCGCCCACCTAAATATCCATCCGCTACACACCAATTGCATTCAACCAACACACCGTGGGAATTACTAAATCGACCCTCCATCCGCTACACACCATCGAAGGCGATTCTCGTAGTCAACATGCACATCGCCCTTATAATATTGTGGCAAAGCCACTGCACAAATGTGACCAAGTCACCAGATTTCAAATATGTGACCAAGTCACCAAATTCACATATGTGACCAAGTCACGGATTTCAAATATGTGACCAAGTCACCAGATTCACATATGTGACCAAGTCACCAATTCACATATGTGACCAAGTCACGGATTTCAAATATGTGACCGAAGTCACCGGAAATGTGGTAAAACCACCAAAATACTTCCTCCATCAATAATACCCATATGCCCATGCACATACATATCGATAAATTTTCATGCTATTTACCCCACGATCATAATATAGTCATATTTATCTTCACATTTATGCATATAGCAAAATGAACAAAATATTGGGGTAAACATACCGAATATCCTATACCACCGAATGGTATTCAAAATCACAATCATACACATGGTCGATAATCACATTTAAATATATGTAAATCTATGAGATTTTTAATGTAAGGTTACACACCTTATGACGGTGAGAACGATACCCTCTCGCTCGTCAACACCTAGTTAATTAGCACACCGTTAGTATACACTATTACTAACAAAACTACACTTATTGATGATGGATCTAAATCCTTACCCTCAGATTCTCGAATGACAGTTATTTGTGGTTTTTCTCCGCTAGATGGATCAAAACCCGCTGATATTCCACCAATGTAAAGTGGTTTGATTGTACGCACTACTTCAAATAATTGCTCCTCGTTAGCAGAGGGTCCACAACCCGGTGGAAAGTCTCTAATCGCCGATCTGCCCTTCTTTGAAGTTCGATGGTAAACAAGACCTCTCTCTTCCAAACTCCGATCTACCCTTTTCTTACCTATCTTGTTAGTCTTAAATCGCCCCTAAAATAACGTTGATTAGTGATCCATTCTAAAAGAATTGATATGATCGAAATTAAAAATCCTTACCTTGATGATCTCGAAAGATCACTTTTTAAAAGTTGGCTTCAACAAAGATCTTTAAAAATCCTTTCCAAGGATTCGGCCTAGGACAGAAAAATAAAAGGATTATGAGACTAAAATAAGAAGAAGATCATGAAAACGATTGACCAAATCCTTACTTGATTCACTTGAAGGTTCGGCCTTGAGCAAAAAGAAGAAAGGAATTGATGATTCGGCTTTAACAAAAAGAGAGAAATATTGTGCTTTGGCTATGGTGGTTTCGGTTGAGAATGAAGAAGAAAGAAGTATGAAAAGAGAAGGAAAGAGAGAAGGAAGAAAAGAGAAAGAGAAAGAGAGAGATTAAAGGAAGAAGATGATAATGGTGATGTTGTTTTTAAAAAGAAAAGAGATTGGTTTTGGAACCTATGCTCATTCGGCCAAGGGGAAGAAATGAAGAAAAAGGTTTTTGATCTTTTGTGGTTTCGGCTATGAGAGGGAAAGAGAAGAGAGAAATAGAATGAAAAAGAAAGAAAAGAAAATGAGAGAGAAAGCTTTTGGTGAAAGTTGAATTGAACTAGAGAGGAAGAAAAGGAAGTGTCTTCAAAAGTGACAATAATTTGGTATCAAAAGAGATAAAATTTTGAGAGGAAAAGAAGAAATAAAGGTACCTATTTGGTCAAAATGCAAAGGCCAAAACAAAGCAAACTTTGTACCAAATGTCAATAGACAATTTCGCTAAGAGAAGAAAAATATTGGACAAAGGAAAATGCATAATTGACAACCTTTTGGTCAACTAAAACCTCCCTAATCCCATACCAAAATTCTACCAACACAATAGCCTACAAAATCCCTTCTTTCCTCCTTGATTCTTCCCTATCAACTCCATAATTTCCAACACAATTAATCACTCCCTTAGCCCCTTATGTTGTCTAGGTTCATGGTCAAATGACCATGAACAAACTTCCAAAACATTGCCCACATATCATGCCTTTTGTCCCCCTTTCTTACCATCTTCTTATGATTCCATACCATAAGTTCCTAGCTTGCCTTTTCATATGGTCAAATGGCCAAAAATAAAAGAATACTCATCCACTCTAGAACATTCTTGGCCGACACTATAGGGAAGGAAACATAAAAACTAAAATTTTTCCCATTTGCTAGCTAGGGGATTCGAACCTCTCCCCTCAAGCGCTAATCCATGCATCCTAACCACCTTGTCAATTACTCATCTTATGCTTAAACCTCCTTGTCATTATTTCTTAAGGCCTAACTTGTTTAGCTCCCTCTTAATTATTAGAAATTAAAAGTTTCACTAAGCATTCACTTAATTAATGAAGCTCAAATAACTTCCAAAATACACTCAATAATAATTAAGCATGCAACATCATTCAATTAAGTAGAAAATGCATAACACCTAATTATCAGGATGTTACAAGTAGTATAGTTTAGGCAAAAGTATCTTATCGAACCCAAAGGAACCTAAAAGAACTACTAATCACTTTCTTTCTATTATTTAGCCTGAAATACAGAGTGATTGGTTTATTAATCTAAAAACTAATGAAATACTTAAACTAAATGCAAAGACAAAAGAATAAAACTTTGGGAAAAGACTGTGGAGAAACTCAGTTGATTATGACGATACCCTCAGGAAGAATCCACCTATGACTCCTCTTGTTATCTAACTTTTAATTCATATGACTTCTTTACTTAGCTTGATCCGTGAGACTCCTTAACCTATATTAAACCCTCTCTCGAGGTGAATAACGTCAAACCTTAGGTTAATTAGTGGAACTCTCGTTCTCTTATAATATCCCCCTAAGGAAGCAGTAAATTGATCAATGGATTCTCACATTAGGTTTCACCCTAATCCAACAAAATCTCGTAACTCTATCTCTAAGCGCTCGATCAACTTTGCTTAATTATATTAGATCTACTCTTAGGCAGGGTCTATTCCTCCTCCACCTATGCACATCAGATTAAATTAAGCAACATAATTAAGAACAAACTAAGTATTTATCATATAAACCAAAAATCAAATAACAAAATCCATCATAGGTTTCATCCCCTTCAGGTATCTGAAGGATTTAGTTCATAACAAAGTAGGAAAACATCTCAAGAGAAAATATAAAACAAAACATAAGAAATCCCTAAAACCTCCTAAAGGAATTGAAGAGGAGATCCTCTGTCTTGAGTAGAACACTGGCTTCTTGAGATGGATCAACTGGCTATCTTCGAGCAATTCCCTGAAGAAAAGCTCGCGTAACACTCGCCTAAAACCTCTGTTTTGGCTTCTCACCAACTCCCTCTTTAGTTTCTACCTTGGGTGTTTATATAGGCTTTGAGATGCTTTACTTGGCTCCTAAGTATCCTAATTCAAGTAGAATTCCTCCTAGGATGTTTAAGTAGACTTAAGAATGTGTTTCTTTACCTCTAAGCATCCAAATCCGAGTGAAATTACTCTTTCCTGCGGCAGGGGCATGCCCATGGCACACGCCCGTGTAAATCGTCTTCAGGCCGTGTCTTTATTCTGTCGATTGGGGCACGGCCGTATAAATCATGGCACGGCCGTGTGAAGTAATTTGATGAGGCACGGCCATGTGGCTTGAAGTCCAGGTCGTGTTGATTTCCTCTTTGGCCCAAATTGGCCCGTTTTAAGCTCGTTTCACGTTCTTTTTATCCTTAGGTGCTTTCCTGAGTATAAGACATGAAAAGAAAGGATTAAGAGCACCTTTTTACATAAATCAAGGGCTAAATCATCCAAAAGCATACTAAATGTGGGATTAAAATATGTTACTTTTACGGTTTATCAAATACCCCCACACTTAAGCTTTTGCTTGTCCTCAAGCAAAATTCTCAACTTACAATTAAAACAAACTTTCCATAATTCATAATTCCTATTGACAATGTCTCATCATAATTCATATATAATTTATACATGGATAATTTAACTCAAAGAACCCTAAAGATTCAATCATGATAAGTCATACCTTTTAAGTAGTACAAAAACATAGGTGTCTCCCCTTGTCTAAGTAATTACCTTTAATTCAAAATCGACAAGGATTGACATCCTCACAAAAGATTCACTCAAATCACTCGAAGTGTTTAAGGTTCAAGAATAAGCACTCTAAGTCGAACCTGAAAAGTTAATCCCATAGGCTCGCCTGAAAATCAAATCTCCACCACTATATATGAGATGATACACAAATCAAAAGGTCTTTAATCAGGTTGTAATGGGGCTTGGGTTAAAAGGTGTGGATAAAGGCTGAATTAGAAGGTTAGAATCGAGGCTGACTTGACAAATTACCTAACTAGAAATAATGAACTAAATATGAATATTTACATCAAATGAAAACTAATAATACCTACTATTGATAATTACTCTATAATAAAAAGTATTTTCATCACTTAAAATTTGATATACTTTAATATGAGCTTTTTCTTCAACAATTGGAGTTTAAATGCTCTAAGCTCTTTTATACTACTAATATTGAATATACTTGGATTTTTTTAAGAACAAACTAAAATATTACATCATAAATGATAAATGTAACTCTTGAACTAATATAATTGGTAACTTAATCAAATTAAACCTCGATTAAAGGGTAGTCAAAAGGATGGTGATAACAAATACAAAGGGATTTTGGGTTAATATTAGTGGGTGAGTCAATAAAAAGGTTGTTAGGATTCAATGGGGTTCACTAGGGGTTAATTTGTGAAGGTAGGCTTTTTAGTGGTGTGAATGGGTTAAAACCTAGGTTCCTTTATCATATCAGTATATCAAATCAAAAGGGTGGTCTCGACATGTATAAACGAGGCAAGTTCTAGAATAATAGTTCAAAGTTGACACACTCATAATCAATACAGTGAGCATGAAAAAGAATATATGCTCTATAAGGCTCAAATCTCACAAAAATTATGGGTGTTTTTGACATCAATCCCTGTAAATTCAAATTTTCAAAGTAATACTCAAATTCAGTTCAACGACCTATTAATTTTTAATTTTTAGAAAGTAGACTTATCATGCCCGATTCTCTAGTATCCTTCAAATTTAATCATCAATGCACAATTAACTATGACTTACTCTATAACATATCAATACAAATAAAAAATCAACAGAAATTTCATCCTAATTAGTAATATGAGAAAAATACTTGAAAACAAGACTAAATTCAGGATTTGAGAATAATGCAAAAGGTCAGGTACTTTTACCCCCCACACTTAAGATGTACATTGCCCTCAATGTACAAAGATAGATAAACAATTATGTAATAATAAAATCAAAAGAGAAGGGGAGAAGTAACACTTCCGAATTTTGGATGAAGTCTATGAAAAGAAAATGGATAAGATTGGAGGTGAACGTGGGAAGCGTCTCGAATGCTTTGAAATTGAATCAAGTAGCCAGCTTGTTTTTATTGTATCCTAAGCTAAATCTAAATGCCATTGAGAAAAGGAGAAAATAATAAAGGAAGTAAAATAAAAATAAAAATAAAAATAAAATATGAATAAAAGTAAATAATTAAATGGAGATAAGGTCCACGCTCATATACCTAGTCGTGGTGTCCACACGGCCACGGCCACGGCCGTGTGCAAGGCCGTGTAGGTATGGAAACCTATGCCTAAATACGAAAAGAAATAAAACCAAACTAATTAGTACGGTCAGTACTCGGGTTGCCCCGAGAAGTACTCGTTTAAAGTTTTGAGCTAGACTTATCTGTTGTACGCACAATCATGGTGGTTTGAGGAGGTGGAAATCCTTTTTCATGCGATTAACTCGGTTATGGATATAAAGTTTAAGTCAAGTAATGTTTACCTCAAAAGTGTTGAATTTAGGATTGTTTACCTCGACTGTGCCGTATAGGAAGACGTTAAGTACCTCAAAAGTGATTTCTTCATTTGCCTTGAGTTCTGAATTAGTGATTCTTGGGTCTTCCTTATTCAACAATACCGATCCTCTATTTTGATGTGATTTGTTGTTCCTATCAGCTCATCTAGGGTTTCCTTCGGTTTCACTTCATGTGGTTCTGGTTCTTCTTTAAATTGTGTTTTCCACTCTTCTAGTTTGCCGACCCTAAGGCTTCATTCCTCATATAATTCTTCTTTATTGGCACGAGGTCTACGATCTAGCTCAGCTAGGTGATTTCGTGATGTTTCCTATAAAGAAGGTTGAACCAAATGATTATCAATGGAATTAATGTCCGTACATTTATTACTCGATGTCTTAGCTGAGTCAAGAGCTTGAAGAGTGACTATCTCGTTGCCTACACGAAGTATGAGTTCTCCTGCATGGATATCAATTTTAGCTCTGGTAGTTGCTAGAAAATGTCTTCCTAAAATTAAGGGGATCGGGTTGTCCTCATCCATGTCTAAAACGACAAAGTCTACTGGGAATACGAATTTATCAATTTTGATTAGAGCATTTTCTATTTTACCCCTAAAATTCTTATAGTTTTATCAGTTAATTGAATGCTCATCCTAGTTTGTCTGGGTTTCCTAGACCTAGTTGTTTAAACATTTTGTAAGGAATAACATTGATGCTTGCCCCTAAATTTACTAACGCATTATCAATAAATAAACTACCAATTAAACATGGAATTGTAAAACTCCCTGGATCTTTTAATTTCTGTGGCAGTTTATTTTGTAGAATTGCTGAGCACATTGGGTTTAGTTCCACGTGGTGCTCTTCGTCTAATTTGCATTTGTTTGTCAAGAGCTGTCTTAAAAATTTCTTCGAGTCTAGCATCTGAAAAAGAGCTTCAAGAAGAGGTAAATTAATATGTAATTTCTTTAAGAGTTTAAGAAACTTACCAAACTGTTCCTTTGAATCGTCTCTTTTTATTACTTTGGGATAAGGTATGCGAGGTTGGTACTCCTTGATTACTGATTTCGACTTTTCTTGTGTTACCTCTACCTTACCTTTGTCTACCTTGTTTTCTTGTATTGGATTGGGTTAATCTAACCCTTACTGGCATGAGCCGTGATAGCTTGATTTTGCTCATTTGGATTGATCTCAGTGTTACTAGGTAGACGTCCTTGCGGTCGTTCTGACATCAACTTTGCGAGATGTCTCACTGACCTAGTAAGTTCTCCAACTTGATTCTCGATCCCTTTGATCAATTTTTGTTGTTCATCAAGTGCTGCTTCAGCATTTTGGAAACGAGAATTTGTGGCTGCCATGAATTTTGTCAGCATCTCTTCAAGATTCGGCTCCTTTTCTTGTTGGTGAGGTGGTTGTTGAAAATCTGGAGGAAGTTTTGATCTCTGGCTATTTTGATCATCCCACGAGAAATTGGGATGGTACTTCCAACCCGCATTATAAGTGTCACTATAAAATTATTTTGATATCTAGAATAGTTACCGATAGTGAGCTTGCTCGTTTTCCATGCCATATTCGTAGGGTGGGTACTCAGGATTTGCAACGCCTAGATTCAAATCATATTGTATTTCTGGATGTACCGTGAGGGACTATACCAATCATCAATTTTTTTATACATCATCTCCAACTGATTAGATAACCTGGTGACCATGTCGAGGTTGAAGACACTAGGTGTTTTAGTAGGAATTGTCCTCATGACTTGCCACTGATAATTATTCAGTGCCATCTTTTCCATAGAGTAAAATTTTCTGCCACAAGCAAAATAGAGGAAAAAAATTAGCGAAGTAAAAAAAATAAAAATAAAAAATAATAATAAATTGTAATAATAAAATTGGCTAAAGTAATAGAAATAGAGCTTTCTTAATATTTTAGTGTTCCCCGGCAACGGCGGCAAAAACTTGATCATGTGAAACAGTCGAGTTTTAATATTTATAAAAAGAATGATCAAACCTATAGACTAACTATGACAACGATAATGGCAAGTGCACCTATCGAACAGTAGTATAGTTTAGGCAAGAGTATCTTATCGAACCCAAAGGAACCTAAAAGTACTACTACTCACTTTCTTTATATTATTTAGCCTAAAATATGGTCTAATTGGTTTATTAATCTAAAAACTAATGAAATACTTAAACTAAATGCAAAGAGAAAAGAACGAAACTTTGGGAAAAGACTGTGGAAAAACTCAGTTGATTATGACGATACTCTTAGGAAGAATCCACCTATGACTTCTCTTGTTACCTAACTTTTAATTCATGACTTCTTTACTTAGCTTGATCCGTGAGACTCCCTAACCTAAATTAAACCCTCTTCGAGGTGAATAACGTCTAACCTTAGGTTAATTAGTGGAACTCTCGTTCTCATACAATAACCCCCTTAGGAAGAAGTAAATCGATCAATGGATTCCCATATTAGGTTTCACACTAATCTGGAAAAATCTCGTAACCCTATCTCTAGGCGCTCAATCAACTCCGCTTAATTATGTTAGATCTACTCTTAAGCAGGGTCTATTCCTCCTCTACCTAAGCACATCAGATTAAATTAAGCAACATAATTAAGAACAAACTAAGTATTTATCATATAAACCAAAAATCAAATAACAAAATCCATCATAAGTTTCATCCCTTTCAGGTATCTGAAGGGTTTAGTTCATAACAAAGTAGGAAAACATCTCAAGAGAAAATATAAAACAAAACATAATAAATCCCTAAAACCCCCTGAAGGAATTGAAGAGGAGATCCTCTGTCTTGAGTAGAAGACTAGCTTCTTGAGATGGATCAACTGGCTATCTTCGAGTAATTCCTCGAATAAAGCTTTGCGTAAAAACTCGCCTAAAACCTCTGTGCTGCGCTTTCCGAACTCCCCTCTTTTAGTTGCTACCTTGGGTGTGTATATAGGCTTTGAGATGCTTTACTTGGCTCCTAAGTATCCTAATTCAAGTAGAATTCCTCCTAGGATGTTTAAGTAGACTTAGGAATGTGTTTCTTTGCCTTCAAGCATCCAAATTCGAGTGAAATTACTCTTTCCGTGGCAGGGGCACGCCCATGGCACATGCCCGTGTAAATCATCTTCAGGCCATGTCTCGATTATGTCGATTGGGGTAGGGTCGTGTAAATCGTGGCATGGCCGTGTGAAGTAATTTGACGAGGCACGACCGAGTGGCTTGAAGTCCAAGCTGTGTCGATTTCCTCTTTGGCCCAAATTGGCCCGTTTTAAGCTCGTTTCACGTTCTTTTTATCCATAGGTGCTTTCCTGAGTATAAGTCATGAAAAGAAAGGATTAAGAGCACCTTTTTACTAAATCAAGGGCTAAATCATCCAAAAGCATGCTAAATGTGGGATTAAAATATTTTACTTTTACGGTTTATCATTCCTCCAACTTGGATTATAGGTATTACTATAAAGGTTATTTTGAGATCTAAAATTGTTACCCATATAGTTTATCTGTTCGCTTCCCATGCCAGGATTGTAGTGTGGGTACTCAGGATTCGCCACATCTCCTAGGTTTGTGTCACATTGCATTACTGGGAGTACCTACGAGGAACCACACAAATCATCAATCTTTTTATTTAACAGTTATACCTTATTTGATAGCACAGTGACTATGTCGAGGTTGAAAACTCGGCTGTTTTTGTTGGCCTTATCCTTGTAACTTGCCACTGATAGTTGTTCATTGACATAACCTCTATAAACTCATAGGCTGCCTCATGAGTTTTGTTATTCAGGGTTTCGCCGGCTGCTGAATCAATTAGTTGTCTCATTGAAGGGTTCACACCGTTGTAAAAGGTTTGGACTTGTAGCCACAAGGGTAATCCATGGTGTGGGCACCTTCTCAATAGATCTTTGTATCTCTCCTATGCATCATATAGTGTTTCTAAACCCATCTATACAAAAGAAGAGATATCATTTCTTAATTTGGTCATTTTGGCCGACGAAAAATATTTTAATAAAATTTTTCGATCATTTGTTCCCATGTAGTGATTGATCCTCGTGGAAGAGAATTCATCCACTGTTTAGCTTTATTCCTCAAAGAGAAGGGAAATAACCGAAGACGGATGGCATCATCAGAAATGCCATTAATTTTGAAAGTATCGTAAAATTATAGGAAATTTGCCAAGTGATTATTTAGATATTCATCCTGCAAAGCATCAAACTGAACAAATTGCTGTATTATTTGTATAGTGTTAGGTTTCAGTTCAAAATTATTAGTAGCAATAGCAGGTCTAACAATACTTGACTCAGTTCCTGTTAAATTAGGTTTAGCATAATCATACATAGTTCAAGGAGCATGATTTTTGGCCACGTCTAGAGGTAGCGGATTATTCTCAGCCATCTCTTCGGTAGTATTAATTTTGTTCTCTTGCTCTTCTTGTATGTAGTTTAAGCTTCTCCATATTTCTCTACGATTTCCGTGAACCGTACCTTCGATATCACTGTCGCAAATCAAAGGTCCTGTCGAATTCCTTCTAGTCATAAACTATACTTACCAACAAGGAAAAGATAAAAGAAAAATAAAATTATAAAAGTAAAAATAAATTTTAATTGCAAAAATAAAATATGGTTAAAGTAATAAAAATTGAGCTTTCTTAATATTTCAGTTCCCCAGCAACGGAGCCAAAAACTTGATCGTGTGTCAAAGTGATCATGTCAAACAGTCGAGTTTTAATATTTATAAAAAGAATGATCGAACCTGTAGACTAACTATGACAACGATAAAGGCAAGTGTACCTATCGAACAATAGTATAGTTTAGGCAAGAATATATTATCGAACCCAAGGGAACCTGAAAGTACTACTACTCACTTTCTTTCTATTATTTAGCCTGAAATATGGAGTGATTGATTTATTAAACTAATGAAATACTTAAACTAAATTCAAGGACAAAAGAATGAATGGGAGAAACACTTTAGGAAAACTAAGTTGATGAAGACGATACCCTCAGGAAGAATCCACCTATGACTTCACTTATTATTTATTCCCTAAAACCATATGATTTCTTTACTTAGCTTGATCCGTGAGACTCCCTAACCTATATTAAACCCTCTCTCGAGGTGAATAACGTCTAACCTTAGGTTAATTAATGGAACTCTCATTCTCTTATAATAACCCCCTAAGGAAGCAATAAATCGATCAATGGATTCCCATATTAGGTTTCACCCTAATCCGGCAAAATCTCGTAACCCTATCTCTAGGCGTCCGATCAACTCCGCTCAATTATGCTAGATCTACTCTTAGGTAGGGTCTATTCCTCCTCCACCTAAGCACATCAGATTAAATTAAGCAACATAATTAAGAACAAACCAAGTATTTATCATATAATTTGGAAATCAAATAACAAAATCCATCATAGGTTTCACCCCCTTCAGGTATCTGAAGGGTTTAGTTCATAACTAAATAAGTAAACATCTCAAGAGAAAAGAATAAACAAAACATAAGAAATCCTAAAACCCCTGAAGGAATTGAAGGAGAGATCCTCTATCTTGAATAAAGTTTCGGCTTCTTGAGATGGATCAACTAGCTATCTTCGAGTGATTCCCTAAAAAATTAAAGCTTCAGCAAAAGCCTCTGCTAAAAGCTATCTCCCTTTTCAAGGCTTTTGAGATGCTCTACTTTGCTCTTAAGTACCTCTTTCAAGTAGAATTGCTATTAGGGTGTTTAAGTAGACTTAGAAGTTTGTTTCTTTGGCTTCAAGCATCCAATTCTAAGTGAAATTGCTTATTTTCGTGGCAGGGGCACGACCATGGCACAAGCTCGTGTAAATCGTGGTTGGGTCGTGTCTCTATTCTATCATTTTGGGAACGGCCATGGCAAGTCGAGGTTCAGGCCGTGCTTCGGGTCTGTCGATTGGGGCATGGCCATGTAGATCACCAGGCACATCCATGTGTGGTAAATGGATGATGCATGGCAGTGTGTGAAGGAGTTGATGTCGTGCTCTGGGTAATCAGCGAGGCACGGTCGTGTGGGCTTTGGGCCAGGCCGTGTGGAATTCTTGGGTTGGTCTAATTTAGTCCATTTTAAGCCTACTTTACGTTCTTTTTATCCTTAGGTGCTTTCCTGAGTATAGGATATTAGAAGAAAGGATTAAGAGCACCTTTTTACATAAATCAAGGATAATTCATCCAAAAGCATACTAAATGTGGGATTAAAATATGTAACTTTTATGGCTTATCACAAAGTCTTAAAAATTTATAATACGAATGATCTAGCCTAAAAACTAACTGTGACAATGACTTGAGGCAAGCGCACCAATCGAACAGTAGTATAGTTTAGTGGCAAGACCGGATTGTCAAACCCAAAGGAACCAAAAGTACTAATACTAACTTTCTTTTTATTATTTAACCTAAGAATTAAAGGAATTGTTGTTTAACCTAAAATTAACTAACTACTAAGCTAAAGATGCAAAGACATAGAGAAGGAATTGGGGACAATACTTGAGGGAAAATACCAATTGATTGAGACAATATCCGAGGAAGAATCCACCTAGACTTCACTTGTTATCTAATTCTGAACCAGACGATTTATTCACTTGACTTGTTCCATAGGATTCCCTAATTTATATTAATACCTCTCTCGAGGCTACTAACTTCTAACTCTAGGTTGATTAATTGAAATCTCTTTCTAAATAAAACCCTAGAATTGTATTAACTCGATATATGGACTCCCATATTAGGTTTGACCCTAATCCGGTAGATTTTCGACATCCTATCTCTAGGGTTGCGATCAACTCCGCTTAACTACGCTAGATCTACTCTTAGACAGGGTCTATTCCTCCTCTGCCTAAGAGCATAAGTGCTCGAATCAATATCCTGAAATATAAAAAAAAAGAATTAAGAACACATAGTTAAGAACAAATCAAGTATTTATCATACAGCTCAGAAAACAATAACAAGATCCATCTTAGGTTTCATCCCCCTTAGGTATCTGAGGAATTTAGTTCATAATCATAAAAGAATACATCTCATAAGAAAATATAAAACAAAACATAAAGAAAACCCTAAAACCCCCTGGAGGAATTGAAGGAGAGATCCTCAGTCTTGAGTATGATTCCGGCTTCTTGAGATGAATCAATTGGCTTTCTCCGAGTGAATCCCACAATTTGGCCCCTCTGGCTTGGCTCCTTGGCCTAGCTGAACGCCCCCTTTAAGGTTGGCCTCTAAGGTGTTTATATAGGCTTTTGGATTGGCTTTCTTTTCCACTAAGTAGCCTATTCCGAATAGAATTCAAATAGGTTACGTCAGGGACATGCCCATGGCACACGCCCGTGTAAGTCGAGGCCAGGCCGTGTTCGGGTCTGTTAATGAGGCACAGTCATGCGACTTGGGGTCCAGGCCATGTGGATTTCATACTTTGGCCCAATTTCTATGTTTTTGGCCCGTTTCTCGTTCTTTTCATCCTCCGGTGCTCTCCTGAGTATAAAACACGAAACAAAGGATTAGGAGCACCTATTTCCATAATTAAAGGTATAAATCATCCAAAAGTATGCTAAATGTGGGATTAAAATATGTGTATATTATGGTTTATCAATGCCATATCCTAAATATGGTCTTACACGTAATCTCAATAGTCCTAATGTCATGACATTTGTATCCAATCTATTCTTAAGGTTCAATCGGGACTTTCGCTGTATCGAATCTCTATCAATCATTTTCGTGGTATCGTACTCAATAGCATTCATATTTCATTTCAATGATATATCATTTACTACAGTTATATCAATTAATGCTTATTAAACATACGAACTTACCTCGTTCGTTGTAACAATGAATTAGGTCGACTAATCCGATACTTTGTTTTTCCCCCGTTCTAAATCCAAATCTCATTTATCTCAATCTATATAATATCAAAATTTACTTATTTAATCATTATTTCATTCAATTTAGCACAATTTACACATTTTGGAAAAATTACATTTTTGCCCCTATTATTTCACATTTTTACAATTTAGTCATTATTACATAAAATCACAATTCATTCAATTTAGTTCAAACCCATGCTTATCCGAATTTAGTACATATTACTAGCAGCCCATATTTTCAATTTATTCACACTTTTACCCACATAATTTTACAAATTCTCAATTTAATCCTTTTTGACATTTTTGTCAAAAATCACTTTACAAAACTAGTAAATCTATTAATAAACCTTCATAATCTATCATCAGTCATCAAATTACTCAAGCATTAAACAATGGTAACATGTTAAATCTTTAACAATTTTGAAATCTAAGGTACGGGCTAGCTAGAATACGAAGCAACGATCTCGAAAACGTAAAAATCATTAAAAATCGAGCAAAATCTGTATCTTAATCAATGATCCAAATGGAAGAACCTCAAAGGAATAAAATGGCTATTCTTTCTTCTTAGTTTTGGCATGAAGATGATGATAATGGGTGGGAATTTTTGTTTTATTTAACTTATTATAACATAATTCATAAATTACAAAAATAACCTTAATAAATAACATCAAAATTCACCTAATACATGTCCAAACTTGTCCACTCAAATAGCTATTGGTCTAATTTTTGTTTAAGGACCTCCATTTAAATTTCTATAGCTATTAAATATCTTTAGCTATTAGAACATCACTTTTACACTTTACACGATTTAGTCCTTTTTTACCGAATTAAGCATTCAAATAGTAAAATTTCTTTACGAAACTTTCACACAATAATTCTATAATGTTGTAGACCTTATTAAAATAATAAAATAAATATTTTGACTTTGTATTTATGGTCTCGAAACCACTGTTCTGATTTGACCAAAAAAGGGGCTATTACTACTCAAGTTTGGGGGTGTGATGGTACTAGAAAGAACATATATTTTCTCCCTACTTATTGGTTAATTTGTATCCATTTAGTTATCTTTAGTATATATTTTTTCGTTTTCAGTTTAGTAAATTGCATTTTATAACTCAGTAGATTTCAGCCTATTTATCCTTAATTTTGTCATGTTCTGGTACTGATGTCACTGCATGAGTGTTTTCAAATTGCGCCTAGAATTGTCGCCGCAGCTGACAAATGTCTGGATAACAACAAATAAGTGTTAGCTATCTAGTTTGGTACAACTAACTTGTACGAACAGAGGCAGCATGAGTCTGATGAAAGGATACCTGTGCTATTTGGATAAATATCAAAATATTTACGTGAAAAGAAGGAGGGGAGAAGAGCATCTTCTTCAACCTTTCTTTTGAATCTTTTTATCTATGGCAGGTTAAATCTCCTACGGGTGAACTGACGTGAACGGGATGCAGAGTTCAAGGAGCCCTGAGTGCGACATAAGAGGGAATTGAGAGATTAAGTCAAGATTTTTAAGAATAGTGCTCTTCACATGTTTCTTTTATATTTTTTTCTAAACGATGGTGATTACTTTCTATTTCATGTTTGTATGGAAGTACACATGATTTTCAAGTTAAATGTTATTTTATTCAATCTTGGTTCTACTGTTTAATCTTTAAGTTTGAATTTTTTTAGCATGGAAATGTTATTGCGGTCATTGACAATGGAAAGTGCAGTGACAGTTCAAGCTAACAAGCATGACAACAGAAGTTGCTTGAGGATTAGAGGAATTTAATCCACTTGTTCTTAATAGTGTTCCATTGCCAGCATCTAAAGGTGTGGTTTTATGTGCATGTTTAAGTCTAAGATTAAATATAGAAGTTAAGCTTGGTTAGATATTTATTGAAATTTAATGCATCGATAATCACCTATCCTTTTTACCTCGTGAGCACTTAGTATTCTATTGAATATTCATGTTGGGGATCCCAGTTTCTCACTATTATATTTTATCTTATTATTTTCAAGTTATTATTTTGACAACTACTCTCACAATTTATCTCATTTTATCTATTTATTGCACTAACATTGATAGACAAAAGACAACCATCCTTGTGGGATAGATATCCGGCAGACTCATATCTATCTACTATATTTACATTGACAGTGTATGCTTGTACATTATTTCTATGATGTTAAACAGTCGACCAAGTGGTATCCTCCTGATAGTTTCCTTTGACACATAGAATGGGCGTATTCCTAATAGTGCTTAAGTTAAGAGTGGTTTAATGACAGGTTATTGTGTTGGTTGGAATGAGATAACAACCGAGTGGAGATATAACTATGAAAGGAGTACTCGCCAAAGGTGTATTGCACCATGTTATTAAGGTGACTGTGCTAGTTGCATTGTAAGTGTAGTAATTAGGGACCCTCCGGTTAGGGTAACCAGATATTGTCTATATTGGACTCTTATTTATATTTTCATTTACAGCTATAAGCCACTAATAAAGATATTTTTGAAAGAGAGTGACACGTGTCAAGGGAACATGGGTCTTATATGTAAATATATATTAGTTAAATGGGTTTGAGAAAAGGAAGTTTTTCCTTCTTCCTTCCATTAGGATGTTGATATGGACTTCCTTTGGAAGTTAAATACAATTTGCTATCTTTGAGCTGGAACTAAATATCATATCTAAAGTAGGAGATTTCATTATATCCTGGATGAGTATTTTAGTTATGCGTGAGGAATGTCAAAGAGTAAGTCTGTTAACTTTGGTGAACGGTAAAAATGGGCTTTGTATGGGCTTGTTAATGTTTGAGAAAAAGATGGTAAATTGTATCTAAATGGGCTTTGATGGTGTTTCTATGTTCTTTGAGCAGCCATGGTTGCAAGTCAGGTGTTGGGATTTGACGTTCAAGCTGCTGAAAGTGAGTTTCCAAGTGAATACTGTTCACATGAACATATTTCTATGAAAATGATCAAAATAAAAATAAAAAATCATGAAAAGTATAGAAAGAAGGTAACATATATAAGATTGGAAGAATAAAGTTAGGTCATGAATGATTGATATTAATATAATTATCTAAGTATATGTAGAGAACTAAAGGTAAGAAATTATCTGGCATATGAATGAGTTTGGTTAAGTGAACAACATCGTTAATTTCTCCTTTTGGAGCCTCTGGTAGGGCAATTATTGCTACCCAGACTGGCAAGTTACAACATGATTGAAATGAAAGACTATGTAGTTTTGAGCCAAGACATCCTATGGTAGGAAAACACTCATGGCATATCCTTCAGTAAATTAATGATTGAATTGGCCGATCGCAATACATGATGCGTGTGTAGGTCCATGGGGCTAAGTCTCATGGCAGAAAAGAAAATTAAATGATATGATAAGAATGATTCATTGTATAAACTTAAACATGAGTATCAAAATGGCAGATCACGAAACATGAATGTATACTTAAGACCATGAGGTCAGGACCTATGGCAGTAAATGAAATGATAGTGTTTTTTGTTTGGCCTAAATGGTGTGGTCTGTCATGAATTTTTGGCAAGATATGAATAAGTCAGATAGTTTTGTAATAAGTATAGCTGAGGTAAAGTATTGCTATGCTCAAAGTCAAGGGTCGAGTATGATCTATGAATTAGTCAAATAAGTTTTCGGAAAAGAGTCGTGTAGTTGCAAGATAGTGAAGACATTCACCAAGATGATATGAAATGGTTTGATATATATTTGTAATTGTGTAAGATTTGAGGATCTTCTATTGAGAGTTTTCTATATTATGATGAATGGTTAAATTAGAGTTATTTGGAATCTGTCAAATCACGATTGTCTGGGGTTTAATGACATGTCTTGAAATCATAAGAAATCTGCAAAATGGGTATTCTTAATATATGTATCCTTGAAGTAATGGACGTGAAATTCATTTGAATGGTCAAAGTAGTATCTTTTCAGTATCAATACGTGTGGTATAGAATCAGAGTATGTTTGCATGTTATTTTGAAGGCATTCAGTTCAACAAAAGTATTCGTCGAATACACATGTATCCGCCTAAGGTAAATGTCAGTGAATAATTATTTGAAATGAGAGTATGGCTGAAGGCATGGGCGGTTGGAAGTGTATTATGAGGATATGTGTTGTTAAGAAATTATTACTGTGATAGAAATTTACGAAAGGTTTGGAAGGATTTCTCAGTTAACTAGATATGGAAGATTTAGTAGGATAAGGGCATGATAACTGGCGTATAAGAGAAGGATGAGGTTGTGATGGTAATCGCTGGAACTAATGATGTAAAATAATGGTTGGCATACAGGAGTTTGTACAAGGTTGCTAAGTATCCATCAAGGTATTATTATGATCTATATTCTGGTAATTGTAAAGAGTATATAAAAGATTGAAGAAGAGAGCATGAATATAAGAGATTAGATGAGTTCAAATTACATGTTGAGTTATGTATAGGTATGTATTATGTTGAAGAACATCTAGATGAATGTGTCTAGGATGTAGGGCAGGAGTTCCAAGGGCTATATAATTAAGGATAAAAAATGTCCAGTATGAATTATGTCAGTATATGAGGGACTAGGATGTAGTTTTGTGTCTAATCACCAAGGTGCAAAAATAATCGATAGGCCCTCGAGGTGTATTCTAATGGACGAACTATGTGACGGGTTCTGTATATTGCTATGGTATGTTCATTTTGGCTCTTAAATGTAAGCAGTGAAATTAGAGTGATTCCAGATATCTATTGATTATATGGTAGGTGTAGGACCAAGTTAAGATAGAACTAAAAGTGATAATCTGAAGAGACGTAAATGGAATATCATTGAGAAGATGTAACACTCGAAACTCGGCCTAGACGTTATGACTGAATCCGACGATGTCACATGGGATGGAATTTGAAATCGAGTTAGGTCTGTTTCCATTTATTATATTATATTTATCCTTCATCAATTTCATAAGTATTTTCTCATTAATTAGATTCGTTTAAAAACATATTCTGTAGCAAAAGCTTTTAAAACCGTGATATTTTAAAGAAAACCATTCGCGTTTAGGGAAAAACATTGTTTTTAATTAAACGAAGTTTTCGTTGAGTTTTGTAGTTTAAAAATCCATGAAATCAGTTAAAATCCCAATATAAAGGAAAACAGTCTAAAAGTCCCAAATTGCAACAAAAATACCTCAAACAAAATAGGAAATAAAAGCCTTAATGATTATTAAAGTTGTTCGATAAACATGTGGTCACTGTTGAGTCCTCTGTCGCACCGATCGGTCTAAGTCTGGGGACTACCTGTACAGTTAAAACTGAAAGGGATGAGTTTTTGTAAACTCAGTGTGTAATCCCTATGAAGACATGCATATAGTCAACTAACAGTTATCAGTCAAATGCAGTCTGGGGCCTAAGCCCATTATAGATTTAGTTACAGTTTAAACCTTAGCCCATTTAGATGTAGTTCAGATAGGGCCTTAGCCCATCTTAGATGCAATATGCATATAGTAAAAGAAATCAGTATCCTACCCACCAGCCTATACACACCATCTCTGACCATCCCAACACACCATGTGGGGTTTAAAACACCCACCTAGCCCTACACACCAGGTCGTCCTTCATGCGGCACATATTAGTAATATCGCAGCTGAGTTGCCAGTTACTAGGCATGAAAGCCTTTCAGTACACTTCCTCCAATAATCAATCATCCCATCCCAATGCAGATGCAACTAAACATGGTCAACGAAGACATACAGAATTACATGCTTACATGCTACAATTCAGTTATCAGTCATACATACGGACCAATAAAAATGCATAAATTTAATATGCTCACTACATACAATATATAGTCAGGTCACATGATTTAGGGTTTGAGCAGTGCTTACCGATGTTACAGTATGTTCACAGTCATCTTGGGCGACCCGTACAACCCTAGGAAACATTTTAGCTAAATGGGCCCACACGCCCATGTGGTTTGCCCGTGTGGCCCACACGCCCAGATTGGCCTATTTCGTATGGATCACATACCCTGGCACAGATATCACACGCCCACGTTGTGTGTCTGTATGGGCCCACCTGCCCGATTCGATTTAGCCCATGTGGCCCACATGGTGACACCCCGGCCACCACACGCCTGTGTCTTGTGCACGGCCTAGCCTTTGTCGATCACACGGCCGTTCTATTGCACACGGTCTACCATACAGGTGACCACACGCCCGTGTGGCATCGATAGTTTGTAATTTTGGATTTCGGCAAATCCCTTTTTGTGCGTTTTTGGGAACACACCTGGTATCGATTCGCTACAAAAACATTCCCGATACCACAGGACCTAAAATCATCAAAAGACTTTGAATTAATCGCTTAAAACAATCAACTAAACCGATCCCAAATGAGTTATTCAGCCAGTTGAGCAATCAAACCTTACCTTCGAATGAAACAATGATTCGCACTACTAAGGTGCCAAATAGCAGCCCCTATCCCCTTGATCCTCTCCTAAACACAAAACGAATTCTATGAGCATATGATTCATTCAGTCAAAACAATAATCACACCACCAAACCTACCGATATCTCACAAAAAGCACCGAACTAATAAGGCGCTAAAATTTGGAAATAGATAGAATGACAAAAAAATTTGACAACAAGGAATAGAAGGAGAAATTGGCAGAGTGCAGGAGAATTAGCAATTCACGTCAAACTTTTTGGGGAATTTTGAGGAGAGAAGAAATTTTGAAAAAAAAAAGAAAAGAAAATAGTTTAGATTTGATAACATCAAAATCCCCCAATTTACTCCCCATTATTCCGCTACTAAGAATTCTACATGCACTGAAACACTTGCAGATCCGAACAAAAAATAAATACCCCTTCTTGTGTAAGGATTCGAACATAAGACCTCCAGCAAACTAACACTCAACTTAACCTCCAGACTAGCAGACCCATTCTGGTATGATTCTACTTATAACTAAATATAAGCCCACTCCGCAACACAAGGCTTAGCTCAGAAAAATATCAAAATTTTCCAAATGCAGGGCTTGAACTTGGGATCTCACACATACACCTAGAACACTTAACCACTGAATTAGATACACAATTGTGTCACATTTTCACAAAAGCTGAAACAAGAATTTTGAGGCGTTACAACTCTACCCCCTTCAAAGAAATTTTGACCTCAAAATTTACCTAATCAGAACAAATGAGGATACTGCTAACATATCAAGTCCTCAGGCTTCCACGTGGCCTCCTCAGTGCTATGATTCCTCTACAGCACCTTCACTAATGGAATAGACTTCTTTCGAAGAACCTTTATATCGTGATCCAGAATCTAAACCTGCTCCTCCTAGAAGGTCAAGTTTGGCCTAGCCTTAATTTCCTCAACAGGGACAATATGAGTAGGATCAGAGTGGTAACGTCTGAACATTGAGATGTGGAATACGTCATGAATACGGTCTAGTCCTGGAGATAACTCCAACTAATAAGCGACTAGTCTCACTCGATTCAGAATTCAGTAAGGCCCAATAAACTTAAGGCTCAACTTAACCTTGCGACTGAACCTCAGAACCTTCTTCCATGGAGATACCTTAAGAAGTACGGAGTCCCCCATAAAATACTCAATCTCACGTCTCTTCAGATCAGTATAAGACTTCTACCTATCCGAAGTAGCCTTTAGATGATCCCGAATCAATCCAACCTTATCCTCAGTCTCTTAATCCAACTCAGGACCCAAAACTTGATGTTCGCCCAACTTAGTCCATCACAAAGGAGTACGACACTTACGAACATACAGAGCCTCATAAGGTGCCATCCGAATACTCGACTGGAAACTGTTATTGTAGGCGAACTCGACTAACGGTAGATAATCCTCCCAACTACCTCAAAAATCGATAACACAACTTCTCAACATATCCTCTAGTATTTAAATCACCCTCTCAAACTAACCATTGGTTTGAGGATGGAACGCAGTATTAAAGTCCAATCTCGAACCTAGAGCCTCATGTAATTTTTTCTAGAATTGAGACATGAAGCGAGGATCCCTATCAAAAATTATTGAGATCGGTACCCCATGTAGTCTCACTATTTGAGAAATGTAGAGCTTCGCCAACTTCTGAAGATAATAGTTGGTCCTAACAGGAATGAAGTGCGTAGACTTGGTCAATCAATCCGCGATGACCCAAACAAAATCTTTCTTTGTGGGTGTTAGAGACAACCCACTAACAAAGTCCATCGTTACTCGCTCCCACTTCTACAGCGGGATCATAATCGACTATAGCAAATTCGAAGGTAACTGATGCTAAGCCTTAACTTGCTGGCATGTCAGACATCGTGCCACAAAATCAATTACCTCCCGTTTCAATCCTGGCCACCAGTATAGTTCTCGAAGATCTCGGTACATCTTATTCCTACCGGGATACATAGCATAAGGGCTACTATGTGCCTCCCTCAGAATAGACTGCCTCAGATTAGTATCATTTGGCACACAAATTCGACCACAAAAATAGAGTACCCCATCATTATTTTACCCAAAGCCCTTAGTGCTGCAACTCTTAACCTGACAGAATCGAAGACCCAATGACTCATCCTCTAATTGCCAATCCCGAATCTGATCCATCCAAGTCAGCTTAACCTGTAGCTCAGCCAACAAACTTCCGTCGTTGAACAAACTAAGCTGAGCAAACATTACTCTCAGATCAGTCATCGCCGTATGGCTCAACGTATCAGCCACCACATTGGCCTTGCCAGGATGGCACTCAATAGTACAGTCATAGTCCTTAAGCAGCTCAATCCATCTACGCTGCCTAAAATTCAACTCCTTCTTAGTCAGGAGGTACTTGAGGCTTTTGTGATCAGTGTAGATAATACACCTCTCACCGTAGAAATAGTGCCTTCAAATTTTCAAAGTAAAGACTACGGTGACCAATTCCAAATCATGCGTTGGATAGTTTGCCTCATGCGTCTTGAGCTGACGAGACGTATATGCTATAACCTTACCATCCTGCATTAGAACACATCCCAAACTGACATGTGACGCATCACTGTACACCACAAACTCCTTCCCAGATTCAGGCTGTCTCAGAATAGAGCCTGAGTTAGAACAGTCTTGAGCTTCTCAAAGCTCTCTTGCTGTGCATCAGTCCATACAAATGATACACCCTTACGTAGAAGTTTAGTTAAGGGAATGGCAATCAAAGGAAACCCTTCGACAAATTAACGATAATATCTTTCCAAGCCTAGTAAACTGTAGATTCAGACACATTCTTGGGCTGTTTCCAATCCAACACAGCCTCAATCTTTCGAGGATCAACACAAATCCCCTCAACACAAACCACTTGCCCTAGAAAAGTTACTTCACGAAGCCAAAACTCACACTTACTTAGCTTAACGTAAAGTTGCTTCTTAAGTAGAATCTGAAGCACTACTCTGAGATGCTCATCATGCTCCTCTTATGTTTTAGAGTAAACCAAGATGTCATCGATGAAGACCACAAAGAGCCGATCCAAATAGGGCTGAAACACTCAGTTCATAAGATCTATAAATGCAGTCGGTGCACTCGTCAAACCAAAAGGCATAACTAGGAACTCGAAATGTCCATAACGAGTCATAAATGTCGTCCTATGCACATCCACCTTAACCTTCAACTGGTAATACCTTAAACGAAGATCTATCCTAGAGAATACTGAAGCCCCTTTGAACTATCAAACAAGTCGTCAATTCTTGGAAGTGGATACTTATTCTTAATGGTTAGCTTGTCCAACTACTGATAGTCAATACACATCCTCATGGTATCATCCTTTTTCTTTACAGATAGAACCGATGCTCTCTATAGGGACACACTAGGACGGATGAAACCTCAGTCTAAAAGTTCCTGTAGTTGAGCCTTAAGCTCTGCAAGCTCCTTTGGTGCCATGTGGTAGGGACCGATGGACATCGAAGCCGTACCCAAAAGAAGCTCGATCCCAAACTCAACCTCTTGGTTTAGAGGTAATCCTGTAACTCCTCAGGAAAGACGTCCAAAAATCCTTCACAGTTTTGATATCCCAAATAGAAGAGTCCCCAGAATCAAAAACACTTACATAGGCCAAGTACGCCTCACACCCTTTTCGGACCAGTTTCTCTGCCACAAGCACGGAGATCACATTGGACAAATAATCCTGACGCTCTCCGATCACAACCACCTCTTCATCTTCCTCAGTTCTCAAAACGACCCTTTTAGTTGCACAATCCAGACTAACCCGGTGCTTGACCAACCAGTCCATACCCAAAATCAGATCGAATTACCCAAATGGTAACTCTAATCACAAAATTAGTAGACTCTATAGGTAAAGTCTTACTAGATACTAAATTCATGCATACATAAGAATGAGTTGATCCTGGATCTATCAATGCAAACACATTAGTATCATAAAGAGTGAAAGTATCGGTGATAATATCTGGAGATGACGTTTCTTCATGAGCGCGAATAGCTTAGGCTCTAGTAAGTTGATAAACCGTAAAAGTAATATATTTTAACCCCATATTTAGTATGCTTTTGGATGATTTAAATGTAAAAAGGTGATTTTAATCCTTTCTTTTCATGTTTATACTCAGGAAAGCACTCGAGGATAAAAAGAACATAAAATAGGCTTAAAACGGAGTAATTGGGCCTTAGCAAGAAATCAACACCGCCTGGCCCAAATCCCACACGGTCGTGCATCATCCATTTCCCACAGGGACGTGCCTGGTGCTCTACATGTCCGTGTCCCAATCGACAGACTTGAAGCACGGCCTGAATCCCAACTTACACGACCGTGTCCAAAATGACAGAATCAAGGCAAGGCCTAACCACGATTCACACGGGCTTGTGCCATGGGCGTGCCCCTGCCGCGAGAATGAGCAGTTTCACTCAAAATTGGATGCTTGAAGCCAAAGAAACATACTCCTAAGTCTACTTAGACACCCTAAAAGTAATTCTACTTAAAGGAGGTACTTAGGAGCCAAGTATAGCATCCCAAAACCTATATAAACAACCCAAGGCAGACATTGAAAGGAGAGCTTTTTGCAGAGGCTTTTACCGAAGCTTTCATCTTTTAGGGAATCACTTGAAGATAACTAGTTGATCCATCACAAGAAGCTAGAACTCCATTCAAGATGGAGGATCTCTTTTTCAATTCCTTTAGGGGGCTTTAGGGATTTCTTATATTTTGTTTTATCTTTTCTATTAAGATGTTTTCTTATTTAGTTATGAACTAAACCCTTCAGATACCTGAAGGGGATGAAACCTATGATGGATTTTGTTATTTGATTTCTAAATTATATGATAAGCACTTAGTTTGTTCTTAATTATGTTGCTTAATTTAATTTGATGTGCTTAGGTGGAGGAGGAATAGACCCTACCTTAGAGTAGATCTAGCATAATTGAGCGGAGTTGATCGGGCGCCTAGAGATAGGGTTACTAGATTTTGCCGGATTAGGGTGAAACCTAATATGGGAATCCATTGATCGATTTATCGCATCCTTAGGGGGTTATTATAAGTGTAACACCCCAAACCCGGTCAATACGCCAATCGAATCGGTATGTCACTAAGGAAAATAATTTTTGAAAGAATCAATTAACAATTAAATTTTTGTGAAAACTCTTTGTAATTCTTTATTTGTCGAAAATAAGTTAAAATTGAAATTTACTTCAAATTACATAAAACTTTAAAACTTAGTTGATAAATCATATGATAGAAAACATTTATATCTTTTAAGAAAATTCAAATATCATTTTGGAAAATCCATGTGCAATTGAGTATAGAAACTTGAATTTTGGAAATCACTTAACTGCTGAAAACATTTAACTTGTAATTTTACTATTGAACTATTCATGTTACCCGATGGTAAGATTTTTAAAACCATTGCGAAGTTTTTAGTTTAGAAAACTTTGGGCTCAATTATTAAATTAACCAAGTAATTTAAAAGCCATATTTTAAACATAAAATAATCCAAAACATAATTAAACAGCCTTATTACAAATCCATAAAAATATGAAAACCAAATTAAAATAAAGTACCCAATTGGAAATTCATGTAAAACCAAATTTTATTGCATGGCCTCCTCGAGTTCATCCCGGCCTCATCCGCAAACTCACGAATCACCGAAAAGATAAGGAGAAGGTGAGTCACCAAGACTCAAAGCATATTCCCTCTTCCGTAAATACCACATACTTACACAAATTATAACAAAGCAACATATATGTATAATGCACCCAACCTAGCCATCCATAACTCCTTTTCTACCCTGTGGTACCAAACCACCGGTGGTGCTAAACCACCGTGACCGAAGTCACGATATAAATGTGATACTAAATCACCGTGACCAAAGTCACGAATAATCCATCTGGGGCCAACCCACGTGTGATACCAAATCATGGCGACGATCCCATATCTCAAAAGTGGGGCCAACCCACGGTGGTGTTAACCACGTGGACGAGTCGCTATGAGGTGCCAAACCTCCGTGTCCAAGACACGAATGTGATACCAAATTATCGGTGGTACCAAACCACCGGTGGTGCTAAACCACCGGTGACCAAGTCACGAATCATCAAGTTGTGGGGCCAACCCACGTGTGATACCAAAATCTTGGCGACGATCCCATATCTCAAAAGTGGGGCCAACCCACGGTGGTATTAACCACGTGGACGAGTCGCTATGAGGTGCCAAACCTCGTGTCCGAAGGCACTAATTGATACCAAATCACCGGTGACCAAGTCACGATATCAATCTTCCCTCCTCTCATCATACCCGCAATATGACATAATAATTGTGTATGCAGATGTCATGTATGCTGACATATATCAAATATAAGTATAACATGAATTACCATCATAATCAGATAGACATAAAACAACATAATCATGCTAATCAACCTCTAAGGGTATAACCGTAATTTTACCTACCAAGGGTATTTTCATAATTTATCCACCAAGGGTATTTTCGTAATTTACCCACCAAGGGTATTTTTGTAATTTACCCACCAAGGGTATTTTCGTAATTTACCCACCAAGGGTATTTTCGTAATTTAGCCACCAAGGGTATTTTTGTAATTTACCAACCAAGGGTATTTTTGTAATTTACCTACCTAGGGTATTTTTGTAATTTACCCACCAAAGGTATTTTCGTAATTTACCCACCAAGGGTATTTTCGTAATTTACCCACCAAGGGTATTTTCGTAATTTACCCACCAAGGGTATTTTCGTAATTTACCCACCTAGGTATTTTTCGTAATTTTGTACCGGAATGGCCTTTCTAAAGGTGCAAGGTCGCCTTGAGCGACTCAACTACCATTTTCTTGGCTCTTGGACCGTTGGGCCTAAAACCCAATTTCGGCCATTCGCCCACACGCCGTGTGGCCCACCTAGCACAAATCTATCCACGATATAAGTTCCACCTAGTCTAGTTCACTATATACTATATCATCATACAATTTATTCCAATTGGGCCTACGGCCCATTGGGCCCATTTTGGCCCATCGCATTTCAAGCAAATTTCAACCCACAAAAATACTCATCATGGCCTTAACTATC
Source organism: Gossypium rotundifolium (assembly GCA_025506655.1). Taxonomy (NCBI): domain Eukaryota; kingdom Viridiplantae; phylum Streptophyta; class Magnoliopsida; order Malvales; family Malvaceae; genus Gossypium; species Gossypium rotundifolium. The sequence continues at coordinate 165,181,700 of CP106729.1, read as the reverse complement.
GCGTTGAAGCCCCACACGCAGGCCGCACGTCAGGTACTACTATTGCCGGACTCAAGACTTCTGCATTTGCCGCTTCTACAACTAGAGTAGAGAGAGTTACACACCGACAGACTCGGTGCTAAAGCTGCGCCACGACCACTCCTCGTGCCCAACGCCCACCAAGGTATGTTAACCCTTCTCCTGGCATGCTCTTTATATAGCTAGCTCTTCACCTTCATTCCTTGTATCTTTCCGATGTGGGATCCCTTCATCAGTAGAGTTTAAATTCAACTGAAACTCTTACCGTCCACTCAGAAAATAAATACTCCTCGCTTCTCATGAGATTTGAACCTGTGCTCTCTTATAACATAATCCACGCCGCTAGCCACTTTACCAACTAGCTCCTTGTGCCTTAAACCATGCTAATTAAATATAACCCTATGGCCAAGGTCTAAATTCATTTAATAAAAATAATCAAAAGGAATGCAAACGCTACAACTAGAACCTTGACCTCCTTCCTTCCTTGTGGCGCCACTTTGCCACTACACCACACACACCACTTGTGTCATTTTCCTCCACATTTTATTCTTAAGGCCTACCAGCCAACCTCCAAGGTTTTCTTTCACCTAAAGCCAAAATTTTCCCAAAGCTAATATTTGATCCCGGACTTCATAGAAGCCCCCTAACCTTCCAAAATCGCTTATCTAAAAGGTCCAACTTGCACTTAAGTCGATCTCCTATTCTCCAAAAAATTTTAAACGCTACTACGCCTAAGGCCCATTGGGCTCAATCCTACTAGGCCTAATTTCAGGATGTTACAAATCTACCTTCCTTAAAGAAATTTCGTCCTCTAAATTTCCAACTAACTAACAATACACGTCCTAACCTACCACACTACGCTCACGCAAGACTCGATCTAATAACACTAATAAACCAAATCTCAAACTTCTTTCTCATAACTAGATAACTAAACACAAAAGCAAATCGATATTTATACATATAATTTCTATATCCAAACCAGCACACACAAAATAAATACCAAAAATACAATCATAACATTGTCTTAACAAACATAAAATAAGGAACTTACTTGATTTGGATGCGGAGACTCAAGGTGCCATACTTCCAAACAACATGTATTTTCAAACAAACTTTTTTGAACCCCATAACCCACAAATGAAGTTTTTGAAACCTAGGCTCGATACCAATTTGTAACACCCCAAACCCGGTCAATACGCCACGATCGAATCGGTATGTCACTAAGGAAAATAATTTTGAAAGAATCAATTAACAATTAAATTTTGTGAAAAACTCTTTGTAATTTTTTATTTGTTTAAAATAAGTTAAAATTGAAATTTACTTGAAATTACATAAAACTTTAAAACTTAGTTGATAAATCATATGATAGAAACATTTATATCTTCTTAAGAAAATTCAAATATCATTTTGGAAAATCCGCTTGCAATTGAGTATAGAAACTTGAATTTTGGAAATCACTTAACTGCTGAAAACATTTAACTTGTAATTTTACTATTGAACTATTCATGTTACCCGATGGTAAGATTTTTAAAACCATTATGAGTTTTAGTTTAGAAAACTTTGGGCTCAATTATTAAATTAACCAAGTAATTTAAAAGCCATATTTTAAACATATTCAAAACATAAAATAATCCAAAACATAATTAAACAGCCTTATTACAAATCCATAAAAATATGAAAACCAAATTAAAATAAAGTACCCAATTGGAAATTCATGTAAAACCAAATTTTATTGCATGGCCTCCTCGAGTTCATCCCGGCTCCTCATCCGCAAACTCACGAATCACCGAAAAGATAAGGGAGAAGGTGAGTCACCAAGACTCGAAAGTATATTCCCTCTTCCGTAAATACCACATACTTACACAAATTATAACAAAGCAACATATATGTATAATGCACCCAACCTAGCCATCCATAACTCTTTTTCTACCCTGTGGTGCCAAACCACCGGTGGTGCTAAACCACCGGTGACCGAAGTCACGATATAAATGTGATACCAAATCATTGGTGACCAAAGTCACGAATAATCCATCTGGGCCAACCCACGTGTGATACCAAATCATGGCGATGATCCCATATCTCAAAAGTGGGGCCAACCCACGGTGGTGTTAACCATGTGGACGAGTCGCTATGAGGTGCCAAACCTCCGTGTCCGAAGACACGAATGTGATACCAAATCACCGGTGGTACCAAACCACCGGTGGTGCTAAACCACCGGTGACCAAGTCACGAATCATCAAGTTGTGGGGCCAACCCACGTGTGATACCAAATCACCGGCGACGATCCCATATCTCAAAAGTGGGGCCAACCCACGGTGGTATTAACCATGTGGACGAGTCGCTATGAGGTGCCAAACCTCCGTGTCCAAGACACGAATGTGATACTAAATCACGGTGACCAAGTCACGATATCAATCTTCCCTCCTCTCATCATATACCCGCAATATGACATAATAATTTGTATGCAGATGTCATGTATGCTAGACATATATCAAATATAAGTATAACATGAATTACCATCATAATCGATAGACATAAAACAACATAATCATGCTAATCAACCTCTAAGGGTATAACCGTAATTTTACCTACCAAGGGTATTTTCGTAATTTATCCACCAAGGGTATTTTCGTAATTTACCCACCAAGGGTATTTTGTAATTTACCCATCAAGGGTATTTTCGTAATTTACCCACCAAGGGTATTTTCGTAATTTACCCACCAAGGGTATTTTGTAATTTACCAACCAAGGGTATTTTTGTAATTTACCTACCTAGGGTATTTTGTAATTTACCCACCAAAGGTATTTTCGTAATTTACCCACCAAGGGTATTTTCGTAATTTACCCACCAAGGGTATTTTCGTAATTTACCCACCAAGGGTATTTTCGTAATTTACCCACCTAGGGTATTTTTCGTAATTTTGTACCGAATGGCCTTTCTAAAGGTGCAAGGTCGCCTTGAGCGACTCAACTACCATTTCTGCCTTTATCGGACCGTTGGGCCTAAAACCCAATTTCGGCCATTCTGCCCACACGCCGTGTGGCCCACCTAACACAAATCTATCCACGATATAAGTTCCACCTAGTCTAGTTCACTATATACTATATCATCATACAATTTATTCCAATTGGGCCTCATTGGGCCCATTGGGCCCATTTCTACCATCGCGTTTCAAGCAAATTTCAACCCACAAAAATACTACCGATGGCCTCAACTATCGCGTTGAAGCCCCACACGCAGCGCCGCACGCTCGTGTGGCTACTATTGCCGTGACTGCACTTGGCATTTGCCGCTCTACAACTAGAGTAGAGAGAGTTACACACCGATAGACTCGAGCTAACCACAGCTGCGACCACTCTCGTGCCTAACGCCCACCAAGGTATGTTAACCCTTCTCTGGCATGCTCTTTATATAGCTAGCTCTTCACCTTCATTCCTTGTATCTTTCCGATGTGGGATCCTTCACAAGAGAGTTTAAATTCAAGTGAAACTCTTACCGGCCCACTCCGCAAAATAAATACTCCTCGCTTCTCATGAGATTTGAACCCGTGCTCCCTTATAACATAATCCACGCTGCTAGCCACTTTACCAACTAGCTCCTTGTGCCTCAAACCATGCAATTAAATATAACCCTATGGCCAAGGTTTAAATTCATTTAATAAAATAATCAAAAGGAATGCAAACGCTACAACTAGAACCTTGGACCTCCTTCCTTCCTTGTGGCCACTTTGCCACTACACCACACACACCACTTGTGTCATTTTCCTCCACATTTTATTCTTAAGGCCTAACCGCCAACCTCCAAGGTTTTCTTTCACCTAAAGCCAAAATTTTCCCAAAGCTAATATTTGATCCCGGACTTCATGAAGCCCCTAACCTTCCAAAATCACTTATCTAAAAGGTCCAACTTGCACTTAAGCCGATCTCCTATTCTCCAAAACATTTTAAACGCTACTAAGCCTAAGGCCCATTGGGCTCAATCCTACTAGGCCTAATTTCAGGATGTTACAATAAGAGAACGAGAGTTCCACTAATTAACCTAAGGTTAGACGTTATTCGCCTCGAGAGAGGGTTTAATATATGTTAGGGAGTCTCACGGATCAAACTAAGTAAAGAAATCATATGGTTTGGGGAATAAATAATAGGTGAAGTCATAGGTGGATTCTTCCTGAGGGTATCGTCTTCATCAACTGAGTTTTCCTAAAGTCTTTCTCCCATTCATTCTTTTGTCTTTACATTTTGTTTAAGTATTTCATTAGTTTAATAAACCAATCACTCCATATTTTAGGCTAAATAATAGAAAGAAAGTGAGTAGTAGTACTTTTAGGTTCCCTTGGGTTCGATAAGATATTCTTGCCTAAACTACACTACTATTCGATAGGTGCACTTGCCTCTATCATTGTCATAGTTATTCTACAGGTTCGATCATTCTTTTTATAAATTTTAAAACTCGACTGTTTGACATGATCAAGTTTTCGGCGCCGTTGCCGGGGACATCTAAAATATTAAGAAAGCTCTATTTCTATTACTTTAGCCATTTTTTTTTAAAATTTCACTTATTTTTATACATATATTTTTGTTTTTCTAAATTTCTTTCTTTCTTTTCACAGCAGGTACCTCTAGTTTATGACTAGAAGAAATCCAAAAGGACCATTAGAATACGAAAGTGACATTGAAGCTACCGCTCGCAAAAATCGCAGAGAAATTAGACAAGATCTAGACTACCAAGGAGAAGAACAACAAGACAAATCAAATCCTACTGAAGGGATGGACGAAAAAAATCCACCGCCTAATGTGCAAGAACAGAATGCTCCACGTACTACGTATGATTATGCTAAACCTAATTTAATAGGAGCAAAATCTAGTATTGTTAGGCCCGCTATAGCTGCTAATAATTTTAAATTAAAGATAAACACAATACAAATGATTCAACAGTTTGTTTAATTTGATGGTTTGCAGGATGAAGATCCAAACAATCATATATCTAATTTTTTAGAATTTTGTGATACCTTTAAAATAAATGGTGTTTCTAACGATGCCATACGTCTTCGGTTATTTCCTTTTTCATTAAGGAATAAAGCAAAGCATTGGTTGAACTCGCTACCACAAGGGTCAATCACCACATGGGATCAAATGACCGAAAAATTTCTTTTAAAATATTTTCCACCATCCAAAATGACTAAATTTAGGAATGACATATATTCTTTTGTGCAGAATGACGCAGAAAAATTATATGATGCATGGGAAAGATACAAGGATCTCCTAAGGAGATGCCCACACCATGGATTACCTTTGTGGCTTCAAGTCCAAACTTTTTACAATAGTGTGAATTCTCCAACTAGGCAAATGATAGATTCATTAGCCGGTGGAACTTTGAACAAAAAAACTCCTGAAGCGGCTTATGATTTTATTAAGGAGATGTCGTTGAACACCAATCAATGGCAAACCGACAAAATCACCGAGTTTTTAATATAGACGCAGTGACAATGTTGTCAACGCAGGTGGAGTTAATGAATAAAAAGATTGATAACTTATGTTCTTCGCAGGTACACCCAGTCATGCAATGCGAATTGAGTGGAAATGTGGCGAATTCTGAGTACCCACCCTACCAAACGGGTGCAAACAACGAGCAGACAAACTATATAGGTAACAATTTCAGATCTAATAATAATCCTTATAGTAACACTTATAATGCAGGTTGGAGGAACCACCCAAATTTTTCGTGGGGAGGACAAGGAAATCAAGGAAATCAAAGGCATCAACCTCCTCCAAATTACCAAAATCAACCCTATCCACAGGAAAAGAAGTCAAACCTTGAAGAGATGCTGACAAAATTCATGGCAGCCACAGATTCTCACCTCCAAAAGACTGAAGCAACACTTGATGAACAACAAAAATTCATCAAGAGGATTGAGGATCAAGTTGGAGAACTTACTAGGTCAATGGGACATCTCACAAAGCTGATTTCTGAACGTCCACAAGGACGTCTACCAAGCAACACAGAAATAAACCCAAAAGAGTAGATCAAGCCATCATAGCTCAAGAGGGTACAAAGGTAGACGACCCGACCTCAGTACAAGAAACCAAGGAAGGAAAAATAGAGGTAGCACAAGAGAGGCCAAAACCAGTAATCAAAGAGTACCAACCTCGCATACCTTATCCCGAAGCATTGAAAAAAGATGATTTTGAGGAACAATTCAGTAAGTTTTAAAACTTTTAAAGAAATTACATATTAACTTACCTCTTCTTGAATCTCTTTTTAAATGCCTGACTCAAGGAGATTTTTAAGACAACTCTTGACGAACAAAATCAAAATAGATGAAGAGCACCATGTGGAACTCAACGCAACATGCTCAAGAATGCTACGTAGCGTACTACCACGTAAACTAAAAGATTCAGGGAGTTTTACGATTCCATGTTTAATTGGTAGTCTAACTATTGATAATGCGTTAGTTGATTTAGGGGCAAGTATAAATGTCAAGCCTTATGCGCTATTTAAACGACTAGGTCTAGGGAAGCCCAAACAAACTAGGATGAGTATTAAACTAGCTGATAAAACTGTTAGAATTCCTAGGGGCATTATTGAAGTCATTTTAGTAAAAGTCGATAAATTTGTTTTCCCAGTAGATTTTGTTGTTTTAGACATGGATGAGGAAAATTCAATCCCTTTAATTTTAGGAAGACCTTTTTCTTGCAACTGCCAAGACTAAAATTGACGTTGCCACAGGAGAACTCATACTTCGTGTAGGAGATGAATCGGTCAATCTTTAAGCTCTTGACTCAACCAAAACAATAGAAGATGAAGGTAAGAAAGTCATTTCAATATATAACCAAATTGTTCAACCTTCATCGCAGGAAAGATCACAATGCATCAAAGCTGAGCCAACTCATAGTCCCCAAGTCGTCACAGAAGAATCACACCAGAAACAAAACCGTAAGATCGACAATTTAGAAGAGCAGAGGATACATACCAAAGAAAAGTTGGATCCACATGAAGCAAAACCAAAGGAACAACTAGAAGAGCTCATAGGGACATCAAATTACTTTAAAATAGGAGACTAGGTGCTGTTAGACAAAGTTGATCCTCACATCACTTCAACAGACCTGAAGAAAAAGGAAGAAATACTCCTTAAGGCTCACAATATTTTCCCACATGAAATAGTAAAGGTAAGCAATTCAATATTCAACAATTTCATGGTAAACACTTCTCGGCCTAAACTTTATCGTGAAAATAAAACTGTCAACAAGAGGGAAAATATTCAAACTTTTAAACCTCCTTAAATTTTTCAAAGTCAAGGACAGTCTAGCTTAAGACTATAAATGAGTGCTTCTCGGGAGGCAACCCGAGCACTAACACTATTTACTTTCAAATTTATTTTCTTTCCTTTCCTTCTCTCTTCTTTCAACATTTAAAACACAAGAATGTAGATTTTCAGGCCACACGGCCTTACACATGGCCATGCCCGTGGCTATGTGGACCACCGGAACCACCACACTGATAGAGTAGAGCCGTGCAAGTCAGTCCAAACACCCCCAACGTCACAGAGCCAACCACCCATAGCACGGGCACCAACAAAAATAGCATGACCGTACCTCACGATCATGCTAATATACTGACTTATTGAGCACGGGAAGACCACGCCCGTGCACACCAATCTTGCCCACATACTGGCTTTTTAGGAACGGGCGTGCCAATTGACAAACAGGCGTGGAAGAACTAACACACTCCACAACACGGTCGTACGAGGCGGCCGTGTGAATCGACACAACCTTGGTACACGGGCGTGGGAATGTGCCAGATTTGAAATCTTATTTAAATCCCCACAGCCTTTTCCCTTTTTCCCATCTTCTTTCTTTCTTCTCTTCCTTTCAAATTTTTCTCTGTTCATAGAAAAGGTCCAAGACTCTTGAGCAACACAAAAATCATGCTAAAGAAACGTAAGAAGGAAAGCATCGTCTCCTCAAAAGAGACCTCAAACATGAGTTCATGCTGGCAGCTTCAGCTAATTGCCACGCCAAGGGTTTCCGAAACCTTTTCATTTCTTGGTTTTAGATTCTAAAGGCTACTAGGGAATCACGCCACTTCCACCATCACCTACACTCCGCAGCCTTAAAAATCATACCCACCTCACGAACCATCTGCTAATAAGGACTCATTAGTCCATTAGTCTTTTCTTTAAATCTTAGTTTTCTTCTTAGTCTCCTTCTCTTTATTTCCTTAGTCTTTAATTATATTATTAGTATATTATTATTATTTCTCTAGATCTCTTGGCTATATCTTCGCAGGAAACCCAATTTCTTCATCTAGCAAATTGCTTTTCGGTAGCCACACCACCAGGCCCATAAAAAACACCATCACAGCCAGCAAAGACTCTAGGGATCATCTAGATTTTAGGGAGTATTACTTTCCCCACTTATCTTTTTGATTTGGCATGATCTATCTTTGTACATTGAGGACAATGTACATCTTAAGTGTGGGGGTAATAGTGCCTAACTTTTTGCATAATTCTCAAAACCCTAAAATTTAGTCTTGTTTTTAAGTAATTTTCTCATATTACTAATTAGGGTGAAACTTCTAATGATTTATGATTATTATTGATATGTTTTAGAATAAGTCATAGTTAATTGTGCATTGATGATTTAATTTGAAGAATACTAGAGAATCGAGCATGATAAGTCTACTTTCTAAAAATTAAAATTGATAGGTTGTTGAACCGAATTTGAGTATCATCTTGAAGTTCAAAATTTATAAGTATTGATGTCAAAAACACCCGAGTTGTGGAAACACCTGTTTCTTCCATATTTTGGACCTTAGCTCCATGAACAATATGCTACTACTGAAACATGGAAGAATTGAAATCTTAGATCAAAACACTATGTATGGATGGTATGAACTGCCTAAACAAGAATTCTTGAACAGTGAACAACCAGAGCTATTACTCACTACATCAAAAAATTTGTGAGATTTTGAGCCTTATAGAGCATATACCCTTTTTCGTGCTCACTTTATTGATTATGAGTGTGTCAACTTTGAACTGTTATTCTAGAACTTGCCTCGTTTATGCATTTCGAGACCACATTAATGATTTGATATACTGAGATGATAAAGGCACCTAGGTTTTAACCCATTCACTCCACTAAAAAGCCTACCTATCCAAATAACCCCTAGTGAACCCCGTTGAATCCTAACAACCTTTTTATTGACTCACCCACTAATATTAACCCAAAATCCCTTTGTATTTGTTATCAACATTCCTTTGACTACCCCTTTATCGAGAATTGATTTGATCAGTTGCCAAATCAGGTTATTTCAATTATCAAAGTTCCTTCTATTAAGTTTTTCTTAGTTTGTTCTTAAAAAAAATCCAAGTTTATTCAATATTAGTAGTATAAAAGAGCTTGGAACATTTAAACTCAAATTATTGAAGAAAAAGCTCGTATTAAAGTATTAAAAAAGAAATTTTAAGTGATGAAAATACTCTTTATTATAGAGCAATTCTCAATAATGGTATTATTAGTTTTCATTCGATGTAAATATTCATATTTAGTTCATTATTTCTAGTTAGGTAATTAGTCAAGTTAGTCTCGATTCTAACCCTCTAATTCAACCTTTATCCACACCTTTTAACCCTAGCCTCGTTACAACCTTGATAAAGACCTTTTGATCTGTGTATCATCTCATATACAGTGGTGGAGATTTGATTTTCAAGCAAGCCTATGGGATTAACTTTTCAGGTTCGACTTATGAGTGCTTATTCTTGAACCTTAAACACTTTGAGTGATTCTGTTGTGAGGATGTCAATCCTTGTCGGTTTAATTAAAGGTAATTACTTAGATAAGGGGAGACACCTATGTTTTCGTACTACTACAAATGTATGACTTATCTTGATTGAATCTTTAGGGTTCTTTTCGTTGAATTATCCATGTATAAATTATCTATGAATAATGATGAGACATTGTCGATAGGAATTATGAATTATGGAAAGTTCGTTTTAAGTGTGGGGGTATTTGATAAACCATAACCCCATATTTAGTATGCTTTTAGATGATTTAGCCCTTGATTTATGTAAAAAAGGTTCTTTTAATCCTTTCTTTTCATGTTTATACTCAGGAAAGCATCCGATGATAAAAAGAACACAAAACGGGCTTAAAATAGGGTAATTGGGCCTTAGTAAGAAATCAACACGACCTGGCCCAAATCCCACACGGCCGTGCATCATCCATTTTCCACACGGACGTGCCTGGTGATCTACATGGCCGTGTCCCAATCGACAGACCTGAAGCATGGCCTAAATCCCAACTTACACGGCCGTGCCCAAAACGATAGAATCAAGGCACGGTCCAACCACGATTCATACGGGCGTGTGCCATGGGCGTGCCCCTGCCGTGGGAATGAGAAATTTCGCTCAAAATTGGATGCTTTAGGCCAAAGAAACATACTCCTAAGTCTACTTAGACACCCTAATAGTAATTCTACTTGAAGGAGGTACTTAGGAGCCAAGTATAACATCCCAAAGCCTATATAAACAACCCAAGGTAGACATTGAAAGGAGAGCTTTTTGCAGAGGCTTTTACCGAGCTTTCATCTTTTAGGGAATCACTTGAAGATAGCCAGTTGATCCATCTCAAGAAGTCGAAACTCCATTCAAAATGGAGGATCTCTCCTTTTATTCCTTTAGGGGGTTTTAGGGATTTCTTATGTTTTGTTTTATCTTTTCTCTTAAGATGTTTTCTTATTTAGTTATGAACTAAATGCTTCAGATACCTGAAGGGGATGAAACCTATGATGGATTTTGTTATTTGATTTCTAAATTATATGATAAGTACTTAGTTTGTTCTTAATTATGTTGCTTAATTTAATCTGATGTGCTTAGGTGGAGGAGGAATAGACCCTACCTAAGAGTAGATCTAGCATAATTGAGTGAAGTTGATCGGGTGTCTAGAGATAGGGTTACGAGATTTTGCCAGATTAGGGTGAAACCTAATATGGGAATCCATTGATCGATTTACTGCTTCATTAGGGGGTTATTATAAGAGAACGAGAGTTCCACTAATTAACCTAAAGAGAGGGTTTAATATAGGTTAGGGAGTCTCACGAATCAAACTAAGTAAAGAAATCATATGGTTTGGGGAATAAATAATAAGTGAAGTCAGAGGTGGATTTTTCCTGAGGGTATCGTCTTCATCAACTGAGTTTTCCTAAAGTCTTTCTCCCATTCATTCTTTTATCTTTACATTTAGTTTAAGTATTTCATTAGTTTAATAAACCAATCTCTCCATATTTCAGGCTAAATAATAGAAAGAAAGTGAGTAGTAATACTTTTTAGGTTCCCTTGGGTTCGATAATATATTCTTGCCTAAACTATATTATTGTTCAATAGGTGCACTTGCCTCTATCATTATCATAGTCAGTCTACAGGTTCAATCATTCTTTTTATAAGTTTTAAAACTCAACTCTTTAACACGATCACAAGTGCTCTGGCCTCAGACCTCACAGTTGAATCCTTTATCGCCCCTCTACTACCACTTACATTTTCAGCAACTCTAGATGGTCTCCCTCTACTCATCGTGATACTTTGTCTAACATTCTGAACTTTATTTTTCTCATCCAGCTCAGGGCAATCTCGAATGAAGTGATATAACAAACCATATTTGTAACAAGCTTTATTAATTTTATTCCAGTATTCTCCAAAATACTGTTCCCCACACTACTGGCATTCGGGTTTGTTGTCTCGCACATTACCAACACTCGACATTGATGTAGCTTGAGCTTTTGAATCGGATTATTATTTTCTACAATCTCTACTCGAATTTTCATTTGAAGCATTTGGACGAGCGTATGAATCTCTGGATTTCTTTGGTGAAGATTGATGCAACTTACTGTAACAGTCCGATTTAGACCCTAGTTGGAATAGTGGTTTCGGTACCACAAAATTAAGTCAGTAAAATATTTTAATATTATTTTCTGTGTCTGCAGTATATGATTTAGCATGTGTGAAATTTTTGTGAATTAATTTGTCTGTTTTTCTATTTAATTTGAGCAACGGGCTAAATCGCATAATTTGTAAAAATAGCATTCTATTTTATTAATGGCCTAATTGACGTGACTTTTATATTTGAGGGCCTTATGAGGCAATTAGCCCATTAATAAAGATGGTGGATGGCCATGGATGGTTTTGCCTTTAAATAAATAAGTTTAATATGTTGTAATAAAAGGTTAATTTTGTAAATGGATTAATGATGTTAATTCATAATAAAACAAAAGAAAATTTGATAGTGGAAATGTTCATCCTCTTCCACTGATTTGAGAAAGAAAAAGAAAGGGTTTTAGCTCTTCAAATATTCGACTATTAAAGTCTTTGATTCAAGGTTAGTTTTTATTTGGTTTTTGATCATTTCTACATTTTTGCAATCGTTGCTTCGTAAAATTTGAAAACCATGTCTTAATTTTGAGAATTGATGATGTTTTTGAAACGAGCCTTTGATGAACTCATGTGTTTTATGATGTTTGATGGTGAATTATGAAATATATATGTTTGATTATCATAGTTTGTCTTTGGAGTTTTGTTTAATTTGAGTATTTTGGATTAAATTGAGAAAATGAAATTTTGAATGACTAATTTGTGAAATAAATGAAATGTATGGATTAATATGAGCATAGTGTCTATTCGGCTAAACAAGGGTAAAAACAAATTTGGTATATTTTGTGATTTTGTGAAATAGGGACTAAAATGTCCAAATGTGTAAATATGAGGGCTAATTTGCAAATTTCCCTAAATATGTGTATTGGGATTGAATTGCATGAATCAGTGAATAAAAAGGATAAATTTGAATATGTATAGATCAAGAACCAAATAAAATGGACTTAGATCGCGGGAAATCAAAAGTAATCGAGTAGTCGTATCCATTTCTGTTAAACTAAACTCGAGGTAAGTCAATATACAAATAAATGTATTTAAATTGAATTATTTGCGCACATATGAATTTGAATTGCTATGCATATCCATTGAGATGGAATGAATGTGAAATCCGAGTTTATGAATAGGTCGATAAGTTGTTAAAGTCCAAGAAGTCATGTATGAGCCTATGAATAGATATGATTGCATATGTCATGAAATAAGTGTCTGTTACGTGATATCATGTAAGACCATGTCTGGGACATTGGCGTTACTTCGATATTTCGTGTAAGACCATGTTTGGGACGTTGGCATCGGTATGAGATTTACGTGTAAGACCATGTCTAGGATATTGGCATCGTATTTGATTCGGTAAGACCCTGTCTGGGACAGTGGCATCGATATATGGTTACATGTAAGACCACTTCTGGGATATTTGCATTGTACAACTATTTCGAGAATTCTGAGTATCCTATTAGATTTCTAACAGTTAAACGGGAAAGTCTGAGAAAAAAATGACTATGTGATTTAAATATTTGTTTCACGTACGTTTGAAAAATGCACAATGTGTGTATGAAAGGTAAGTATTTATATAAACTTACTAAGGTGAATATGTGTATTGAAATAATGAGATAATATGTGAATATAAGCTTGGATGAGCTATGAGTATATGTGTTATTAGAGTTGAAGAATGTGGCAAGATATGGCTAAGTAAATGAGCCAAAGAATATGTGATGCATTTGCAATGAGCACAATAAATGTCATTATATCAATATGGTTATGTGCATTTTTATGCTAAGTTTATTTGTATATAGCTTACTAAGCTTTTTAAAGCTTGCTCTGTGTGTTTGTTCTATTTTATAGATCGTTAAAGCTACGAGAGGCTCGGGGACAATCGAGGATTGTCATCACACTACTCAAACTATTTTGGTATTTTGAAAATGTGTATATAGCTAAATATGGCATGTATAGGCTAGTCATTTTGGTATAAGTTTGAGATATGGTATTAGCCATGTGATGTGGCTAGTTTAATGTTGATAATATGCAATTGTGAATGTGATATATGAAGTTGGTTTTGTTATGATCCTATGGTTATAAAATGGTCAAGTTATTAGTAAGTATATGGATGAAATTTGAGTATGCATGTATGATCAAAGAAATGGTTATATGAAAGGTAAATGTGGATGGATCATGCTTGAACATATATGTGTTTTAGTTGTGCAATTTGGCATGATTGGAAATGAAATTGAATGTGGAGATTTGTTGATTATTTGACATGTTTTTGGTTGTCAAATGTTCATGAAATGAATTGGTATGTTGCTTGTAGGGTTGACCCTAGTGTGGGTGGCATTTTGGCCTTGCAAATAGTCTATTTTGCATACACGGCAGTGGCACATGGGCGTGCCTGGTAGCCGTGTGAATAAGTCAGTAGCTAGCCTAATTTTACACGACCATGGCACACGGGCGTGTCTAGTGGCCGTGCAGATAAGTTAGTATACATGCTCTGTTTTGGCACGGCTAGAACACATGGGTGTGTCTGGTAGCCATGGGAGGCACACGGTCTGCCCATATGGCCGTGTGACCTCTGTAACTTAGAAAAGTTTTAAATTTTTGAGAATTTTAGTATGTGTTTGGTTTAGTCCCGACCATATTCTAAAGCATGATTAAGGTCTCGTTGACCTATAAAAAGGACACTTTGATTGCGATTAATGAATTTTATTTTGATATGTCTATAAAAGTTTTTGATCTGTCTAGTAACTCCTTTAACCCTAATTCGACGATGAATACAAGTTAAGGGTGTTACATTTGATTAGTATCAGAGCTACACTTTAGCTGATTCTCGGACTAACGTAGCGTGTGAGAGTCTAGCTATACATGCCATATATCTGAAATGTGATAGTGTGACGAATCCTGACGTGGAAAATGTGATTTTCGTATAGTAATGGATCTCGAAAAGAGCCGTAGCTAACGATGTAGAAAGCAATACAACTGCTCCCGCTCAAGGGACAGCGCCATATGATTCGAGATCGGCTACTAGCGGTCAAGAGGGAGAAGCTAAATAGGCTTTCTTCTAGATGATGAGTGAGTGGTTCACTCAGTTTGTGAGGAATAATCCGACTGTTTCACAACCTCTGCCCAGAGTTAATCCCCCTCACACTTCAGTTGTGCCTCCGATTATGTATCCGAATCTGTTGAACAAGTCTTCGGTTGACAAAATCTGTAAGTATGGGGCTGAAGAGTTCAAGGCTACTAATGATGATGATGATATTGAAAAAGCCAAGTTTTGGTTAGAAAAAACTATTCGAGTATTTGATGAGATGTCTTTGACTCCGGAAGAAAGTATTAAATATGTTGTATCTTTGTTACGAGACACGGCCTATCAGTGGTGGAAAACTTTGATTTTTGTTATTCCGAAAGAGCGGGTCACATGGGATTTCTTTCAGGCTGAATGCCGGAAGAAATATATCAGTCAGAGATTCATAGATTAGAAACAAAAGGAATTTTTAGAATTGAAGCAGGGCCGCATATCTGTCACTGAATACGAACGAGAGTTTGTGAGGCTAAGTCAGTATGCCTGAGAATGTGTATCATCTGAAGCAATAATGTGTAAGAGATTTGAAAATGGCCTTAATGAAGATATCCGTTTGCTAGTCGGGATTTTGGAAATGAAAGAGTTTGTTGTGCTTGTTGACCAAGTGTGCAAAGATGAATCACTCGGGAAAGATAAAAGAAAAGCTGAGTCTGAAGCTAGAGATGTTAGAAAGAGATTTTCGGGAAATCATTTCAGTCTGCTTCTAAGAAATTCAGAGATGAAAAAAGTCGTCCGAGAGCTAATGTGGGACATTCGAGTAGAGATCAAGATAGATCACAGTTGAGCTCCAAAGCTCCAGCAACTTCGATAGCAAGTGTTGGAAATGTTCGATCTGAGAGACCTAAATGTAAGCATTATAGAAAAAGGCATTCGGGAAGTTGTAGATTAAATGATCAAGCCTGCTTCAGATGTGGATCATTAGATCATTTTATCCGTGACTGTCCAAAGTCTGTTGAGCAAGAGACTGCCCAAAATCTGAGATCTGATAATGCTCCAATGAGAGGTAGACCTTCCCAAAATGTAAGAAATCTTAGTGGTAGTTAGAGAACTACGACAGATACTGCTGTGAAATTGAAGCTAGAGTGCCTACTAGAGCGTATGTTATCCGAGCTCGTGAGGAAGCTTCATCTCTAGATGTTATAACGGGTACATTTACACTTTATGATACTTCTGTGATTGCATTGATAGACCCTGGTTCTACACACTCATATATATGCATGAACTTAGTATCCAGTAAGACTTTGCCTTTAGAGTCTACTGAGTTTGTTATAAAAGTATCGAACCCCTTAGGTAAAAGTGTCCTAGTTGACAAAGTATGCAAGAACTGTCTATTAATGTTTCGACCTATCTATTTTTCTACTGATTTGATGCTATTACCATTTGATGAGTTTGATATCATTCTGGGTATGGATTGGTTGACATTGCATAATGCTGTTATGAATTGTAAAAGAAAGACTATTGATTTGAGATGCTCGAATGATGAAATAGTTTGGGTTGAGTCTAATGATTTGGATGGATTGTCTGCTGTGATATCTGTGTTGAAAGCTCAAAGATATGTGAAAAAGGGTTATGAAGCTTATTTTTCCTATATAATTGATTCGAAAATGTCTAAAAAGAAAGTTGAGTCAGTGCTAGTTGTTTGTGAGTTTTTTGATGTGTTTCCTGAAGAAATACCTAGATTACCTCCGATACGTGAAGTTGAATTTGGTATTGATCTGTTGCCTAGTATGACACCTATTTTGATAGCTCCGTATAGAATGGCACCAACAGAGTTGAAAGAGTTAAAGTCATAGCTGAAAGAGTTGACTGACAGAGGGTTCGCCAGACCGAGTTTCTCACCTTGGGGTGCTCCTGTTCTGTTTGTGAAAAAGAAAGATGGTATGATGAGAATGTGTATTGATTATCATCAGTTGAACAAAGTAACAATAAAGAACAAATATTCGTTACTAAGAATAGATGATTTGTTTGATCAGCTAAAATGAGCCACCGTATTTTCAAAGATAGATATGAGATCGGGTTACTACCAGTTGAGGGTAAAGGACTCAGACATTTCGAAAACTGCTTTCAGAATGAGGTACAGACATTATGAGTTTTTCGTTATGCCTTTTGGATTAACAAATGCTCCTACTATTTTTATGGATCTGATTAACAGAATTTTTAGACTGTACCTAGATCGATTTGTTGTTGTTTTTAGTGACGATATTTTAATTTATTATCGAGATGAAATTGAACATGCTGACCATCTGAGAATCGTGTTGCAAACTCTGCGGGATAAGAAATTGTATGCAAAGTTCAGTAAATGTGAATTCTGGTTACGTGAAGTTAGTTTTCTAAGGCATATTGTGTCAGCATCAGGAATACGAGCTAATCCGAGCAAGATTTCTACTATTTTGGAATGGAAACCTCCTAAGAATGTATCTGAAGTCAACTGTTTTTTGGGACTTATTGGTTATTTTTGAAGATTCGTAAAAGGCTTTTCGATGATTGTAACTCCGCTAACTAGATTGCTTCAGAAAGATGTGAAATATGAATGGTCCAATAAATGTTAGAAAAGTTTTGATCGATTGAAAACTCTATTAAATGAAGCTCTAGTTTTGGTACAGCCAGAATCAGGCAAAAAGTTTGTAATTTACAGTGATGCTTCGTTGAATGGTTTGGGATGCATACTGATGCAGAAGGCAAAGTCATAGCTTATGCCTCGAGACAATTGAAGTCGTATGAAAAAAATTATCCGACACACGATCTTGAATTAGCTGCGATTGTATTCGCATTAAATATTTGGTGACATTATCGTTCGGTGAGAAATGTCATGTATTTTTAAATTATAAAAGTCTGAAATATCTGATGACCCAGAGAGATTTGAATCTACGACAGAGAAGATGGTTAGAGCTATTAAAAGATTATGAACTTGTAATAGATTATCATCCAAGTAAAGCTAATGTTGTAGCTGATGCTTTGATTCAGAAATCACTGTCTGCTTTATGTGCTTTGAATGCTTAATTAGATTTGTCTGATGATAGTTCAGTGATAGCTGAATTGAAAGCAAAATCGTTGCTTTTACAGAAGATATGTGATGCTCAAAAGTAATAGTGAAATGTTAGCGAAACGAACTCAGTGTAATTCGAACTCTGATTTTGAATTCCGAGTTGATGTTGATGATTGTTTGAGATTTCGAGATCGTTTATGTGTTTCGAGAAACCCAGGGTTGATTCAATTAATTTTGAATAAAGCACATAACAGTCGACTATCTGTTCATCCGGGTAGTACGAAGATGTATCATGATCTGAAGCAACATTATTGGTGGTCTGGTATGAAATGAGATATCTCTGACTTTGTGTGGAAATGTTTAATCTATCAACAAGTTAAGGCTGAACATCAGGTTCCATCTGGTTTGCTACAACTGATTCTGATTCTCGAGTGGAAATAGGATAGAGTGACAATAGATTTTGTTTCGGGATTACCTCTGACTCCGATAAAGAAAGATGTGATTTGGGTTGTAGTTGATCGATTGACGAAATCCACCTATTTTATTTTGGTATGATTTGATTACTCACTTGATAGATTAGCTGAGCTTTATGTTTTTGATATTGTGAGATTGCTCAGAGTGCCATTGCCTATTGTGTTTGACAGAGATTCGAGGATCACATCAAGGTTCTGGAAGAAATTGCAAGAAGTTTTGGGTAGGAAATTACTTTTTAGTATCACTTTTCACCCAAAGATAGATGGTCAATCCGAGCGGATTATTCAGATTCTCAAGGACATGTTGAGATGTTGCATCCTTGAGTTTATTGGTTCGTGGGATCAGTACCTGCCATTGATTGAATTTGCGTACAATAATAGTTTTCAGTCGAGCATTAGAATGGCACCTTATGAAGCTTTGTACGGACGTAAATGTCAAACACCTTTATATTGGACTGAGCTTAGTGAAAGTAAGTTACATGGGGTTGATCTGATAGAAGAAACTGAACAAAAGTGAAAGTAATCCGTGACAGTCTGAAAGCAGCATCTGATCATTAGAAGTCTTATGCAGACTTGAAACGAAAAGAGATTGAATTTGAAATCGATGACAAAGTTTTCTTAAAAGTGTCTCTGCGGAAGAAAGTACTCGATTCGAACATAAAGGCAAGTTGAGTCCACGGTTTATCGGACCGTATGAGATAATTGAACATATTGGTCCAATTGCATATAGATTGTTGTTGCCCTCTGAACTAGCAAAAATACATAATGTATTCCATGTTTCAATGCTTCATAGATACCGATCTGATCCATCACATGTGATTACTCCGTCTGAAATTGAAATTCAATCTGATATGACTTATGAGGAAGAACCGATCCATATCCTAGCTCGTGAAGTGAAAGAGTTGATAAACAAGAAAATTTCATTAGTGAAAGTGTTATGGTATCGACACGGAATAGAAGAGGCTACGTGGGAGCCTAAAGATTTAATGAGACAGCAATATTCAAATATACTTAACGGTAAGATTTTCAGGGAGGAAAATCCCTAAGGAGGGAGAACTATAACAGTCTGGTTTAGACCCTAGTCGGAATAGTAGTTTTGAGTCCACAAATTCGAGTTAGTAAAATATTTTAATATTATTATATGTCTGCAGTATATGATTTACCATGTGTGAAATTTCTGTGAATTAATTTGTCTCTTTATGTGATTAATTTGAGCAAAGGGCTAAATCGCATAATTTGTAAAAAATAGCATTCTATTTGATTAATGGCCTAATTGATGTGGCTTTTATATTTGAGGGCCTTTTGAGGCAACTAGCCCATTAATAATGATGGTGGATGGCCATGGACGGTTATGCCCTTAAATGAATAAGTTTAATATGTTGTAATAAAAGGTTAATTTTGTAAATAGATTAATGATGTTAATTCATAATAAAACAAAAGAAAATTTGATAGTGGAAATGTTCATCCTCTCCCACCTATTTGAGAAAGAAAAAGAAAGGGTTTTAGCTCTTCAAATATTCAGCTATTAAAGTCTTTGATTCAAGGTTAGTTTTTGTTTGGGTTTTGATCATTTCTATGTTTTTGCAATCGTTGCTTCGTAAAATTTAAAAATCATGTCTTAATTTTGAGAATTGATGATGTTTTTGAAATGAGCCTTTGATGAACTCATGTTTTTATGATGTTTGATGGTGAATTATGAAATATATATGTTTGATTATCATAGTTTGTCTTTGGAGTTTTATTGAATTTGAGTATTTTGGATTAAATTGAGAAAATGAAATTTTAAAGGACTAATTTTTGAAATAAATGAAATGTATAGATTGATATGAGCATAGTGTGTATTCAGCTAAACATAGGTAAAAGCAAATTTGGTGTATTTTGTGATTTTGTGAAATAGGGACTTAAATGTCCAAATGTGTAAATGTGATGGCTAATTTGCAAATTGACCTAAATATGTGTATTAGGATTGAATTGGATGAATTAGTGAATAAAAGGGTTAATTTTGAATATGTATAGATCAAGAACAGAAGAAAACGGACTTAGATCGTGGGAAATTGAAAGTAATCGAGTAGTCGTATCCGTTTTCGTTAAATCGAACTCAAGATAAGTCAATATACAAATAAATGTATTTGAATTTAATTATTTGTGTACATATGAATTTGAATTGCTATGAATATCCATTGATATGGAATGAATGTGAAATCCGAGTTTACGAATAGGTCGATAAGTTGTTAAAGTCCAAGAAGTCTCGTTTGAGCCTAGGAATAGATAGGATTCCATATGTCATGACATAAGTGTCAGTTATGTGATATCATGTAAGACCACGTCTGGGACGTTGGCGTTGATTCAAGATTTCGTGTAAGACCACATCTGGGACGTTGGAATCGATATGAGTTAGACCATTTTGGGACATTGGCATTGTATTTGATTTGTGTAAGACCCTGTCTGGGACAATGGCATTGATATTTGGATACATGTAAGACCACGTCTGGGACGTTGGCATTGTACAACTATTTTGAGCATTCTGAGTATCCTATTAGATTCCTAACGGCTCAACAGGCAAGTCCGAGAAACAAATGATTATGCGATTTGAATATCTATTTTAGGTGCATTTGAAAAATGCATTATGTGTGTATGAAAGGTAAGTATCTATATGAACTTACTAAGGTGAATATGTGTATTGAAATGATGAGATAATATGTGAATATAAGCTTGGATGAGCCATGAGTATATGTGTTATTAGAGTTGAAGAATGTGGCAAGATATGGCTAAGTAAATGAGCCAAAGAATATGTGATGCATTTGCAATGAGAACTATAAATGTCATTGTATCAATATGGTTATGTGCATTTTTATGCTAAGTTTATTTGTATATGGCTTACTAAGCTTTTGAAAGCTTGCTCTGTGTGTGTTTGTTCTGTTTTATAGATTGTTAAAGCTACAAGTGGCTCGGGGACCGTCGAGGATCGTCATCACACTACTCAAATTATTTTGGTATTTTGAAAATGTGTATATAGCTAAATATGGCATATATAGGCTAGTCATTTTGGTATAAGTTTGAGATATGGTATTAGCCATGTGATGTGGCTAGTTTAATGTTGATAATATGCAATTGTGAATGTGATATATGATGTTGGTTTTGGTATGATCCCATGATTATAAAATGGTCAAGTTATTGGTAAGTATATGGATGAAATTTGAGTATGCATGTATGATCAAAGAAATGGTTATATGAAAGGTAAATGTGGATGGATCATGATTGAACATACATGTGTTTTAGTTGTGCAATTTGGCATAATTGGAAATGAAATTGAATATGGAGATTTGTTGATTATTTGACATGTTTTTGGTTGTCAAATGTTCATGAAATGAATTGGTATGTTGCTTGTAGGGTTGACCCTAGTGTGGGTGGCATTTTGGCCTTGCAAATAGTCTGTTTTGCATACACGGCGGTGGCACACGGGCGTGCCTGTAGCCATGAATAAGTCAATATCTAGCCTAATTTTACACGGCCATGGTACACGGGCGTGTCTGGTGGTCGTGCGGATAAGTCAGTATACATGCTCTGTTTCGGCACGGCCAGGACACATGGGTGTGTCTGGTAGCCGTGGGAGGCACACGATCTACCCACACGAGCATGTGACCTCTGTAACTTAGAAAAGTTTTAAATTTTTGAGAATTTTAGTATGTGTTCGGTTTAGTCCCGACCCTATTCTAAAGCATGATTAAGTTCTCGTTGACCTATAAAAAAGGACACTTTGATTCCGATTGATGAATTGTATTATGACATGTCTGTAAAAGGTTCTGATCTGTCTGGTAACGCCTTTAACCCTAATCGATGACGGATACGGGTTAGGGGTGTTACACTTACTCATTTATCTTTGTCTCGAGTTTCTAGCTTTTGAATCTGCCTTTCTCTTTTCTTTGCTAAGATCCTCGACTTTACAAGCCCTTTTAACCAACACAACAAATTCTTTCAACTCTAGAATTCCAACTAGTAGTTTTATATCTTCGTTTAACCCATCAACGAACCGTTTACACATAATATCCTTAGTAGACACACTCAGTGACAGTTATACGACCCTATTTTAATTCTAGAAACTCTTTATTCTTTTAATCAAGGAATCGCTGACTTATATATTTATTTCGAAACTTCGTCTGAAAGAATTCCCAAGTAACTCGTTCTTTTGGAACCATAAAATCAATGAGTTCCACCATTGATAAGCGATGTCTTTAAGCAAATATACAACACATTTAATACATTAATCAAGAGTACAAGACAATTCATTGAATACCTGAATCGTATTTTCGAGCCAAAACTCAGCTCTCTCAGCATCATCATCAACAGTAGCCTGGAACTCTTCAGCCCCATGTTTACGTATCTTATCTACTGGCGGCTTATTCAACCGTATTAGATCTATAACTTGAGGAACAATAGGGATTTGTTGAGGAATAGGTTGGGGTGGAGGTTGTTGAACAGCAGATTTGTTCGGACATACTGAGTGAACCACTCGTTCATCATCTGGTAAAAGGCTTCTTTAGCCTAACCTCCGTGACTACTCGACACGGGCCTAGATTCAGTAAGCGCTGTCCCTTGAGCTCGAGCGGGTGCATTACTCTCTACATCATCAACTATTGCTCGCTCGGCATCCATTACTATCCGAAAACACAGTTTAAGCTGTCAGGAATCATCACACTATCACAGAGTATATATGGCATGTATAGCTAGATACTCGCACATGCTACATCAGTCCTAGAATCGACTAAATCGCCACTCTGATACTAATAAATGTAACACCCCTCACCCGTATTCACCATCAGAATAGGGTTACGAGGTATTACCAATTAGTTCAAGACATATAGCATACATTTATTAAGTATAAAGCATTTATTCTCATAAAGCTCTCAACACAACTACATTGTCCCCTATAAGGGCCTACGAGGGGCCTTAAATATACTTTAGATGTGGTTCGGGATTAAACCGATAACATACAAAATTCTTGGAAAACATAAAAATTTCTCAATCATTCAGGGGTCACATGCCTGTGTGAATAGGCCGTGTGCCACACATGACTTCAAACATGCCCGTGTCACAGGCCGTGCTTGGGTTACACGGCCGACCACACGCCTGTGTGTCTAGCCAGTGTGCCCTTCGAAGTGGCCACACACGCCCGTGTGCCAAGCCGTGTACTAGGCCATGCCAAACCTGCAGGGTACACTGACTTATGCAACACGGCCAAGTCACACGCCCGTGTGCTAGGCCTTGTGCCATTTAGGGGGTATACTGACTTGTGCCACACGGCCGGTCACACGTCCGTGTGTGAGACCGTGTGGAGCATACTGACTTCATATTTATATCAACACCAGAGGACACACGGCCATGTAACATAACTGTGTGGACAAAAATAGGCTATTTTCCAAGCCATTTTGCCACCCCCAAATTACCATCCACCTACATAACTCAGATGGCACATAATAATAGCATAGTTGGGCATTCCAAGCAACCAAATCAAGATCAAAACATGCTTTCCCAATATAAAAAATGCAAGTATCTAAATACTAAATTAGGCCATTCAAATTCATACCAAAAACTCATCATCATAATCCATCAATGTAGCTACCATCAAATATGCATTATTTGCCTTAATTCACTAGCATGTCAATACTCAAAATGCTACTATTTGATATCCATAATACCTATCATTAACAAACATCACTATTTCATTCACCAACTCATAACATAAGCCATTTTCACAATTATAAACACAACCTAATCAACCAAAATATGGCAACTTCCTTGGCTATATACAAACCAAACATAGATATTCGTAAGCCAACTCAAATGGCTACATCATTCAACAAAATGACTCAAACCTATACATGCCATATACCAAATATACACAATTCAAAAGTATCAAATAGATATTCGATAGTGCGAGGATGTTCCTGACGACTCCCGGATCCAAGCTAGCCATGATTCACAATAAAACATAGAAAAATAACACAAAGTAAGGCTCATAGCTTAGTAAGTTTGTATTAACGTAATGAACAACTTCACCAATCATTCAAAATTCAAATAATATAAATGTAAGATAAAAAAATACATTAAATCTCAAGCCATCAAATGGTCATTCACATAACTTACCAAGAAACTCATCAATTCCATAGTTTTAATACTCAATTCATTATCGTACGTACCTATACCATCTCGTACCAATCTCATACTCAACCATATCTTTCATCTACCCATTGAACCATTCAAAATAAAAGTCGGATACTCAAAAAACTCAATTGATAAGTACCTATACCATGGCCCGAAGCCAAATCAAGGTAACTTATCCCAGAGTACCTATACCATGGCCCGTAGCCAAATCAAAATAACTCCTTTCTGAAATATCTATACCATGACCCGTAGCTAAATCAAGGTATCACACACACCCGTAGTGTCGATATCGTGGCCCGAATCCAACACAACAACCTAATGACATGTCACTAGCATCCTAAACTATTCCTAAGGTTCAATCGGGAATTTACACTTGTCAATTTCATCGTCGACCATATCCGTAGAGGCGTATTCATAATTCAAATATTATTCATATTTCATAGACGCAGTTTATGCGATATCAAAGCATTTAAGATATACTTATAATGATATTACTACATACAAACTTACCTCGGGTACGAAAACGGCGAAATGAGTCAATTTCTCGATAATCTTGCCTTTTCCCCGATCTAATTTTGGATTCCTCTTTTCTTGATCTAAATATAATCAAAATTAACTTATTCAATCTCATATTCTTTCAATTTAGTCCAAAACACATATTTAGACCCTTTTTACACATTATCACCTAAACATTCACATTTAATCAATTTAGTCCCTATTTCACAAATACACAAAATTCACACAATTCAACATAACTCAAGATTGGCAAAATTACATATAGGTCCCTAGAAGCCCAAAAATTTCATTTATTTCACATTTTTAACCCCACAATTTTCATATTTCACAATTTAATCCCTATAATGCATTTTCATTAAAAATCACTTAACAAAACTTGTAAAGCTATCTTCAAGCTTTCATATTTCAACATTAAACATCAAAGAACACATATATTCAACAATGGAAACTCTCAAAATCTTTAACAATTTCGAAATTAAAGGTACGAGCTAGCTAGATTGAGCTGTAATTATTACAAAAACATAGAAATCATCAAAAACGGATCAAAAAATTGTACCTTAATTGAAAATTATAGCACATCCGAATGAAGAGAAAAGAAATGGCTTTCCATAGACCTAAATTTCAGTTGAACAAGATGATAATGAAGCTTTAATTAGCTTTGTTTTATTTATTTTAACCTTCAATAACCAAATTACTAAACTAACCTTATTATAATTCATTTAATGTCCATATAAGTCCACTAATATTAAAAATGGTCTAATTATCACTTAAGGCCATCATATTTTAAAGTCAAAGCTATTTGACACCTTTAACAAGTAGAATGCAACTTTTGCATTTTACGTGATTAAGTCCTTTTTCTTAAATTGAGCAATTAAACAGTAAAATTAGCTTACAAATTTTTCACACATACATGCTATCCTACTATAAACACAAAAAATAATATTAAAATAATTTTCTAACGCCAAATTTGTGGTTTCAAAATCACTATACTGATTTAGCTAAAATCGGGCTGTTACATCAATTGGCCCTTTTTTTAACTTATAATAGTAAACCTTCAAGATGCAATGTGTGGGTTTTGTGTGAGGTTTTATTCTATTAGATGTTCTCTGTAATTAGCATGGTGTAAGTAGCATCACAACTCACAAACACAGTATCAAATAGTAACCATTATATTTTGACTTTTGTCTTTATTACCTTTTTGGTTTTCTTATTTTGGTACAAATACATGTTAAATATTTAAATTTTATTTTAGTTATGTACATTAATTTAATTCTATTTTCCTTTTATTTCCTTTATTTTTAATGAAAGAAGTTAGAAAAATATTTGATTTCATAGTATTTTTTTATTCGATGATCTTGTAAATACTTCAAGATGCAATTAAAACTAAAGAAAAGAATAGAAAATACATAGATATATGTTGATTTTTTAAACTTAATAATAGATAAAAATAAATTGTTTATTTCATTATTTTTCTTATAATATAATTATTATATTTAATAATTGGTGATATCAAATTTAATCTAAAACTTTAAATCGATACTCAAATAGATAGGGGGTGATAAAGTAGGTGACACATACTTTTGCATCCACTAATTGTAACAGCCCGATTTTGGGCCTAGTCGGAACAGTGATTTTGAGACCATAAATTTGACGTAATAAAATTTATTTTTATTATATTTTTATGGTCTACAATTTCACAAAATAATTTCGTGAAAATTTTGTTCTAAAATTTTGACGTTTGGGCAATTAATTTAGTCAAAAGGACTAAATTGTAAAAAGTGCAAAACTTGAGTTCTAGAAGTTAGAGGTGTCAAATTGCTATGAAATTTTAAAGTAGAGGTTATTAAATTGTAATTAGCCCATTGATTAAATTTTTGGACAAAAATGGATATGGTGTATGTTAGATAAGATATTTTTTGTAAGGGCATTTTGGTCCTTTTGTAAATTAAATGAATTAAAAACAAAATTAAAATGCCAAATTTGTCCATATTCTTAATATGGATGAAATTTACCAGGAGAAGACTTGGCTAGGGTTTTCTCAAATTTCCAAGCTCATGGTAATTCTTTTCTAGCCCTATTTTTCAAGTTATTTACGGCTCTGGAGTCTCGATAGTTCGATTTAGCTTATGCTACCAATAATTCATGCTAGGGTTCATCTTTGGAAAATTACCCATATGTGAAAAGTGTGTATTTTGATGTTTTATGGCAGAATATGAAGCTTGAAATTATGTTAAAGAACTTTTGCTAAGCGGTTTTAAGTGAAAACGAGTAAAACAACATAATCAGTAAAAATACCTAATGTTCATAAGTGTATGTTAGAGTAAGAATTTGATGTTTCCATAGAAGGGAAAAATTATCATCATGTCATAAAACATAAGAAAAAGGAATAAAGTTTAATTTACGAGCTTAGGGGTAAAAGTGTATTTTTTGAAAAGTTAGGGGGTAAAATTATAAATTTGCCATAATTTGATATGTGAATTGAATTGATTAGTGTGTTGATAAAATGTGTTAAATGAGTGTTATTTGACATGTTAGATCAAGAAATTATGAAATTTGGACAAAGATCGGGGAAGAACAAAGTTGTGGGCTAAGTCGGGAAAATTAGCCGTTTCGGCATTTGAGGTAAGTTGGTGTGTTGATAATAATGCAATAATGTTGTAATTTATATTTGAAAGCAAATGAAACACCCCAAACCCAGCCCACAATCCCCGACCGGATCTGACATGTTCCTTAAGAAAAACTTAGCTTTATCTCGTTTCATCTTCTTATAAAATAGGACGATTTTAATAAAAACAGGTTTGTATTTTTATCGAGTTGAAAACCAAGATACCGTTCAAGTTTGTATTTCATTAAAACGCTTACTTTATATCTCAAAAATTAAAAGATTTTCCTGCTTCTAGAGCTCATTAGATTGAAAACCGTAAGTTGAGTAGGTGATAAAACATTTGAAGTTTCTTTAAGAAAAATATTTAATTACTTGTTTGTTGTTTATCGTATGGAAATAAAATTTAATAAGAAAAATTAAGCAGTTAAGTAATGGCCTTATTACATCTTAAAAACCAAAATAAATCCCGAAAGAAAACATACTAAAGAAAACGAAAAGAGTTCCCTTATATGAAAACCCGAAATTTCGCTGAGCATGGCCACCACATAGTCCCTGCCGACCCGGTCCATTGCACTATGTATCACCTACAAAATGTTAGCCTACGAAGGGTGAGTCAACAGACTCAATGTGTAACAACCAACACAGGTTCCCAATCGATTATAGCCTTTATTATAACATTTTGGGCAAAGCCCATCCAGAATCATTATCGGCCATAAGCCTATATCACAGCATATTAAATCACATGTATATAAAAGCAATGATCCAACCCGAACCCACCTAGATATCCAACCTTTACACACCACCCGTACCAGCCAATCACACCAATGGGGATTACTAAATCGACCCTCCATCCGCTACACACCCTCGAAGGCAGTCGCTGCAGTCAACTGCACATCGCCCTTAATACGTGGCATAGCCACCGAATAATGTGACAACGTCACCGAATCATAATATTGTGACATGAGTCACCGAATAATGTGGTAAAACCACCGGAACACTTCCCCTTTACATTATGTAACACCCACAAACCCGGCCCACGAGCCCTGACCGGATCTGGTTAGGTCATTGCGAAAAGACGGTTAAAAATCTTTTTGACTTTAGAATAAAACATGAAAATTTGGTTAACTTTTGAAAACCATGTCCGTTTAAAATTATAAGTAAAACTTTGTTATTATAAAATGTCCATATTAAAACTTTAGTATATAAATATATATATCTTGAATAAATAGATTGCTAAAAGTAAAATAAAATCATCTTTATATAGTAATTTAATTTTAATCTAACCACAATTAAAATAATACCAAAAATAGTAATAAGGCCCTTATTACAACCGTTATTTAAACAAAATACTTAATATCAAAATTTCATAAAATAATCAAAATCTCTTCTTCTCATGATGGCCACCTCGTATCCACTCCAACCCGGTCCAAGCTCATGAATTACCGAAATGGTTAAGAAAAATTGGGTGAGTCCACGGACTCGGTGCATAATCATCACACATGCCTCCACATATAGGCTTGGCCCATATCCCACAGATCATACAAATAAATATGCAATTCTGAAACCCAACCCAACCTAAGTCCATCCGTTACACCAACCTTAGCAGACTCCTGCTCAAGGCCGTGGCTAATCCACCGATCGCAACCGAGTGATCCCACATATCTTACCTCGGCAGACCTATGCACAAGGCCGTGGCTGAGCCACCGATCACATCAGTGATCCTCACATTAATCTGACTACGGTGATGCACATAGCCCTCAACCGCCGAGATGAGCACCTAGCCAACATCTCCCTTGATGAAGCACACAGCTAATCATCAAGCGCTAATGTAGCACGAGGCTAACATTAGACCACGTACATAAATATGTACACCCATCCTTCCTTGATCAAATCCAAGCCCCAAGCATATATGTTAATGTATCTTATCAAATCAACATGTAGAATGAATATACATCACATGCTCATTATCATATCACACAGGCACCATAAATAATTTAATATCACATATTACTGACCTGTTAACCGAATACCCCAAACGTGGGTATCCACCACTTTAGCCTTTATTGTCGGCTATCCCACATCATACACCAAGTATATGTACATATATATCAATACACAAAGCAGAGAAAGCAAGTGCGATAATTACGCATCTGATTATCACACTCGATTAAAACCCGAACCCACGTCTAACGATTTGCACCTTTGCGATTGTAGAACTTCTTCCTACACCACCTAAGTCAGAATCGGCTAACATAATATACCAAAATGGCCTATGGCCGAATGTAACCAACTCCCTTACCTAATCTTTCCAAAACCGAAATACCGCTTGCTCCTTGAGATCATCAAAATCCCTATTTGCCATTGTTAGTATCGCTATACACAATAATCAAGAAAGATGGCTCTTGGCGAATAGTACATATCACCCTACCTTAATCTCGCAAATCCGAAAGACTCCTCTTGGTTCGCCACAAGACTAAAGGGGTTAGATTTTGGTTTCGACTAACCAAAGATAAAAGAAAGAAGAACAACGTTAAAGAGTTTCTTACCACACTATCGGAACCGATCGAATTGCTTGCATCCAAAGTCTCCTTGAACACTTTGAGAGATTCGCTATGGCTTTAAAGGTAATGAGATATTCGCTCTTGAAAACAACAATGGTAAAGGAAGGATGCTTGATGAGGCTTACTTAGAAATTGACTAATGCTCTTAAGAGGTATTCGGCTATACCGGAGAATTAGTAGAAATTAAGGTTTGAAGAAAAGAAAAGAGTAGGAGAGAAGTTAGGAGAATTTCTGCTAATCACTAAATAAAAGAAGAAGCTTGGAGCGAAGGGTGTAGATTTGGCAAAAGGAAGAATATTTAGGTAACTATAATTCGCACTTAGTACCCCCACATTGTTGAAATTAAAACACCACCAAAAGACTTTTGGTCAAGCAACTATTTCTTTTTAATCATATCCCAAGTTAATCTCCTAATTTACCTCTTCCACATCCATTAAAAAGAATTTAAAAAAAACAAATCCTTATCCCTTATCACCTCTTCAAATAAATAATAAAATAAAAGAAACCATGTGCTCATCAATTTCTTCCAAATTAATTTAAAAAAAACCAAAATCAACTTGATCCTTATCCCAATTGAAGATCCCATGTGCGGGCCAATTCCTTCTCTCCTTTTCATGCTAGCATTGAAAAAATTAAAACCCTAAACTGCAGCTTCTATGGTTCGAACATGGGACCTGTTGGGACAACCGACTGTAACGCCTGTGCCACTCGGCCAAAGCTTTATTTTGTAACATAAATTCGCCATATTTTCTTTTAAGCTCTCCTTCCTTAGTTCCTCCTCTTTAACGCCAAAAACATAAATAAAATACCCATTTGTCGCTCACGCCACTCGAACCTAGGACCATTTGGAACCACCACACGCCGACCACTTTGCCAAGGCACCGTTTGTGTTATAGACTCGCCCTAACTTCTTTTAAGGCCTCCTTCACTAGCTCCCTTGTCTCAAGGCCAAAAACCAAAATAAAACGCACCCTTTGCAGCCTCCAAGATTCGAACCCCTATGCTCGAGGCGTCCCCCAAAGCCCCTTAAGTGGCGCATGGAAGCCACTTTACCAATGCCAACCCTTGTGTCCAAAAATGCCGAAAATTACTCTTAAGGCCTCCTTAGCCCAATTCCCCTTTTACACTTAAAGAAAAAAATAAAATTTCCCCTATAGCTCGGGCCTTCCCTTAACTTATCACTAGCACCCAAAATACATCAATTAACACCATGATGACCACACTTATGCAAAATAATTTAATAAAATTTTACCCCTATTTCAGGATATTACAATTCTACCCCCTTAAAATAATTTCGTCCTCAAAATTACTTACTATCGTTCAGTCGTGCATCCGTAACTCATCATACTACGCTACTGCTGCGCACTCTAATCTTAAGAACTATCATGCTTCCTAGACATATTCTCTAAGTTCATAATCAAAGTTCCATACACTTCACTAGCAACATAAGAACGAACTAACTTAACCACAAACAAGACAATAGAGAGTATTCTAGAAATAAGAAACTTACCCGTTGTCACCTCTGGCACATCTTCCCCCTCGCGATGGCCGACTGCATAAACCAACCTTGGCTGCCTTGCATCTGCACCTTCAGCCTCTCTGTTTGGTGCTCCACTATTTCAGCCTGAACCATTTCTTCCATGGTTCGGACCACGATCTCTTGTCGCTTGCTGACCATCTCTACTTGGCTGCACATAACCTTGGCCTATTGTCTGAGCCCTATTCGAATCTTGAGGACAGTCTTTAATCAGGTGAGACTTAGACTTACACCTGAAACATTCCCGTTCCCAATTCCAGCACTTGCCAACATGATACCTTCCACACTGAGCACACGGATGATCCATATTTTACAGAGTGGCTTAGCAACTCGAGCGAATTTTCACCCTCGGTCTTTTCTCAAGACCCTCGATGATTCGAGATGATCCAAAATTTCTCCTATCCGGTTCCTATCCTTATCTCATTACGCCTCACGAGTTCTTAATTCCTCACTACCTTAGCTTTTTCAACTAACACAGCGAACTCCCGTTCCTGGTGAGGAGCTATCAACAGTCTCAGGTCGTCCCTTAATTCGTCCTCAAATCGGACACATCGTTCATGTTTTGTAGCAACTACTCCTCGAGCATATCGGCTTAACCTTAGGAATTCAGCCTCGTATTCTGCTACGAACTTGTTCCCTTGAACCAGC
This sequence comes from Gossypium rotundifolium, assembly GCA_025506655.1. Classification (NCBI taxonomy): domain Eukaryota; kingdom Viridiplantae; phylum Streptophyta; class Magnoliopsida; order Malvales; family Malvaceae; genus Gossypium; species Gossypium rotundifolium. The sequence continues at coordinate 165,149,206 of CP106729.1, read as the reverse complement.
CCCAGAAATGCCTTCCTCTGCGCATCAATGTAGTGAGTACCGACATACTTCTTCTGGTGTGCCGCCTTAACGTACTCCTAGGTGAGATCCTCAGCTGTGGCACCATCCCGAATAGTCAACCACCATTGATATGCCTCATCGCGTAATCAGTGCCACCATCCCTTTCAACTTTTCCTCAGGGGTCAGATCAAGCTCATCCATGATGCGCTCCATTGCTTCCAACCAGTACTCAGCTGTACTGGGTGCTACTCCCGATACTCCACGGAACATTTCGGCTCCATTAGCTCGGAGTCGCTCAGGCAAAGACTTTCGATTTCCCGAATTTCCACCTACACTAGCCACCAATTCCAAAACTCGCAGCACAGCCTGCGACACAGCATCTTCCCCCGTCTGAGCCTGCTGCTCAACATTAACAGCTAGGGGTGGTGGTGGCAGTGGTACTTCATTATCTGATCCTTGACCCGATCTAACGGGTTCTGACCTAGTCATTCTTCCTCTACCTCTTCCACGATGACCACGTCCTCTAGAGCTCATTTCTAGTGTCGAGATCTGATTAAGAAGTTTTATGTATTAGTACTTTGATTTCACTTGTTTACTCGCGAAGAAATTTTATGACAAGAGTTTTAGGGGTGGTTTTTTCCGTATTCATACATGCACACAGTCTTTCCATTCATTTATTCATCCATCAAACAAGTATGAACTTTCGTTCATTCAGAGAAACGTTGTAGTTTTCATCGTTGTTGCTTTTCCACTACCTAGGGGTATTTTCGTAATTTTATCCTACAGGGGTATTTTTGTAATTTTTCAAAAGTTCTTTGGTGATTTCATCAAAAAGTATTTTGGTAATTTTAAAGTCCCGGGGTAATTTGGAAAAATTTTGAAATCCGGGGGTATTTCGATAATTTTTGACCTCAAGGGTATTTCGGTAATTTTTTGCAAACTGGGGTAAATTTCTAAAATTTTAATAAATCAGGGACATAGAAAGTTGTAAAACTTTGATGATTCTTTTTGAGAATTGTACTTTTCAAAATGATGATGTTGCAAAAATTTTGGAAACCAGGGTCTTTTTTTGTAATTTTCACAAATTAGAAATTTTTCGGGAAATTTTTGTTAAAAAAAAACTGGTTTTCAAAAATTTAAAAGAAAGTTTTAAGAATTTTAAAAAAACTAGAGTTTTGTTTTTTTTTTTTTAAAAAAAAAAACATGGCTAGTACCCTTTTGGGTTTTAATTATCGGGTTTGGCCCGTGAGTAAGTCCTCTTGGTTAAGGTGAACCGTAGCTACGCACCAGGTAGGATTCGAGTGGAGAGGAGGTGAGTCACGCGGACTGCTTAAATACCAAGCTCCCACCGAATACCAATCCTAGACATGCGCACAATGGTTGCCACACCTTAACTCGGCGACTTACTGCACAGGTTTGTTTAATAGTCCTTAAGTCTTATGCTTGTGTTTGAGTAGACTAGTCCTAGGGTTCAACAGATCCTAGTTCACTAATCTACGTTCCCATAAAAGCCCATAATATTCACATATAAATCACTTCAACAAATAGAGGTACTTACCTGGTGAACTGTGGGTTGGAGATACAGGTGCCATGCCTGAAAAATTTTATGAAAGCCCAAATCTTTGAAAAGCCTATAAAAAATGTTTTTGGGCCCAAAACCCTCAAAGTCGAGTTTTGAACCAGGCTCTGATACCAATTAGTAACACCCCCAAACCCAACCCACGAGCCCTGACCAGATCTGGTTATGTCATTATGAAAAACGGTTAAAAATCTTTTTGACTTTAGAATAAAACATGAAAATTTGGTTAACTTTTGAAAACCATGTCCGCTTAAAATTATAAGTAAAACTTTGTTATTATAAAATATCCATATTAAAACTTTAGTATATAAATATATATATCTTGAATAAATAGATTGCTAAAAATAAAATAAAATCATCTTTATATAGTAATTTAATTTTAATCTAACCACAATTAAAATAATACCAAAAATAGTAATAAGGCCCTTATTACAACCGTTATTTAAACAAAATACTTTAATCGACCCGGCATCATTTCACAATTACGCCACATACAACTTTACCAATCTCAGAGAATAGTCAACTCTTCTAGATGAAATGTGGCACTTTGTCAACCGATCCACTATCACCCATACTGAATCTTTCTTAGTGGGGTGAGGGAAGCCCACTAAGTCCATAGTAATTCTCTCCCACTTCCACGGAATCTTTATTGGTTGAAGCAACCTCAAAGGTATTGGTGTTTAGCTTTAACTCGACACGCTAAACACTTCCCCACAAATTTTGTAACTTCCTGTTTCATCACCACCAAAACTAATCTAGAGATCCCTGAATAACTTACTTCCTCCAGATGCATAGCATAAGGGCTACTATGCGATTCTGAAGAATTCTCTACCTTAATTCCTCATCCTTTGGCATACCAACCTTGCCCCAAAACACAAAGACTCCATCATTGCTTACACCATAGTCTTCTAATTCCCCATTCTCGCACTTGCGAGCTTAGCACTCGGATCGTCATCTACCAACTATTTTTCTCTCACCGACTTAACCATGTCATTTCATTGCAACTCGCTAGCAAACTTCCATCATCATAAAGGCTAAATGTGCAAACATCGCCTCAGATCTGACACCACTTTCCTACTTAGGGCATCTACCACTACATTCGCCTTACCCGGGTGATACTCTATTGAACAGTCGTAGTCTTTCAACAACTCCACCCACCTTCGCTGTCTCAAATTCAGCTCCTTGTGAGTTAACAAATATTTCAGACTCTTGTGGTCCGTGTAGATCACCGACCTTTCTCCATACAAATAGTGCCTCCTGACTTTTAGAGCGAATACTACCGCAACCAACTCCAAGTCATGTGTCGGGTAGTTAACCTCATGTGGCCATAATTACTGATATGCATAAGCGACCACCTTCCCGTCCTGCATTAGAACACATCCCAATCCTGTGTGAGAAGCATCACAATACACCACAAAGTCTTTCCCTGCCTCAGGCTGAATCAAAACTGGAGCCTCCATCAACACTCTCTTAAGCTTCTCAAAACTCTCCTGTTGATTATCTGCCCATACGAAAGGTACCTCTTTTCTTAACAACTTCGTCAGAGGTGCTGCTATTGATGAGAATCCCTCGATAAATCTTCTCTAGTAGCCTGCTAACCCCAAGTAACTGCGAACCTCTGCCATAGACTTAGGTGGTTTCCAATCTAACACTACCTCAATCTTCCGAGGATCCACCCTTATCCTTTCCGCAGACACCACATGTCCTAAAAACGTAACTTCCTTCAACCAGAATTCGCACTTGCTAAACTTGGCATATAACTTCTTTTCCCTTAGAACCTGCAACACTACCCGGAGATGCGCGTCATGCTCTTCCTCAGACTTGGAATATACCAGGATGTCTTCTATAAACACAACAACGAACTGATCCAAGTAGGGTTGAAAAACCCGATTCATCATATCCATGAACGCAGCTGGGGCGTTCGTCAATCCGAACGGCATTACTAAGAACTCATAATGTCCGTATCTAGTCCGGAAAAGTCATCTTAAGGATATCTGCTTCCTTCACCTTAAGTCGATGATATCCCAACCTTAGATCTATTTTTGAAAATCTGCAGCCCTTTGAGTGATCAAAAAGTCGTCTTATCATCGGCAACGGTACTTGTTTTGATCGTAACTTATCCTGCTTTAATCTATGCACATCAATAGTCCCATCCTTCTTCTTCACGAAAAGGACCCACATATAAATCACACAATGGAGACACACTGGTGGATAAACCCACGATCGAGTAACTCTTGGATCCGGGCCTTGAGCTCTACCAACTCCTTTGGTGCCCGTATGGAGCGATAGAATAAACTGTACTAGGCAACACGTCAATCTTGAACTCCACCTCACGATCCGGAGGCAATAGAAGACATCCATGAATTCTTTAGTTCTAACTCCACTAACTCCTCATCTTTTATATCCGTGGCACTAGTGAAGGCCGAAATGCCTTGCATCTTTCAAACCATCTTATCACCTTCAATGGAGGCGACGTTAGACAAATAGTTTTTTCTTTCTCCTATCATAATTATCTCCTCATCCTCCGGAGTCCTCAACTCCATTCGCTTAGCTGAGCAATCCAATTTAGCACGATGTTCCACTAGCCAATCTATGCCTAGAATGAGATCAAATTCCCCGAAAGGTAGTTCTACCAAGTCGACAGAAATACCACTCTCAATCTCTAGAGGCACACATGAATATCCTATTCACCACTACCGCTTGACCTAATGAGCTCAACTTATCTCCCTAACAGATAGTTATCTACACCGTTTACATGCAACATATGAGTGGGTCAAGCCAACATCAATTAGAGTAAAGAAAGGCTTGTTAGCGATTTTAATTAAAACAAGTTTGCATTTTTATCGAGTTGAAAACCAAGATACCGTTCAAGTTTGTATTTCATTAAAATGCTTACTTTATATCTCAAAAATTAAAAGATTTGCACCTTACAGAGCTCATTAGGTTGAAAAGTAAGTTGAGTAGGTGATAAAACATTTGAAGTTTCTTTAAGAAAAGTATTTAATTACTTGTTTGTTGTTTATCATATGGAAATAAAATTTAATACACAAAATTAAGCGATTAAGTAATGGCCTTATTACATCTTAAAACCAAAATAAATCCGGAAGAAAACATACTAAAGAAAAGCGAAAAGAGTTCCATTATATGAAAACCCAAAATTTTCTTTGAGCATGGCCACCACATAGTCCTGAGGCCAGTCCATTGCACTATGTATCACACATAAGATGTTAGCTCACGAAGGGTGAGTCAAGCGACTCAATGTGTAACAACCAACACAGGTTCCCAATCGATTATAGCCTTTATTATAACATTTTGGGCAAAGCCATCCGAATCATTATCGGCCATAAGCCTATATCACGACATATTAAATCACATGTATATAAAGCAATGATGCAACACGAACCCATCTAGATATCCAACCTCTACACACCACCGTACCAATAATCACACCAATGGGGATTACTAAATCGACCCTCCATCCGCTACACACCCTCGAAGGCGGTCATTGCGATCAATTGCACATTGCCCTTGTCATTGGCATATGCCACGGATAATGTGACAAAGTCACGAATCAAAATATTATGACATGAGTCATCGAATAATGTGGTAAAACCATTGAAACACTTCCCTTTAGATTGTTACCCGCATGCCCATGCAATCATACAAACTATCTGAGATATCATGCTATATGCCTTATCCTAAGCCCATATCGAAAGAATACATGCTTTCATACCACTAATTGTAAACACTAATAACGAGTGCTAGATGTAGCGTACCTAAATGAGTATGCCATTGAATGGTACCATTAGCCATGATTATTCATAACCTTATTAACATATATTTAATATTATTAACCTATCGGGAAAAAGTGTGGGTTACACACGAAAACACGGAGAGCGACACTCTCGATCTTCTTGACACCCTCCCTTGCGGGGATCACTCGATTGCTTATCCTTTTGATCTTTGGCCCACCGGTGGCCAATCACGTCTGCATGACCGAGCGTTTCTTGAATCTAGAGATAGGAACTACCTTTCTCTCCTCCACTGGTACTCGCATCCATCGAATATCCTTAATCGAAACTCGGTTAATCGATCGTAAAAATCTAAGCGAATCACATCTATCCTTAGCTGAATATCCTTACAAAATAGATCCAAATCACGAAGACTCCTCATTTGCCTTTGTGAACCCTTCCTATAACACCACGGTTAGAATTGGCTAACACTAGAAAATATGGCCTTTGGTAGAATGGCATTATTCTCCTTACCTTAAGATTAAATCCCAGAGTTTCTCCTTCCAGCGTCGACTACAATGAATCCCGAACCCACCTTCATGGTTTGACCACATAGATAAAGGAATTAGAGTCCTTGATTTCGTTAATCTAATAAGAAAGAAAAGAAAATCAGCCTAAGGAAAGATCCTTACCACGTAACTCACCCGATTGACAACAACCACCCTTGGAAATCAACACACCAAAGAGAATCTGAGCGATAAATAAAGGATTGACTTTGGTCTCGATGATTGGGAAAAGTTCTTTTGGCTCTTGAGAATGGAGAATCGGTGCAAAGAAGAAGAAATGGTTGGGGTTTGTGTGGTTTGGCTTTGGCGAAAAGAAAGGTTAAACCTTATGAAGAAAAAAGAAGGGAGATAGATTTGGTCTAAGCAGGAGCAAAGAGAAGAAGAGAAAAAGAAGAAAGTGACCTTTATGGTCTTCCCAAAATCAGCTAATGCAAATAAAATAGAAAAGGGCTTTGAAAGTTTACGACTACCACTTTTGGAACAAGACTAAGGAAGGATAAAAACTAGAAAATGCACCTTAACCCTTAAGCAAATTAGGCACCTAACTTCCCTCTTGTATGACCAAATAAGCCCCCAAAGTCCTACATTGAGGCAACTCTCACCCTCTTCTCATCCCTCTTTTCTCTCCACTTTTCCTCCCTCCTCTCATTCAAAGAGTTTGAATGAATCAACCTTCCATCCCTTCTCTAATCGCATATTCAAATGCATTGACCAAGTCTATCACTCATCCATTTAGAGTCCCCATGCCGTCCAACACCTCCTCCCTTGGCGTAAAAAGGCAACCCCAAAATGCTTCCCTTGCTGCTCGAACCTAAGTCCCTTCTCACTTCTGAGGCGTCACTCTTACATGCTCCAAGTGGCGCCTCCTTGCCACTTACCAGCTGAGTTCTTGTGTCATAAGCCACACACTAACCTTCTTAAGGCCTAGAGCTCCTAGCTCTTCCCTTTATCGACTTAAAGTTAAACATTTTTCTAAGGCTTCTACCTACACCCCAAGGTTCAAGCCCCCAAAACACATACACAGCCTTGAGCACACTACTACATACATTTGAGTTAAAAAGCATAACCCTAAATCCCGGATATTACAGACTAAATTAGTGAATTAATTTAATTATGTTGAACTAAATGTTTAATGTGCCAAGTTTATAAATTGATTTAAAATATGTTTATGGTACATGGAAGTGCATTGAAATATTGTACTTAAATGTGACTTCTATGATTGTGAATGTTATGAGTAATTATGAATTAGTGTTATCATGAGACAAGTGATTAAGTGAATATTGATTAAGTGTTAACAAGTGTGAAAAGTCTCGATTGAACCTTAGGAAATGATTAGGATACAAGTGACAAGTCACTAGGAATTTCAATGTTTTCGGTGTGAAAGTGTTCCCGGTCTTTGGTTCATTGTGTTATATCGGTGGCTAGGTGATCTTGCATGTATTCTGAGACACTGATAGCTTGTGTGAGCAACATTGTTTATTACCCTTGGCGGCGGCTTGTGTGGCGGGCAGGAGTAGGAGTGTTACAATAGTAGCTTTGGCTACATTGTAACACCTAAACCGACCCATGCGTTATGACGAATCGATTTGTCACATGAGGAAAGCGATATAAAATCCTTGTGATTAGTACTAAAATAGATATTGATTTGTTATAAACAAGAAAACAAATTTGATTTGAAATATTTGATAAAATCTGAGTAAACAAGTTTGGATGTAAATATTTGATAAAATACAACTATTTTGAGAGGTTGATTGATGAATCAAAAATCAAGGAGTGGACTTTAAAAGCGTGACTTTTAAAATGTCATCGATAATTTGAAAGAAAGTCAGAGTTAAAATAATTTGTAAAGTTTATTATAAAATCCATTTATTAATCAACTTTGGAAAAACCATTAGTTATGCTTTTAGAAAAATCCCCATTTAAAAATAATTCAAACAACGTGATAAATCGTCCAAACATAAAGCAAAGTAAAGTTTACCTAGAGGCCTTATTACAACTTTAAAACCTCAAATAGTAAAAGTAGCGAAATAATACGAAAAAGTAATTTACTAGTGTTTGCACACATCATTTTTGAAGTATGGCCTCCAAGGAGTCATCCATGGCCCCAAGTCCAAATCCTTTGGCGTTACCTACAAGGATTAAGAAAAGAAAGGGGTGAGTTACAAGAACTCAATGTATAATCCCTTCTTTTTTTTCTTGAGCTTGAACCGTTTAGCAAAATTTTGGGCTGAGCCCATACAACAATAACTTGGGTGAAACCCATTTATAATAACTTGGTAGAAGCCCTTAAAGCATAATCTTAGGCCAAAGCCCATTTACAAAACATAATATATCAAATGAATCAAATGAATGAAATGCAATCCCAAACCAACCTAATATTAGTCGCTACACACCACCGTACCAACCAACACCTATGGGGATCAAGTCAACCCACCTAGCCAATAAACCGATCTGCGGGGCATTAAGCCATTTATAACAAATTTAATTGTGGACAAGCCACCAAAATAACGAATATCGTGGCAAAGCATCCAGAATGATTGTGTGAGTCACCAAAATATGTGCAAAACCACAGATTACTTCCTCCGATCATCAATATCCCAATCCTATGCGAGAATTATGTAAATGCAACATACATAATAAATCATGATATTTACAAACATAACAACAATGATTAATTAGGAGATTGATTTCACAAATTTTGCCCATTATAACACTTTGCAAATCGGCCCATTAGGGCAATCTATCAATTGACCCATTAAGGCAATATATCAAATCGGCCAATTAAGGCAATATATCAATTCACCCATTAAGCAATATATCAATTTGGCCCATTAAGTAATATACCATTTTGGTCCATTAAGCAATATACCATTTTGGCCAATTAAGCAATATATCAATTCGGTCCATTAATCAAATTATCAAATCGGCCTATTAAGTAAAATTATCAAATCGGCCTATTAAGTAAATTATCAAATTGGCACATTAGGGGTATTTTAGTAATTTGGCCCATAGTGGCATTCGATAAATCGGTAATCTTACAACGAGGTTATTTTGGTAATTTGTCACCCAAGGGTATTTTGTAATTTAGCAACCGGACTTAACTACTAATTTGGGGCATAAAATTTAAAGCATCCAAGCTACGTCATATTGACTAAATTGACTATAACTCAAGTTAGGAAGCCCAAATTTAGATCTATAAATTTTCCTTGAATCTAGACTCATATATATTCTTACTACAAATTTTCCGAATTTTTGACCTAGCCATTTAGTACAGTTTATTCATTAAAGATTCCCTTGTTTCTTTGTCCATGATTACGACTTCTCTTAGCTTAATTTTCAAATATCTCCTTTGCGGTTTCATGTGTTGCTCCCACTTGTTTCTATTGAAAATAGACTCACTAAGGAATCTGTACATAAAATTATAGCTCATAATTCACTTTGTACAATTTTGAATGATTTTTCCAAGACAGAATAGGGAACCACGAAGTCCTTCAGAACCAGTCTCACTAAAATTTATAAATCTCAAAATATACTAATCCTTTGCTTGCTCTATTTCTTTTATAAGAAAATGGACTCAATTAGCTTTTAATCCGTATCTTCTTCACTTTCTAATTCCCTTTCTCTTATTTTTGTTATTTTTATAAATCATGTCACTTCTTCTAACTTGAAACTATTTCATTGCAAAATATGGTTTCCACTAAAACATCGCACTTTTACCAGTGATCATCGATGCCGATTTTCGATTTCCTTGGTATTTTGACTGAATCACAGAACACTTCATACAATTATTCAGAGAGATGTGACATTACCTACCAATTCAAACATGTATTCGGAAGATGCAGGATTACACACCTTATAGGAATCCAGTAACACGATACTCTCAGCGCACCTAAAGGTTCAATCGGTCAACAATTAATCCAAAGCCCAATTTACAACTTCAACCAAGTATTGAGATATTGAACCTTGAAGAAAACCCTTACGGAAAATAATAAATCCACTTCTTTTGATTGGGTGCAAGGCAGGAAATGATTTGGCTAAGATGTGGTATTCGTCAATCCACTAAAATACTACAAATAGAGAATTATCAAAATATGAGGGAGTGTAGAAAAACACCATTTCAGTTTAGAAACAATATGAAACAACAAAATAATGAGGGACACTCATTCGGCTAAGTAGAAATAGAATGAAAAGATTTGAATAAAAACACTTACGGTTTAATCAAGAAAGAAAAGTTCAACTTGTAAGATGAAGAAGAGGATGATCAAAAATTTGGTTATGAAAATGTGGATTAAAGAAGGTTATGAAAATGTGGATTAAAGAAGAAGGAAGAAAGGTTAAAGAATTTTGTGAAAAGAAATGAAAAGATGGACAAAGGGAGCTTAATAGTAAAGGAGAAAGATGAATAAATGGCCTCGAGATTAAATAAAGCAAGAGAAATTGGTGTACAATATTGGCTTAGCATTTTGCAAGGAAAGAAGAAATTGGAAGAGTGAAACCTCAAAATGCTAAAAGAACTAGCCTCTCAAGCACTAAAATTGCCAAGAACTGCTAGCAAAATTAAGGCTATCATCCCCCTATGCCAAAACAGTCCATGCCTTGGCAAAAGATCAAAATTTGTCAACAAAACTTTCCATAACACTCTCTCTCTTTGTGCCAACATGTTCCTATACTTTCCCTTTCATTTGATTTCTTTCTCTACCTTCATCCTTTCCTAATTTCCTTAGCCACCTTGCCAAAATTAAAAGTCCACCTTGCCTTATTTACAAGCTTGGCGAGCACTTAGGAAAGAAGGCAAAATAATAGTCAAAATTTTCACATTATGGGTTTGAATTTCCTCCCTCAAAGTTCATCATGTGGCACCATATCCTTTTACCAATTACTCATTTATGCAAGCACATTACTCATTTATTTCTATAAGCCTTGAAGCTACTTACCATATCTCCTTAATAGGCTTAAACACAAAATTTTCTTATGCCCTAACTTGAACCGAAACTTCCTAGAAACCCGTAACTTTCCAAAATCAATTTCCTAATAAATCCAACTTGAAATAATGCCGTTCTCTTGTTCTTAAAATTTTAAATGCTTAGTGCTCAAGGCCCAATAGGCCCAATCCTACTAGGCCCAATTTTGGGATGTCACAATTCTACCCCTTAAAGAAATTTGGCCTCAAAATTTCTAACTATAGGAATAATCGCACATCTAACCTAGCACACTACACTTTCGGCTTTGCTTTGTGAGCTTAATAACACTAAGGCTGCAAAGTCTCTTTCCGTGTAGAGCAATCAACACTTCATGACTCATCTCTCGATCCATCCTCGAATCGACACTCCTCTCATAATCGTAGCTACTATCCCTCGGCATACCAGCTAAGCATAAAAACTACTGCTTCATACTCATTCTCTGACTTATTTCCTTGTAATAAATTGAAGCGCCTTTCTTTGAGAGTCGATGTAACTTTCGCTCCAACGTATTTCCTTCAAACTTAACCTTAAAATACCTCCAATCCACTCGATTTGGGAATACTCTCCTTAGGTGAGCCACCACTGGTAGGCCTCATCTCGTTGCCTCTAACGGTACTCACTTACATTGAGCTACCCAGATACTCCCCTAAAACCTCGGCTCCATTAGATCTAAGTCTCTCGTGGTGACTTTGAGCCCTATTACCCATACTAGCTCTTGCTACTCACTCTAGAACTTCGTAGCATAGCACTGCGATCTTGCATCATCTCCTCAGGTTTACTCTTGAAATTCTACCCCTAGCAGGTGCGGTGCCTCATTTTCGAGAACCACGACGGACCTAAGTGGTTCAAACCGACCATTCTACCTCTACCTCTTCCACGACGACCACGTCCCCTAGAACTCATGTCTACTTCGCGTCTTATATGTTTTTACGAAAATTTTATGCATTAGAGTCTTTTCACTTCTTGTTTAAAGAAAGTTTTATGCAACAGAGATTTATTAGATGGAATTTCCGTAAAAGTACAAACATATACCTAGGGTCCATGTCTCTAAAGTCGATTTCCTAGGCCTATTATTTAGAGTATCATCGTCAACATACACAAATAAATTAAAAGAACTTACAGGCGGACTGGTAGAGAACTTGGGTGCCATGCTTCTATAAAACCATTTTAATCAAAAATTTTCAAAAAGTTATTTGGGCCTAATTTTGAAAACATTGTGGGCTTCAAAACCCAAGGCGAGTGTTTATAACTTGAGGCTCGATACCAAGTTGAAATACCCCAAACTCGACCCACATACTGGCCAGGATCTGGTATGTTCCTCTTATAAAACTTTAGTAAAATCTCGTTTTGTTTATTAAGAAAATATGATGGTTTCGTATAAAACAAATTAGCTTTAGTGATCGCGTTAAAAATCGTATTGTTAAATAAGTTTGTATTTTCTTAAAATGTTGGTCTTGATGAGAAAGATTATAAATTAAAAGAAAACCAAATTTAAAACTTATTATTATTGTGAAAACCATAGGTGTTTAGGTGTCAAAGCGGTTTAAGTTATTTTTGAAACCATTTAATTATTTAGTATTTATTTGATGGTAGCATATTAAAATTTAAAGCGTAAAAATAAAAGCGGTTTATAGTGGCCTTATTACAAAATAACATAACCCAAAATAAATCCTAAATAATAAAAGAAAAGCGTAGCAAGTTTAATTAAAAGAAAATCCGATATACTAAATTGAGCAATAGCCACCACGTAGTCCTCGTGACCGATCCATCACGCTAAGCGTCACTGAAAATATATCCCATAAAGGGTGAGTCAACAGACTCAATGTGCAACATTACACTAAAAGCCCAATCGATCATAGTCATTAAGCCCATTTAAAACATATTTAGCCATAAGCCCATTTTATAAAATCGAGATAATAATCGATTAAATGACATGTACATATAAAATGAAATGCAATCCGAGCCCACCTAAATATCCATTACGCTACACCACCCGTACCTACCAATCACCGTAGGGATTACTAATCGACCCTCCATCCGCTACACACCGCCGTAGGTGATCATTGCGATCAACTACACATCGCCCTTATAAATTGTGGCATGGCCCCGGATAATGTGACAAAGTCGCCAGTTCATAATATGTGACCGAAGTCACGGATTCATATATGTGACCGAAGTCACGGATTATGTGGTAAAACCACGGAACACTTCCCTTTTATCAATATCACCCATATGCCTATGCAATAAACATATTATTTGAAATCATGCCATATACCCCAAAATCATAGCGAGTCATACACATTTCATATTCATGCTTATAGCATTATTAACAAAGTATTAGGGGTAAAGATACGAATATCATGTACCCTTTGAATGGTACCATAACCATTATCATACATATTTTCTTAACACATGCAAATCATTAATATTATCGATCTATTAGAAATTTAGCGTGGCATTACACCTTATAATCACGAAGAGCGATAGAATATTTAAGATTTACGACTTTTGCCTACTAGCGTCGTCGTTATATGAAATGGATTATCACTAAAAGATATGGCCTTTGGCGAATATCATTATCTCCTTACCTTGGGTTATTCAAATCCCAAATGATCTCCCCTAGCGTTGGCTACAAAGGAACCGAAACTTTCCTTCAAGATTGGCCAAAGAAACTAGGAGGATTAGAGTCTTGATTTTTAACAATCGGAGGAAGATAAAGAAAGAAAATTAGCCTTAGAAGAGATCCTTACGAAAAAGAATGACCAAAAAAGCAAAATGGTCAAATGTTCTTTGCTTTTGATGAAATATGAAAAGAAGAAAAGAAGGGAATGGAGTGTGATGCGAATTGATTTGATGATAAAAGAGAGTTTGACTTTAACAACAAAACAAGAAAAAGAAGAGAGATAGGAGGTTTATGGTGTTGCAAAATGGTGAAATTGGAAGAGAAGTTTAGGCCTTAGCAAGGTAAAAGAAAAGAAAGAAAGAAGAGAGAGAAATAGAGATGAAAAATGACCTTAGTGCTATGATGATTTGGCACTAGAGAGGAGAAAAGAAAAGAAAATGTCTTCAAGGCTTTTGGTGTTTTGAAAATAGAGGAAAAGAAACTTGAGAGGATAGGCAAATTAAACCAAAATGGTCAAAATAGAATGGCCAATAGAAAAAGAAAAATAAAAGATGTTTACCAAATGCTAAAAATGTATTAGGTTAGGAGAGAAAAGATGGAAGAATGAGAATTTATTTTGAGAAAACACAAAATAACCCAATTGTCAAAATGGCTAACTAGCTACTAACCTACCAAGACCTTCATCAAAATTAGGTCCTCCCCTAGACCACAAAACCGTCCATGTTCATGGACAAGTTGGCCATGAAATAATTTCCAAAACATTCACCTTAATACATGCCTCGTAATCCTCTTCTTTCCCAAGGTTTCAGAAATTCTATCCCTTATTTCCTCCTAATCTTCCTCCTTATCCCTTTCAAAATTCAACCAACCCCTTAGCCCCTATGCCATCTACATTCATGGTCAAATGGCCATAGAAAAATTTCCAAAACATCACTCCATACTTCAAGCCTTATGTCCCCTTAACATACCAAAACTTATTGATTCCATTCCATAACTTGCCTTTTTCCTTAGTCTACTATCCATAAAATAAAATAGTCCAACTTTACCTTAATTAAAGTTTGACCAACACATACCAAACAAGTGCAAAATAAAGAAAAATCACCTTAAGACTATCCATGGGATTGAACCCAAGACCATTAGCACCTCCACCGCCACTTGCCACTTTACCAATAGATTCCTTGTGATTAAATCCTGGACAAATTCTTCTTAAGGCCAATCTTGCTTAGCTCCCTTTAAGACTAAAAATCTAATATTTTTCTAAGGCATTCTCCTACATTCTAAAATCCCGAAGTCCCCAAAACACATACAAACAACACACAACATGCCACTACACACATTCAAGTGAAAATTCATAACCCCAAATCACGGATATTACAACCGATCACTATGTGACCTATGTGGCAAAACCACCGATCGCTATCGACCTTAATAATATATCGCAATATCTTTTGTCATAAAGACCGATCACTATGTGACCTATATGGCAAAGCCACCGATCGCTATCGACTGCTCCCCTTCATCATAACAATCCCATCCCATGCATACATACATGCAAGAATCGAACATTAAACTACCTAAGCGGATCACATACTTTAACATACTTGATACACATAGAAGTTTTTATGATTACGATACCTAGCATCCCTTTCCTACCCTTTTTGGGTAACACGACTATTCATACGACCTCGGTTTTTGACTTTTAGCCCATAACATACATGCAAACAGATTAACTAGTGTGATAGAGATCTACACACGATCACAAACAAAGGCGATTACTTTTTATGTCGACACTATCGAGAAGTCAATCATTGCTAATTTTCTAAGGTTTTGTTAAAGCGGGGTCCACCACCCGTGACCAATCGAGCTACGACCTTTGCTCGTTTCTTAAACTTAGGGATTGGTTTCTGGATCAATCCCCTCCTTCGCCTAATTGATATTTGATTCCATCAAAGACCTTATCGATTACTACCGACACAACATATATTTGTTAATCCATAACATATGGTTAAGATTATAAACACGATGAATGAACCTAACGAAAATCTAAAGAGAACCCCTTACTTTGAATTCTCAAAAATGATTGAGACTTAGAGACTAGTAGTTTAGGCTTTTAGATCTAAAGGATCTACTTGATTCCCAACATTGCCCAACAAGAAAACATCAAACCATTAATCAACGTCAACCTTACCAAGCCCATTAGCCTTTTGGATTTAGCTTCTTAAAAGCTGAAAGAAATGTGAAGAGAAGAAGATCGGTACTTACCTATCACGGGAGATTAGGCTACTCCTAGAAGGTTTTTCTTTTTGTGAAAACCAAAAGAAGATGATTCAAAGAATCTATAGAGATTGACTTTTAATGAAGAAATCGGTGGGAAGAAAAAAGAAAAGAATAGGCACTAAGGCATTGGCTATAGCGAGAGAGTGAAGAGAAAGAACACTTAAGGGTTTCGACTTATAGAAGGAATTAGAAAAAGGTGAGAGAAAGGCTATGTGGTTTTGGCTTTAGCGAGAGAATGAAGAAGAAGATGAAACTTTAGGGTTTTCGGCTTTTTGAGAAAAGAAACAACTAAGAGAGAGAATGAGAATAAATGCGAAATTAAGAAGTACCTATTTTCTAATCAAATTTTAGCACACACACCAACCAAAAGCGAATTGGCCTCTTTTGAAAACTAAAACTAATTAATTAACAAGGAAATTTTGGCACCCTACGGTATATTGAAACGATTTCTTCCCCTCAAGAGATGGAAATCCAAGCCCCTTTGGCATTGATGGATAACTCCTATTCTTTCTCCCTTATCTTTATCCATTCACCTCAAAGAGGCCTAAATAACACCACCTCTTCCTTCCTTTATCGACATTATCCACATTATCCAAGTCATTTAATCTCTCTAATTTTAAGCCTTATTGGCGTCCCACTTGCTCCTCGTTTAAGTGCTAAAATGGCCCGAATACATGGGCTCCAAGTGGCCATAACTTGGGCCTCTTCACTTGCTAATGGCATACCTTATAGCTCCTTGTGGCGCCCCTTGCTACTAGGCCACAAGCCCATTTTGTAATTTAAACCACAGATACCATCCTTTAAACCCTATAGTGTCCATATAGAAAATTTAACCAAGGCCTCGACCTATCCTAAGCCCAATCTAGACCCCAACACTCTAATTAACACATTACACATAACCACACATTAAACCCATGGGCCCACTAATTTAGGATGTTCTGGTTCTACCCCTTAAAGAAATTTTGGCCTCGAAATTACACAGTCGAATATATCGGTACTATTGCCACATCATCTCCTCGGTTCCCATGTAGCCTCCTCGATTGTGATTACGCCATAGAACCTTAACCAGCGGGCTGTCTTCTTCCTTAACACTTTGACATCACGATCCAAGATTTCTCTTGATTCCTCTTCAAAGGATAAATCGAGTCTTACTTGATTTCTTCCACGGGCACCACATGAGAGCGGATCTGAGCGATATCGTCTCAACATAGAAACGTGGAATACATTATGAATCTGGCTTAGCTCAGAAGGTAGCTCTAGCTGATAGGCTACCGGCCCTACTAGTTTCAACACCCGATAAGGTCCGATAAATCTGGGACTTAATTTACCTTTCAGTCAAACCTCGTACTTTCTTCCATGGCGACACCTTCAAGAACACCTTGTCACCCACTGCAAACTCTATGTCATTATGCTTCAAGTCTGCATAGGACTTCTGTCGGTCCGACGCTTCCTTTAGTCGAGCTCGAATTAACTCAACCTTCTCCTCTATCTTGGTAACCAACTCTGTACCCAAAATCGGCATTCCCTAATTTAGTCCAACGGTAGGAGTCGACACTTTCGGCGTACAATGCTTCATAGGCGCATAATCTGAATACTAGGTGGTAGCATTTGTTGTATGCAAACTCCGCCAATGGTCAAAACTCTTCCCAACTACCTCTGAAATCAATGACACATCCTTGACATGTCCTCCAAGATCTGAATTACCGCTTAGAATGTCTATACATGCGAGGATGAAGCTTATGTACTAAAATCTAACCGTACCCAATGCTTGATGCAAATCCTTCTAGAATCGCGACATGAACCTCGGGTTCTGTCGATATGATTAATCTTGGTACTCCATGCAACCTCACTACCTCCACTATGTATAGCAGCCAATTTACGTAAAGTAATTGACCCGTCTTGGTATGAAATGAGCAGACTTAGTCGAGGCGATCAACAATCACCAGACTAAATCTTTCTTAGTAGGCGTGAGGGGTAGCCCACTAACAAAGTCCATTGTGATCCTTTCCCACTTCCATTGGGGAATCTTCACTGGCTGTAACAACCCTGATGGTAACTGATGCTACGCCTTTACCTGCTGATAGGTCAAACACTTACTCACCAACTCCCGTAAATCCCGATACATCTTGCTCTCTCTGGGGTGCATAGCGTATGAACTTCCATGCGCTTCTTGCAAAATCCTATGCCTCAATTTTGGATCTTTTGGCATGCAAACTCTCCTTGAAAATATATGATCCTTCCTTTTTCATCACAGAAGTCAGTCGATCCATCACTTGATCCTACGAAACTTCTCCTTTGGAAACTCATCGATCTGTGCTTCTCCTTAACTTTGGTGACCCAAGAGGGTTTCACTTGAAGTTTAGCCAATAGCTCCCATCATCATACAAACTAAGGTGAGCAAACATTACCCTCAAGTCGGAGATTACTACGACTTAAGGCATCCGCCACCACATTAGCTTTACAGGATAATACTCGATCAAGCAATCATAACCCTTAACAACTCGATCCACCTTCTATGCCTTAAATTCAACTCCTTCTGGGTCAAAAGGTATTTTAGGCTCTTATGATCTGTATAAATAATAGATTTTTCCCCGTACAGATAATGTCTCCAAATCTTTAAAGCAAAAACCACCGTCGCCAACACTAAGTCATGGGTGGGAAAATTTGCTTCGTGCGGTCTTAACTGTCGAGATGCATACGCAACAACCTTTCCATTTTGCATCAACACGCATCATAGTCCCGTGTGTGACGCATCACAATAAATTACGAATTCTTTTCCAGCCCCCAGTTGAATCAATACCAGAGCCTCCATCAAAATCCTTTTCAACTTCTCGAAACTCTCTTGCTGCTTACTAGACCAAATAAATGGAACTCCTTTCCATAATAACTTAGTCAATGGTGCATGAATTGAAGAAAATCCTTCAACAAACCTTGATAGTACTGGCGGACCAAGAAAACTACGAATTTACGCCCACAGACCTAGGCGTCTTCCAATCAACACCGCTTCAATTTTTGAGGTCAACCCTAATCCCTCTGCCGAGCACTACATGGCCTAGAAAAGTAACTTCACTTAGCCAAAATTTGCACTTCTTGAATTTGGCATACAATTATTTCTCCCTCGGAATCTACAATACCACTCACGAGATGTGAATCATGCTCTTTTCCGATCTTGAGTAAACCAAAATATCATCTATAAATACCACAACAAACCGATCCAAGTAGAAATTTGGAACACTTTCGATTCATAAAATCCATAAACATCATTTGTCGTTAGTTAACCCAAATGGCATTACCAAAAATTACGTAATGGCCATAGCAGGTCTTGAAAGTTGTTTATGAATATCCGATTCTTTGACCTTAAGTGATGGTATCGACCTTAAATCTATCTTTGAGAACACGATGACCCATTCAGTTGATCGAACAAGTCATCAATCATTGGCAGCAGATACTTGTTCTTAATAGTCAACTTGTTGGTGGCGGTAGTCAATGCACATATGCATTGATCCATCCTTCTTCTTAACAAATAACAAGGCGCTCCCAAGGCTACACTTGGTTGAATAAATCCTTTATCTAAAAACTCTTGTATTTGTACTTTCAACTCTACCAACTCCTTGGCGCCATCCTATATGGAGCAATAGACACTAGTCTTTGTTTAGGAAGAAGATCGATGCAAACTCCACTTCACGATCCGTGAGGTAATCCGGAAGCTCTTCTAGAAAAACATCAAAAAATTCCTTCACCGTCTGATGTCTAACAGCTAATTCCTTGGCTCCCGGCAGAACAAACATATCTTGCCTCGCATCTTTTCTCACCATTATTTACGCTCTTAGGGCGGTCACTACATTCGACGACCGGTTCCTCTTTCTCCTATCACCAACACTTCACCACCTCGGGGTTTTCAACACCATACGCTTGGTGCACAATCTAAATTAACGATACTTCACGACCAATCCATGCCTACTATTAAGTCAAACTCCCCGACGGTAATTCCATTAAATCCGTCGGAAAACTATTCACGAACTTCTAGGGTACCTCCGATAGAGTTTATCTATTACCACCGATTGTCCTAATGGGCTAATTCGGTCATCGCCCTACAGGTAATCTAGAAATCTAAACTTAAAGTTCGGACACACTCCTAGCAACATATGAATGTATCGACCCAATGTCAATCAATGTAGTGTAAGGAAAACCAAATATTAAAAGCGTATCGGTTATAACATTGGTCGTCGACCTCTTTTCAACGTCGCGAGAATAGATTAACCCGTTGCCTCGCCTCGGTGTTTTCTACCCTCGGTCACGGTGCTCCACGGCCCCGACTAAAACTATTACCACCTCTAACTGGACCACGACCCCTCTGCTGACTCTGACCTCCTCTACCTGGTTGAGCATTTCCTTACCCCACGGGTCCTACATTGCTCTCAGTGGTGTGGGCGATCCTTAATCGATGGTCAAAGATCCACACCTAAAGCACTATTTTCTAATCAAATTCTAGGGGTTTTGGCTTTTTGAGAAAAGAAACAACTAAGAGAGAATGAGAATAAATGTCAAAATTAAGAAGTACCCTATTTTCTAATCAAATTTTTGGCACACACACCAACCAAAAGCCGGAATTGCCCTCTTTTGAAAACTAAAACTAATTAATTATCAAGGGAAATTTTGGCACCCCTCTGGCATATTGAAACTAATTTCTTCCCCCTCTAAAAGATAGAAATTCAGCCACCCTTTGGTACATTCAGCGGATAACTCCTATTCTTTCTCCCTTATCTTTATCCATTCACCTCCAAAGAGGCCTAAATAACACCACCTCTTCCTTCCTTTATCACACATTATCCACATTATCCAAATTATTTAATCCCTCCTAATTTTAAGCCTTATTGCCGTCCACTTGCTCCTCCTTTAATTACTAAAAATGGCCTAAATACATTGCCTTCAAGAGGCCATAAGTTGGGCCTCTTCACCCACTAATGGCATACCTTAAAGCTCCTTTGGCGCTCCTTACTCTTGGACCACAGGCCCATTTTGAATTTAAACCACAGATACCATCCTTTAAACCCTATAGTGTCCATCTGAAAAATTTAACCAAGGCTTGACCCTATCTGAGCCCAATCGGACCCTAACACTCTAATTAACACATTACATAACCAAACATTAAATGCATAGGCCCATTAATTCGGGATATTACGGTGTTATGGCGGTGTAGGTTAGTTGTGGAGAAAGAATGGTGTTTTAGAGGAGAAGTCTAGTTTTATGGCCAAATTTGGGGAGGAGGGCTTAAAAACAAATTTTAGTGTTTGAATTTGGGAAAGAAAGGTGAGATTTTATTTATAGAGGAGAGGCATGGTTAGTTGACACATCGTGTCATTTGAAATCGCTCGTGCTTTTGCGTTTTTCAAGATTGGTAGCTTTCGAGTTTATTAGCGCAGTGGGTATTCTTGTTAGGCACGCTTCCGTGCTTGTAATCGATAGCTTCACGGTTTGATCGCGCGGGCATGTTACGTATCACGCCCATGTTGACTATAGAAATTTTTCACTATTTGGGCATGACTCTTGTGGCGTCCGTGTCCAGATAAGTTAGTATATTGGCATGGTGGGATAATGCGGTCGTGAATAACTGTAACATCTGAATTATTGGGCCTATGCATTTAGTGGGTGGATATGTTTAATGTGTTAATTTGAGTGTTAGGGGTTTAAATTAGGCGAGATTGGGGTGAAGCCTTGGTTAAAATTTCTATTTGGGTACCATGGGGTTTAAAAGATGGAATCGATGCTTTAGGTTGCAAAATGGGCTTGTGGCCCGATGGTATGTGGTGTTGCGGAGGAGTTATAGGTTGGCGCCAATAGTAGGAGGTGAGGCCCAAGTTTTTGCCGTAAGGAGCCCATATCTTTGGGCCATTTTGACCTTGAAAAGGAGCAAGGAGGGGATGGTAATAAGGCTTAATTTTAGGAGGATTTAATGATTGGGATAATGTGGATATTGTCTTGATAATAGTAGGGAGAGGTGGTGTTATTTAGACCTCTTCTAAAGGTATGAATAGATTATGATAAAGGAGAAAAGATAGGAGCTATCCTTTGAGAAGCGGTGTTGGTGAAACTCCATCTCCTAGAGGGAAAGAAATCGGTTTCTTTATGGCAAAGGGTGCGAAATTTCCCTATTATTTGATTAATTGTTAATTATTAGAAAGGGCACTTTCGGGTAAGTGCCAAAATTCTCTATAAATACATGTGGTATCTCTTCAATTAGGCATTTGAACCTATTCTTTTCCTCATTCTACTGTCTTTGAAACTCTCGGTCATTCTCTACAATTTCTTTTCTTTTGATTTCTTCAAAGTTGAAATCTCTAAGCCTATTCTTTCATCTTCACTTTCATTCAAAAATTTGAAACTCTAAACTTTCTTCTCATCTCCATAGTCGAATACCTCCTATTCTCTTTGTGATTTCTCCACTAAAAGCAAAATCCACATAGATTTCTTCCTATCATCTTCTCTCTTTTGATCTTCTGAAAGCCAAAAATTTATTGGGAGTTGCCAAATTCTCTGCTAAGGTAGGTGCCAATCTCTTACGCTCTTTTCTTTACTTTCGATTTTTAGAGGCCAAGCGAAAGGCTTATAAGCGTGGTAAGGTTATCTTTTGAATAACATTTGGATTGTTCTTGTGTTCACATCATGGGGCAACACCTCCAGAAATTGGAGTAGATCGAATTATCTAGATTACGAAAGTCGAATCTATTAGTCTCTAAGTATCCTATCTATTTGGGATTTCAAGGTAAGGGTTTTCATTAGATTTCCGTTAGATTCGTTATCATACTTAAGATCTTAATCATATGATATGGTTTAACAATCCTATTTCATTATAGTAGTTACGACAAGGACTTTTGATGGAATCAAATATGGATCGAGCAAAGGAGAGGATTAGGTCAGTAAACCCAATCCTAAGTTTAGGAAGC
Organism: Gossypium rotundifolium; assembly: GCA_025506655.1. NCBI lineage: Eukaryota > Viridiplantae > Streptophyta > Magnoliopsida > Malvales > Malvaceae > Gossypium > Gossypium rotundifolium. The sequence goes on along the minus strand of CP106729.1, from coordinate 165,126,525 downwards.
GGCGGTGTCTCTTATTTGAGATTGGTTACGAGTTGTGGACCGACTTACGAATAGCATCTTAAGCGGATAGTAGTCGTATTGACTTGATAGTGTTGACATAGAAATTATCGTCTTGGCGGTAACGGTGTGTAGATCTCTATCACACTCATTAATTTCTATTATATGTATGTTGTGGGCTAAAAAGTCGGAAAGAGAATTTGTATGAGCGTTCGTATGCCCATAATGGGTAGGCAAGGGATGCAGTGCGTGATCATAGAAACTCCTCTATGTATATCAAAGTATGTGAAAGTCTGCGATTTGTTTAGATAGTTTAATGTTTGATTATTGTATGTATGTATGCATGGGATGGGATTGATTGATTTAGGAAAGGGAGGCGGTCACGAGGCTATCGATGGATTTGCCACATAGGTCACATAGTGATCGGTCTTTATAATGACGACATAGCTATCAAATACTATAATGTATTCTTGAGGTCGTATAGCGATCGGTGGCTTTGCCACGAAGGTCACATAGTGATCGATATGGTGTGTAGCGGATGGAGGGTTGATTGTAAAAATCCCACGGTGTGAAGGTTGATGCGAATTGTATAGAGGATGGATGCTTAGAGTGCAGGATGGGCCATGTTACATGAAATATTCATTGCCATTGTGTGGGCCAAGGCCCATAATGTGTTGTTGGCCCAAGGCTTTTATGTGTTTTGGGTTTGCACATTGAGTCTTGGTGACTCACCTATTATTTTTCCCCAACTTTTCGGATGAGCGTTAGATCGTGGACATGGGGATGAGAGCGGACTCGAGGGCCATCAAGATTCTTATCTACATAGACTATTTTGGTTTTTCATTTGAATTTTAATTTTGGCAATATTTTTGTAATAAGGCCTCCATTACTTAGGTTTTCGATTTTTTTTTTATGTTAAGTTTTTATAAACTTATGTTTTCTTTTTTTCCTTAAAGTCTTAATTATAAAATGAAATGGTAAATGGGCTTTTCAAACACAAAGCAGCCACGAATGCTTAAAGTTGTTTCAAAATTTCACAATTATTTGATTGATGGCTATAATAAACTAAGATTTTCAAAACCCTTCAAGGTAAAGTTTTCAAGTTTCAACATAGCATACGAGATCCATCATGGCGTATGGTAGGGTTTGGGGTGTTACATTTTTTATATCGAGCCCGATTTAAAACTTCGAAATTGTGAAATGGGTCAATAGTGGTTTGTAAAAATGATGTAAGTTTGAGAAAAATGCGGTTGAGATATGGCCTTGAGTCTCTGGCACTTTCGATCCACGTGAGTAAGCATTCTAACTCTTGATATGGTTTGTATTGTTGGGCTTTATAGGGAGGTAGGCTAGTATGAGAAGAGCTTGATGAACTTTAGGTTTAGTATAAACAATTCTCCAAATTCCATAAAACTTAATTTCTAATTAAACATATGCATGGACAAGTCACGGGGTTAGGGTGTGGTAATGAGGCATACACATGTCTAGGATTGGATCCAAGAAGAGCTTGGTATTTAAGCGGCCTAGCGGCTCACCTCCTCTTCTTTGAAATCCTGCAGTGCGTGGTAGTATTGTTCACCTTAGCGAGGGACTTGTTGATGGGCCAAAATTTATAACTAAAACCCGAAAGGGACCATCACCATCTTTATAAAATTACTTATATACCCTTAATGTTGTAAATTACCAGAATACCTAAGTTTGAGAAAATTTCCCAAAGTACCCCAGGTTGCAAAAATTCTTGAAATACCCTCAATTTCAAAATTACCAAAATACCCTATTTTGTAAAATGCCAAGATACCTATTTTGGAATATTGCGAAAATACCCTTGTAGGATAAAATTACGAAAATACCCTTGTAGGATAAAATTACAAAAATACCCTAGGTAGTGAAATGGCGAAAATACCCAGGTGTTGAATGTAAGTTCATAGATCTTGCTTGTATGTTGATGTGTGATGGATGTTGTATGTATGTGTATTCTAAAACTAGGAAATATAGACTTAAATGAACTTTATAGATAGAATTTGAATTCAAAGAACTATTAAAACTACTTTCCATAAGGTATCGTTTATTAATCGGTGGAAAGAGTATTAATAATTCATAAAATTTCTAATAAGATAAATCATGAGCAGTAGAATGAGCACGAGGGCGTGGTGTGCATGGTAGAGGTAGAGTAGGATTCTTGTGTTAGAACCCGTAGGAGGTCTAGTCCTGGTCGGGAATGAGGTGCAGTGCCACCAACTATGGGCCGAATTCCAAGATCGAATGATGGAGATGATCGGTATCTCGAGGCGATGTTGAGGTGTTAGAGAGGTTCTTTGAGGCGGGGCATGGGCATAGGGCAGGAAGTATGTCTTAAGTGACTTAGAGCCAATGGGGAGGAGGTGTTTAAGGGAATTTACGGTGTAGCTCCTAGTATAGCGATGTTGGTTGGAAGCAATGGGCGTATAATGGATGATCTTGACTTCACGGAAGAGGAGAAGCTGAAGGAGTAGTGTCCTCCTCGGGATGAAGCGTATCAATGGTGGCTTACGGTTAAGGATGGTGCCGTGGTGACCGTATCACACAGGATTACTTGAATGGCGTTCGAGTAAATCATTGGAGCGAGCTATGTGGATGCCAGTATGAGGCGTTCTAAATCTGGTTTAGGGAAGTAGGTCGATGGGCGTCTGATAGAATTCTTACGCCTTAGTTGTTATGCTCGAAGGATAGTGGCCCGAGCATGGCGATGTGTTCATTTGAGGATGGCACGAAGGATGATCTACGTGTGTTGATAGCTCCACAGAGAGAGAATTTCTTTGCTTATAAGCTAAGATAGGTGAAGAGGTGAAACAAGCGGAAAAATTTGAGCAGGGATAGAGAAAGGGTGGAGGTAAGAGAAATTTTGGATCATCGAGGGACGGTGAGTGCGTCTCGAGAAAAAGCCTATATTAGATGGACGAGGGCAATTTGAGAGACTTTATTCTTGCTAGCCAAACACGAAAGTGTGCAGATGTAGTAAGTTCCATGTAGGTGAGTGTTGAGAAGGTAGTGGGAAGTGCTTTAGGTGTGGATCTACGGATCATTAGATAAGAGGCATCCTCGACCACGAGATGAGGTAGGACCCATGGCGAAATTCTTAGCTTGGTAGAGGAGGTCGGTGGTAGTAGAGGCCGATGGTCTAGCGGATGTAGTAGCGATTTTGGTCGAGACCGAAGGGGGCAGTAGAGGGTAGAAAACTCTTGGGCGAAAGCTGACCGGGGTTGGTCTATCTTTGCCAGACGTCGAGGAGGTGGCCTTCGGATGTTATAACGATACATTTTAATTTTAGATTGCCTTATCTGCATTGATTGAAATTGGATCGGCACACTCATATATTGCTAGTAGTGTGTTTGGAACTTTATGTTTGGATTTGAAATTACCCCTAGGGCGATGTGATAATTATCCCATTAGGACAATCTGTGGTAGTAGATAAACTTTTTGGGAGGTACCTTTAGAAGTTAGAATAGTTTTCTGAGCGGTCGATGGAATTACCGTTAGGGAGTTCGAATTAATATTAGGCATGGGTGGCTAATGAAGTACCAAGCTAACTTAGATTGTGCAACCAAGCATATGGTGTTAAGAACCCCAGGGAGGTGAAGTGTTGGTGATAGAAAAAGGGGGAATTATGCATCGAATGTGATGAATGCCCTAAGAGCGGAAAGAATGGTGAGAAAAGGATGCAAGGTAGTTTTAATGTTTGTGCACGGCTTTGGAAGCCAAGGACCTAACTATTGAGCAAGTTAGGGCGGTGAAGGAATTTCTTGATGTTTTCCCAAAGAGCTTCGGGATTACCTCGGATCGAGAAGTGGAGTTTGGAATCAATCTTTTTTGGGAATAATATTTGTATCTATTGCTCCTTATAGAATAGCGCCAAAGGAGTTGGTGGAATTAAAGCACAAATCCAAGAGTTGTTGGATAGAGGGTTTATTAAATGAAGTGTACGCCTTAGTTTTACAAATCGAGTAATTTGATTGTTTTGCAAACCAAGTGTTTGGTCCCTTTCGATTTTTATTTATAGATTTGGCCTGTTAACAAGTCCTCGCGGTTGAGGTGAACAATCACTGCGCAGGTAGGATTCTAGAAAAGAGGAGGTGAGTCGCTAGGACTGCTTAAATACCAAGCTCCTTCGGAATCCATGCCTAGACATGCACATGCTTGTTACCACACCTGAACTCTACGACTTATTCCCGGGTTTGGTGAAATAAGTTAAATCTTATGTAACTTTGTGTTGGAGTAAGCTAATCCTAGGGTTCAATAGCTCCTAATCTATTAATCTACGATCCCGTAATACCCACATATAAATCACACAATGATTAGGGGTACTTACCTGGTGGACTTCGGGCCGGAGACACAGGTGCCATGCCAGAATAAACCTAAATTTGTTTATAGAAATCCATGGTTTAGAAAAACCCATTTAGAAAAACCCATCTTTGGAAAACATTTGGGGCCCAAACCCTCAAAGTTGAGTTTTGAACCGGGCTCTGATACCAAATTGAAACACCCCAAACTCGCCCACAAGCCCCAACCGAATCTAACATGTTCCTTAAGAAAAACTTAGCTTTATCTCGTTTCATCTTCTTATAAAATAGGACGATTTTAATTAAAACAAGTTTGCATTTTTATCGAGTTGAAAACCAAGATACCGTTCAAGTTTGTATTTCATTAAAATGCTTACTTTATATCTCAAAAATTAAAAGATTTGCCTGCTTCTAGAGCTCATTAGGTTGAAAACCGTAAGTTGAGTAGGTGATAAAACATTTGAAGTTTCTTTAAGAAAAGTATTTAATTACTTGTTTGTTGTTTATCATATGGAAATAAAATTTAATACACAAAATTAAGCAGTTAAGTAATGGCCTTATTACATCTTAAAAACCAAAATAAATCCCGGAAGAAAACATACTAAAGAAAACGAAAAGAGTTCCATTATATGAAAACCCAAAATTTTGCTGAGCATGGCCACCACATAGTCCCTGCCGACCTGGTCCATTGCACTATGTATCACCTATAAGATGTTAGCTCACGAAGGGTGAGTCAACTGACTCAATGTGTAACGGCCAACACAGGTTCCCAGTTGATTATAGCCTTTATTATAACATTTTGGGCAAAGCCCATCCAGAATCATTATCGGCCATAAGCCCATATCACAGCATATTAAATCACATGTATATAAAAGCAATGATGCAACACGAACCCATCTAGATATCCAACCTCTACAAACCACTCGTACCAGCCAATCACACCAATGGGGATTACTAAATCGACCCTCCATCCGCTATACACCCTCGAAGGCGTCATTGCAATAATTGCACATTGCCCTTTAATACGGCATATAGCCGGATAATGTGACAAAGTCACCGAATCAAAATATTATGACATGAGTCATCGAATAATGTGGTAAAACCATTGAAACACTTCCCCTTTAGATTGTTACCCGCATGCCCATGCAATCATACAAACTATACAGATATCATGCTATATGCCTTATCCTAAGCCCATATCGAAAGAATACATGCTTTCATACCACTAATTGTAAACACTAATAACAGAGTGCTAGATGTAACGTACCTAAATGAACTGTACCATTGAATGGTACCATTAGCCATGATTATTCATAACCTTATTAACATATATTTAATATTATTAACCTATCGGGAAAAAGTGTGGGGTTACACACCTGAAAACACGGAGAACGACACTCTCGATCTCACTGACACCCTCCCTTGCAGGGATCACTACGATTTGCTTATCCCTTTTTGATGCTGGCCCACAACCCGGTGGCCAATCATGTACCACAGAAACCGAACGTTTCTTGAATCTAGAGGTAGGAACTACCCTTTCTCTCCTCCACTGGTACTCGCATCCATCGAATATCACTTAATCAGAAACTCGGTTAATCGATACGTAAAAATCTAAACGAATCACATCTATCACTTAACTGAATATCCTTACCGAAATAGATCCAAATCCCGAAGACTCCTCATTTGCCTTTGTCGAACCCTTCCTATAACACCACAGTTAGAATTGGCTAACACTAGAAAATATGGCCTTTGGCCGAATGGCATTATTCTCCTTACCTTAACCGATTAAATCCCAAGAGTTTCTCCTTCCAACGTCGACTACAATGAATCCCGGAACCCACCTTCATGGTTTCAGCCACATAGATAAAGGGAATTAGAGTCCTTGATTTCGTTAATCTAATAAGAAAAGAGAAAAGAAAATCAGCCTAAGGAAAGATCCTTACCACGTAACTCACCCGATTCAGCTTAACAACCACCCTTGGAAATCAACACACCAAAAGAGAATACGAACGATAAATAAAGGATTCAGCTTTGGTCTCAGTAATTGGGAAAAGTTCTTTTGGCTCTTGAGAATGGAGGAATCGGTGCAAAGAAGAAGAGAAATGGTTGGGGTTTGTGTGGTTTCGGCTTTGGCGAGAAAGAGAAAGGTTCGGCCTTAACAGAAGAAAAGAGAAGGGGGAGATAGATTTGGTCTAAACAGGAGCAAAGAGAAGAAGAGAAAGAAGAAGAAAGTGACCTTTATGGTCTTCCCAAAATCAGCTAATGCAAATAAAATAGAAAAGGGCTTTGAAAGTTTTCTGACTACCACTTCTCGGAACAAGACTAAGGAAGGATAAAAACTAGAAAATGCACCTTAACCCTTAAGCAAATTTGGCACCTAACTTCCCCTCTTGTATGACCAAATAAGCCCCCCAAAGTCCTACATTCGGGCAACTCTCACCCTCTTCTCATCCCCTCTTTTCTCTCCACTTTTTCCTCCCTCCTCTCATTCAAAAGAGTTTGAATGAATCAACCTTCCATCCCTTCTCCTAATCGCATATTCAAATGCATTGACCAAGTCTATCACTCATCCATTTAGAGTCCCCATGCCGTCCAACACCTCCTCTCTTGACGTAAAAAGGCAACCCCAAAATGCTTCCCTTGCTGCTCGAACCTAAGTCCCTTCTCACTTCCTGAGGCGTCACTCTTCTGTGCTCCAAGTGGCGCCTCCCTTGCCACTTTACCAACTGAGTTCTTGTGTCATAAGCCACACACTAACCTTCTTAAGGCCTAGAGCTCCTAGCTCTTCCCTTTATCAGCTTAAAGTTAAACATTTTTCTAAGGCTTCTACCTACACCCCAAGGTTCCCGAAGCCCCCAAAACACATACACACAGCACCCAAGCACACTACTACATACATTTGAGTTAAAAAGCATAACCCCTAAATCCCAGATATTACAGCTAAATTAGTGAATTAATTTAATTATGTTGAACTAAATGTTTAATGTGCCAAGTTTATAAATTGATTTAAAATATGTTTATGGTACATGGAAGTGCATTGAAATATTGTACTTAAATGTGACTTCTATGATTGTGAATGTTATGAGTAATTATGAATTAGTGTTATCATGAGACAAGTGATTAAGTGAATATTGATTAAGTGTTAACAAGTGTGAAAAAGTCTCGATTGAACCTTAGGAAATGATTAGGATACAAGTGACAAGTCACTAGGAATTTCAATGTTTTCAGTGTGAAAGTGTTCCCCGGGTGCTGGTTCATTGTGTTATATCAGTGGCTAGGTGATCTTGCATGTGTTGCAGACACCTGATAGCTTGTGTGAGCAACATTGTTTATTACCCTTGAACTGACAGCTTGTGTGAGCAGGCCCGAGGGTAACCGGAGTGTTACAATAGTAGCTTTGGCTACATTGTAACACCCTAAACCCGGCCCATGCGTTATGACCGAATCTGATTTGTCACATGAGGAAAACGTATAAAAATCCTTGTGATTCGTACTAAAATAGATATTGATTTGTTATAAACAAGAAAACAAATTTGATTTGAAATATTTGATAAAATACAGAGTAAACAAGTTTGGATGTAAATATTTGATAAAATACAACTATTTTTGAGAGGTTGATTGATGAATCAAAAATCAAGGGAGTGAACTTTAAAACCGTGACTTTTAAAAATGTCATCGATAATTTGAAAGAAAGTCCGAGTTAAAATAATTTGTAAAAGTTTATTATAAAATCCATTTATTAATCAACTTTGGAAAAACCATTAGTTATGCTTTTAGAAAAATCCCCATTTTAAAAATAATTCAAGCAACGTGATAAATACGTCCAAACATAAAGCAAAGTAAAGTTTACCCTAGAGGCCTTATTACAACTTTAAAACCTCAAATAGTAAAGGTAACGAAATAATACGAAAAAGTAATTTACTAGTGTTTGCACACATCATTTTTGAAGTATGGCCTCCACCGAGTCATCCATAGCCCCAAGTCCTCGTCACTGAGCATTACCTACAAGGATTAAGAAAATAAAGGGGGTGAGTTACAAGAACTCAATGTATAATCCCCTTATTTTTTTTTACTGGGCTTGAACCCGTTTAGCAAAATTTTGGGCCTGAGCCCATACAACAATAACTTGGGTCGAAACCCATTTATAATAACTTGGGCCGAAGCCCTTAAAGCATAATCTTAGGCCAAAGCCCATTTACAAAACATAATATATCAAATGAATCAAATGAATGAAATGCAATCCCAAACCAACCTAATATTCCGTCCGCTACACACCACCCGTACCAACCAACACACCTATGGGGATCAAGTCAACCCACCTCGCCAATAAACCGATCGCAGGCATTAAGCCATTTATAACAAATTTAATTGTGGACAAGCCACCAAAATAACAGAATATACGTGGCAAAGCATCCAGACAAATTGTGACAGAGTCACCAAAATATGTGGCAAAGCCACCAAATTACTTCCTCCGATCATCAATATCCCAATCCTATGCAGAATAATGTAAATGCAACATACATAATAAATCATGATATTTACAAACATAACAACAATGATTAATTCAGAGATTGATTTCACAAATTTTGCCCATTATAACACTTTGCAAATCGGCCCATTAGGGCAATCTATCAATTTGACCCATTAAGGCAATATATCAAATCGGCCAATTAAGGCAATATATCAATTCAGCCCATTAAGCAATATATCAATTTGGCCCATTAAGTAATATACCATTTTGGTCCATTAAGCAATATACCATTTTGGCCAATTAAGCAATATATCAATTCGGTCCATTAATCAAATTATCAAATCGGCCTATTAAGTAAAAATTATCAAATCGGCCCATTAAGTAAATTATCAAATTGGCACATTAGGGGTATTTTCGTAATTTGGCCCATAGTGGCATTTCGATAAATCGGTAATCTTGCAACCCAGGTTATTTTGGTAATTTGTCACCCAAGGGTATTTTTGTAATTTCGCAACCCCGGACTTAACTACTAATTTGGGGCATAAAAATTTAAATTGTCCAACTGCGTCATATTGACTAAATTGACTATAACTCAAGTTAGGAAGCCCAAATTTAGATCTATAAATTTTCCTTGAATCTAGACTCATATATATTCTTACTACAAATTTTCCAGAATTTTTGACCTAGCCATTTAGTACAGTTTATTCATTAAAGATTCCCTTGTTTCACTGTCCAATGATTCTGACTTCTCTTAGCTTAATTTCAAATATCTCACTGTACGGTTTCATGTGTTGCTCCCACTTGTTTCTATTGAAAATAGACTCACTAAGGAATCTGTACATAAAAATTATAACTCATAATTCACTTTGTACAATTTTGAATGATTTTTCCAAGATAGAATAGGGAACCACGAAGTCCTTCAGAACCAGTCTCACTAAAATTTATAAATCTCAAAATATACTAATCCTTTGCTTGCTCTGTTTCTTTTATAAGAAAATGGACTCAATTAGCTTTTAATCCATATCTTCTTCACTTTCTAATTCCCTTTCTCTTATTTTTTGTTATTTTTATAAATCATGTCACTGCTGCTAACCAGAAACTATTTCATTGCAAAATATGGTTTCCACTACAAACATACGCACACCCGAGTGATCATCGATGCCGATTTTCGATTTCCTTCGGTATTTTGACTGAATCATAGAACACTTCATACAATTATTCAGAGAGATGTGAGATTACCTACCAATTCAAACATGTATTCGGAAGGGTACAGGATTACACACCTTATTCGGAATCCGTAACACGATACTCTCCGTGGCACCTAAAGGTTCAATCGGTCAACAATTAATCCAAAGCCCAATTTACAACTTCAACCAAGTATTGAGATATTGAACCTTGAAGAAAACCCTTACCTGGAAAATAATAAATCCACTTCTTTTGATTGGGTGCAAGACTGGAAATGATTTGGCTAAGATGTGGTATTTGTCCAATCCACTAAAATACTACAAATAGAGAATTATCAAAATATGAGGGAGTGTAGAAAAAACACCATTTCAGTTTAGAAACAATATGAAACAACAAAATAATGAGGGACACTCATTTGGCTAAGTAGAAATAGAATGAAAAGATTTGAATAAAAACACTTACCCGGTTTAATCAAGAAAGAAAAGTTCAACTTGTAAGATGAAGAAGAGGATGATCAAAAATTTGGTTATGAAAATGTGGATTAAAGAAGGTTATGAAAATGTGGATTAAAGAAGAAGGAAGAAAGGTTAAAGAATTTTGTGAAAAGAAATGAAAAGATGGACAAAGGGAGCTTAATAGTAAAGGAGAAAGATGAATAAATGGCCTACGAGATTCGGCCAAAGCAAGAGAAATTGGTGTACAATATTGGCTTAGCATTTTGCAAGGGAAAGAAGAAATTGGAAGAGTGAAACCTCAAAATGCTAAAAGAACTAGCCTCTCAAGCACTAAAATTGCCAAGAACTGCTAGCAAAATTCGGCTATCATCCCCCTATGCCAAAACCGTCCATGCCTTGGCAAAAAGATCAAAATTTGTCAACCAAAACTTTCCATAACACTCTCCTCTCTTTGTGCCAACATGTTCCCTATACTTTCCCCTTTCATTTGATTTCTTTCTCTACCTTCATCCTTTCCTAATTTCCTTAGCCACCTTGCCAAAATTAAAAAGTCCACCTTGCCTTATTTACAAGCTTGGCCGACACTTAGGGAAAGAAGGCAAAAATAATAGTCAAAATTTTCACATTATGGGATTTGAATTTCCTCCCTCAAAGTTCATCATGTGGCACCATATCCTTTTTACCAATTACTCATTTATGCAAGCACATTACTCATTTATTTCTATAAGCCTTGAAGCTACTTACCATATCTCCTTAATAGGCTTAAACACAAAAATTTTCTTATGCCCTAACTTGAACCCGAAACTTCCTAGAAACCCCGTAACTTTCCAAAATCAATTTCCTAATAAATCCAACTTGAAATAATGCCGTTCTCTTGTTCTTAAAAATTTTAAATGCTTCCGTGCTCAAGGCCCAATAAGCCCAATCCTACTAGGCCCAATTTTGGGATGTCACAATTCTACCCCCTTAAAGAAATTTCGACCTCAAAATTTCTAACTATAGGAATAGTCGCACATCCTAACCTAGCACACTACACTTTCGCTGCGCACTGTGAGCTTAATAACACTAAGACTGCAAAGTCTCTTTCCCGGTGTAGAGCAATCAACACTCGCAGCTCATCTCTCAGTCCATCCTCGAATCTGACACTCCTCTCATAATCAGTAGCTACTATCCCTCTGGCATACCAGCTAAGCCGCAAAAACTCTGCTTCATACTCAGCTACCGACTTATTTCCTTGTAATAAATTCAGAAACGCCTTTCTTTGAGAGTCGATGTAACTCGCTCCAACGTATTTCCCTTCAAACTTAACCTTAAAATACCTCCAATCCACTCGATTTGCAGGAATACTCTCCTTAATAGTGAGCCACCACTGGTAGGCCTCATCTCGACTGCCTCTAACCAGTACTCCGCTACATTCGGAGCTACCCCAGATACTCCCCTAAAAACCTCGGCTCCATTAGATCTAAGTCTCTCAGCGACTGACTTTCGAGCCCCATTACCCATACTAGCTCTTGCTACTCACTCTAGAACTCGTAGCATAGCCTGCGATACTGCATCATCTCCTCCAGTTTACTCTTGAAATTCTACCCCTACAGGGGTTGGGTGCCTCATTTTCGAACCCGACTGGACCTAAGTGGTTCCGACACAGCCATTCTACCTCTACCTCTTCCACGACGACCACGTCCCCTAGAACTCATGTCTACTTCGCGTCTTATATGTTTTTACGAAAATTTTATGCATTAGAGTCTTTTCACTTCTTGTTTAAAGAAAGTTTTATGCAACAGAGATTTATTCAGTGGAATTTCCGTAAAAGTACAAACATATACCTAGGGTCCATGTCTCTAAAGTCTGATTTCCTAGGCCTATTATTTAGAGTATCATACGTCAACATACACAAATAAATTAAAAGAACTTACCTGGCGGACCTGGGCCGAGAACTTGGGTGCCATGCTTCTATAAAACCATTTTAATCAAAAATTTTCAAAAAGTTATTTGGGCCTAATTTTGAAAACATTGTGGGCTTCAAAACCCAAGGCCGAGTGTTTATAACAGGCTCTGATACCAAGTTGAAATACCCCAAACTCGACCCACAAGCCCTGACCGGATCTTGTATGTTCCTCTTATAAAACTTTAGTAAAATCTCGTTTTGTTTATTAAGAAAATATGATGGTTTCGTATAAAACAAATTAGCTTTAGTGATCGCGTTAAAAATCGTATTGTTAAATAAGTTTGTATTTTCTTAAAATGTTGGTCTTGATGAGAAAGATTATAAATTAAAAGAAAACCAAATTTAAAACTTATTATTATTGTGAAAACCATAGGTGTTTAGGTGTCAAAGCAGTTTAAGTTATTTTTTGAAACCATTTAATTATTTAGTATTTATTTGATCGTAGCATATTAAAAATTTAAAACGTAAAAATAAAACAGTTTATAGTGGCCTTATTACAAAAATAACATAACCCAAAATAAATCCTAAATAATAAAAGAAAACGTAGCAAGTTTAATTAAAAGAAAATCCGATATACTAAATTGAGCAATGGCCACCACGTAGTCCTCGCTGACCCGATCCATCACGCTAAGCGTCACCTGAAAATATATCCCATAAAGGGTGAGTCAACAGACTCAATGTGCAACATTACACTAAAAGCCCAATCGATCATAGTCATTAAGCCCATTTAAAACATATTTAGCCATAAGCCCATTTTTTAGCAAATTAGATAATAATCGATTAAATGACATGTACATATAAAAATGAAATGCAATCCCGAGCCCACCTAAATATCCATTCGCTACACACCACCCGTACCTACCAATCACCCGTAGGGATTACTAAATCGACCCTCCATCCGCTACACACCATCGTAGGTAGTCGCTGCAGTCAACTACACATCACCCTTATAAATTGTGGCATGGCCACCGGATAATTGTGACAAAGTCATCGGATTCATAATATGTGACCGAAGTCACCGGATTCATATATGTGACCGAAGTCACCGGATTATGTGGTAAAAACCACCGGAACACTTCCCTTTTATCAATATCACCCATATGCCTATGCAATAAACATATTATTTCGAAATCATGCCATATACCCCCAAAATCATAACGGAGTCATACACATTTCATATTCATGCTTATAGCATTATTAACAAAGTATTAGGGGGTAAAGATACCTGAATATCATGTACCACTGAATGGTACCCGCAACCATTATCATACATATTTTCTTAACACATGCAAATCATTAATATTATCGATCTATTAGAAATTTAGCGTAGCATTACACACCTTATAATCACGAAGAACGATAGAATATTTAAGATTTCTGACTTTTGCCTACAACGTCGACAGTATATGAGAAATCGATTATCACTAAAAAGATATGGCCTTTGGCCGAATATCATTATCTCCTTACCTTGGGTTATTCAAATCCCAAATGATCTCCCCCTAAACGTTGGCTACAAAGGAACCCCGAAACTTTCCTTCAAGATTCGGCCAAAGAAACTAGGAGGATTAGAGTCTTGATTTTTAACAATCAGAGGAAGATAAAGAAAGAAAATTAGCCTTAGAAGAGATCCTTACCGAAAAAGAATGACCAAAAACGCAAATGGTCAAATGTTCTTTGCTTTTGATGAAATATGAAAAGAAGAAAAGAAGGGAATGGAGTGTGATGCGAATTGATTTGATGATAAAAGAGAGTTTCGGCTTTAACAACAAAACAAGAAAAAGAAGAGAGAGATAGGAGGTTTATGGTGTTGCAAAAATGGTGAAATTGGAAGAGAGAAGTTTAGGCCTTAGCAAGGTAAAAGAAAAGAAAGAAAGAAGAGAAGAGAAATAGAGATGAAAAATGACCTTAGTGCTATGATGATTTCGGCACTAGAGAGGGAGAAAAGAAAAGAGAAAATGTCTTCAAGGCTTTTGGTGTTTTCGAAAATAGAGGAAAAGAAACTTGAGAGGATAGGCAAATTAAACCAAAATGGTCAAAATAGAATGGCCAATAGAAAAAAGAAAAATAAAAGATGTTTACCAAATGCTAAAAATGTATTCGGTTAGGAGAGAAAAGATGGAGAGAATGAGAATTTATTTTTGAGAAAACACAAAATAACCCAATTGTCAAAATGGCTAACTAGCTACTAACCTACCAAGACCTTCATCAAAATTCGGTCACTCCCCCCTAGACCACAAAACCGTCCATGTTCATGGACAAGTTGGCCATGAAATAATTTCCAAAACATTCACCTTAATACATGCCTCGTAATCCTCTTCTTTCCCAAGGTTTCGAAATTCTATCCTTATTTCCTCCTAATCTTCCTCCTTATCCTTTCAAAATTCAACCAACCCCTTAGCCCCCTATGCCATCTACATTCATGGTCAAATGGCCATAGAAAAATTTCAAAACATCACTCCATACTTCAAGCCTTATGTCCCTTAACATACCAAAACTTATTGATTCCATTCCATAACTTGCCTTTTCCTTAGTCTACTATCCATAAAATAAAATAGTCCAACTTTACCTTAATTAAAGTTTGACCAACACATGCCAAACAAGTGCAAAAATAAAGAAAAATCACCTTAAGACTATCCATGGGATTCGAACCCAAGACCATTAGCACACTCCACACGCCACTTGCCACTTTACCAATAGATTCCTTGTGATTAAATCCTCATACAAATTCTTCTTAAGGCCAATCTTGCTTAGCTCCCTTTAAGACTAAAAATCTAATATTTTTCTAAGGCATTCTCCTACATTCTAAAATCCTCGAAGTCCCCAAAACACATACAAACAACACACAACATGCCACTACACACATTCAAGTGAAAATTCATAACCCCTAAATCCTGGATATTACAACCGATCACTATGTGACCTATGTGGCAAAGCCACCGATCGCTATGCGACCTTAATAATATATCGACAGCTATGCTGCCTGTCATAAAGACCGATCACTATGTGACCTATATGGCAAAGCCACCGATCGCTATGCGACCTGCTCCCCTTCATCATAACAATCCCATCCCATGCATACATACATGCAAGAATCAGAACATTAAACTACCTAAGCAGATCACATACTTTAACATACTTCGATACACATAGAGAAGTTTTTATGATTACGTACCTAGCATCCCTTTCCTACCCTTTTTGGGTAACACGACTATTCATACAGCCTCAGTTTTTCGGCTTTTAGCCCATAACATACATGCAACACAGATTAACTAGTGTGATAGAGATCTACACACCTGATCACCGACAAGACAGTACTTTTTATGTCGACACTATCAGAAGTCAATACGACTGCTAATTTTCTAAGGTTTTGTTACAAGCGGTCCACCACCCGTGAGGCCAATCCCGAATCACGACATTGCTCGTTTCTTAAACTTAGGGATTGGTTTTACAGATCTAATCCCCTCCTTCGCCTAATTGATATTTGATTCCATCAAAAGACCTTATCAGTTGCTACCAGCACAACATATATTTGTTAATCCATAACATATGGTTAAGATTATAAACACGATGAATGAACCTAACGAAAATCTAAAGAGAACCCCTTACTTTGAATTCTCAAAAAATGATTGAGACTTAGAGACTAGTAGTTTTCGGCTTTTAGATCTAAAGGATCTACTTCGATTCCCAACATTGCCCAACAAGAAAACATCAAACCATTAATCAAACGTCAACCTTACCAAGCCCATTAGCCTTTTGGATTTAGCTTCTTAAAACTGAAAGAAATGTGAAGAGAAGAAGATCGGTACTTACCCTATCACAGGAGATTAGGCTACTCCTAGAAGGTTTTTTCTTTTTTGTGAAAACCAAAAAGAGAAGATGATTCAAAGAATCTATGGAGATTCGGCTTTTTAATGAAGAAATCGGTAGGAAGAAAAAAGAAAAGAATAGGCACTAAGGCATTCGGCTATGGCAGAAGAGAGTGAAGAGAAAGAACACTTAAGGGTTTCGACTTATAGAAGGAATTAGAAAAAGCTGTAGAGAAAGGCTATGTGGTTTTGGCTTTAGCAGAGAATGAAGAAGAAGATGAAACTTTAGGGGTTTTCGGCTTTTTGAGAAAAGAAACAACTAAGAGAAGAGAATGAGAATAAATGCCGAAATTAAGAAGTACCCTATTTTCTAATCAAATTTTCGGCACACACACCAACCAAAAGCCAGAATTGGCCTCTTTTGAAAACTAAAACTAATTAATTAACAAGGGAAATTTTGGCACCCCTCTGGTATATTGAAACCGATTTCTTCCCCCTCCAAGAGATGGAAATCCGGCCACCACTGGCTGTTCAGCGGATAACTCCTATTCTTTCTCCCTTATCTTTATCCATTCACCTCCAAAAGAGGCCTAAATAACACCACCTCTTCCTTCCTTTATCAGCACATTATCCACATTATCCAAGTCATTTAATCTCTCCTAATTTTAAGCCTTATTGGCGTCCCACTTGCTCCTCGTTTAAGTGCTAAAATGGCCCGAATACATGGGCTCCAAGTGGCCATAACTTGGGCCTCTTCACTTGCTAATGACGCCACCTTATAGCTCCCTTGTGGTGCCCCTTGCTACTAGGCCACAAGCCCATTTTGTAATTTAAACCACAGATACCATCCTTTAAACCCTATAGTGTCCATATAGAAAATTTAACCAAGGCCTCGACCCTATCCTAAGCCCAATCTAGACCCCTAACACTCTAATTAACACATTACACATAACCACACATTAAACCCATGGGCCCACTAATTTAGGATGTTACAGTTCTACCCCCTTAAAGAAATTTTGGCCTCGAAATTACCTGATCAGAATATATGCAGGTACTATTGCCACATCATCTCCTCTGGTTCCCATGTAGCCTCCTCAGAATTGTGATTCTGCCATAGAACCTTAACCAACGGAACTGTCTTCCTTCGCAACACTTTGACATCACGATCCAAGATTTCTACTGATTCCTCTTCAAAGGATAAATCGAGTCTTACTTCGATTTCTTCCACAGGCACCACATGAGACGGATCTGAACGATATCGTCTCAACATAGAAACGTGGAATACATTATGAATCTGGCTTAGCTCAGAAGGTAGCTCTAGCTGATAGGCTACCGGCCCTACTAGTTTCAACACCCGATAAGGTCCGATAAATCTGGGACTTAATTTACCTTTCCGTCCAAACCTCAGCACTTTCTTCCATGGCGACACCTTCAAGAACACCTTGTCACCCACTGCAAACTCTATGTCATTATGCTTCAAGTCTGCATAGGACTTCTGTCGGTCCGACGCTTCCTTTAGTCGAGCTCGAGTTAACTCAACCTTCTCCTCTATCTTGGTAACCAACTCTGTACCCAAAATCTGGCATTCCCCTAATTTCGTCCAACAGGTAGGAGTACGACACTTTCGCCCGTACAATGCTTCATAGGGCGCCATCTGAATACTAGACTGGTAGCTGTTGTTGTATGCAAACTCCGCCAATGGTCAAAACTCTTCCCAACTACCTCTGAAATCAATGACACATCCCCTTGACATGTCCTCCAAGATCTGAATTACCCGCTTAGAATGTCTATCTGTCTGAGGATGAAACGCTGTACTAAAATCTAACTTCGTACCCAATGCTTGATGCAAATCCTTTTAGAATCGCGACATGAACCTCGGGTTCCTGTCGATATGATTGATACTGGTACTCCATGCAACCTCACTACCTCCACTATGTATAGCTTAGCCAATTTCTGTAAAGAGTAATTGACCCGTACTGGTATGAAATGAGTAGACTTCGTCAGGCGATCAACAATCACCCAGACTAAATCTTTCTTAGTAGGCGTGAGGGGTAGCCCACTAACAAAGTCCATTGTGATCCTTTCCCACTTCCATTGGGGAATCTTCTTTGGTCAGAATAACCCCGATGGTGGCGATGCTACGCCTTTACTGCCGATAGGTCAAACACTTACTCACCAACTCTCCGTCAATCCCGATACATCTTGATACATCTTCTCTCACGGGGTGCATAGCGTATGAACTTCCATGCGCTTCTTGCAAAATCCTATGCCTCAATTTTGGATCTTTTGGCATGCAAACTCTCCTTGAAAATATATGATCCTTCCTTATTCATCCTCAAGTTCGTCGATCCATCACTTGATCCTACTCAAACTTCTCCTTTGGAAACTCATCGATCCGCCGCTTCTCCTTAACTTTGACCGACCCAAGAGGGTTTCACTTGAAGTTTAGCCAATAAGCTCCCATCATCATACAAACTAAGGTGAGCAAACATTACCCTCAAGTCAGAGATTACTTTACGACTTAAGGCATCCGCCACCACATTAGCTTTACCTGGATAATACTCGATCAAGCAATCATAACCCTTAACAACTCGATCCACCTTCTATGCCTTAAATTCAACTCCTTACGGGTCAAAAGGTATTTTAGGCTCTTATGATCTCAGATAAATAATAGATTTTTCCCGTCTGATGATAATGTCTCCAAATCTTTAAAGCAAAACCACCGCCGCCAACACTAAGTCATGGGTGGGAAAATTTGCTTCATGCGGTCTTAATCGCCGAGATGCATACATAATAACCTTTCCATTTTGCATCAACACGCATCATAGTCCCGTGTGACGCATCACAATAAATTACTTAATTCCTTTCCATTTCATTGAATCAATACCGAGCCTCCATCAAAATCCTTTTCAACTTCTCGAAACTCTCTTGCTGCTTACTAGACCAAATAAATGGAACTCCTTTCCATAATAACTTAGTCAATGGTGCCGCAATTGAAAAAATCCTTCAACAAACCTTCGATAGTACCTGGCCAGACCAAGAAAACTCTGAATTTCTGCCACAGACCTAGGCGTCTTCCAATCCAACACCGCTTCAATTTTTTGAGGGTCAACCCTAATCCCCTCTGCCGACACTACATGGCCTAGAAAAGTAACTCTACTTAGCCAAAATTTGCACTTACTGAATTTGGCATACAACTGTTTCTCCCTCAGAATCTACAATACCACTCACAGATGTGAATCATGCTCTTTTCCGATCTTGAGTAAACCAAAATATCATCTATAAATACCACAACAAACCGATCCAAGTAGGGCTGGAACACTCAGTTCATAAAATCCATAAACATCATGGTGCGTTAGTTAACCCAAATGGCATTACCAAAAATTCGTAATGGCCATAACAGGTCTTGAAAGTTGTTTTATGAATATCCGATTCTTTGACCTTAAGCTGATGGTATCCTGACCTTAAATCTATCTTTGAGAACACTGATGACCTATTCAGTTGATCGAACAAGTCATCAATCATTGGCAACAGATACTTGTTCTTAATAGTCAACTTGTTCAGCTGACGGTAGTCAATGCACATATGCATTGATCCATCCTTCTTCTTAACAAATAACACCGGCGCTCCCCAAGGCTACACACTTGGTTGAATAAATCCTTTATCTAACAACTCTTGTATTTGTACTTTCAACTCTACCAACTCCCTTGGCGCCATCCTATATGGAGCAATAGACACTAGTGCTGTTTCCGGAAGAAGATCGATACCAAACTCCACTTCACGATCCGTAGGTAATCCCGAAAGCTCTTCTAGAAAAACATCAAAAATTCCTTCACCATCCTGATGTCCCCAACAGCTAATTCCTTGGCTCCCAGAGCCCGAACAAACATTAATACTGCCTCGCATCCTTTTCTCACCATTATTTCTACTCTTAGGGCAGTCACTACATTCGACAGCCAGTTCCTCTTTCTCCTATCACCAACACTTCACCACCCTCAGGGGTTTTCAACACCATACGCTTGGCTGCACAATCTAAATTAGCTTGATACTTCACCAGCCAATCCATGCCTACTATTAAGTCAAACTCCCCGAACGGTAATTCCATTAAATCCGTCAGGAAAACTATTCCCTGAACTTCTAAGGGTACCTCCCGATAGAGTTTATCTATTACCACCGATTGTCCTAATGGGCTAATTACAGTCATCGCCCTAGGGGTAATCTCGAAATCTAAACTTAAAGTTCCAGACACACTCCTAGCAACATATGAATGTGTCGACCCAATGTCAATCAATGTAGTGTAAGGAAAACCAAATATTAAAAACGTATCGGTTATAACATTCGGTCGTCAGCCTCTTTTCAACGTCTGACAGAATAGATTAACCCCGGCTGCCTCGCCTCAGTGTTTTCTACCCCTCAGTCTGGTGCTCCACGGCCCCGACTAAAACTATTACCACCTCTAACTGGACCACGACCCCTCTGCGGCTACTGACCTCCTCTACCTGGTTGAGCATTTCCTTACCCCACGGGTCCTACATTGCTCCGTGGCTGTGGACAGTCCTTAATCTGATGGTCCAAAGATCCACACCTAAAGCACTATTTTCTAATCAAATTCTAGGGGTTTTTGGCTTTTTGAGAAAAGAAACAACTAAGAGAAGAGAATGAGAATAAATGTCAAAATTAAGAAGTACCCTATTTTCTAATCAAATTTTTGGCACACACACCAACCAAAAGCCGGAATTGCCCTCTTTTGAAAACTAAAACTAATTAATTATCAAGGAAATTTTGGCACCCTCCGCATATTGAAACTAATTTCTTCCCCCTCTAAAAGATAGAAATTCAGCCACCACTGGCTGTTCAACGGATAACTCCTATTCTTTCTCCCTTATCTTTATCCATTCACCTCCAAAAGAGGCCTAAATAACACCACCTCTTCCTTCCTTTATCAGCACATTATCCACATTATCCAAATTATTTAATCCCTCCTAATTTTAAGCCTTATTGCCGTCCCACTTGCTCCTCCTTTAATTACTAAAAATGGCCTAAATACATTGCCTTCAAGAGGCCATAAGTTGGGCCTCTTCACCAACTAATGACGCCACCTTAAAGCTCCTTTGAAGCGCTCCTTACTACTGGACCACAAGCCCATTTTGAATTTAAACCACAGATACCATCCTTTAAACCCTATAGTGTCCATACAGAAAATTTAACCAAGGCTTGACCCTATCCTGAGCCCAATCTGGACCCCTAACACTCTAATTAACACATTACACATAACCAAACATTAAATGCATAGGCCCATTAATTCAGGATGTTACAGGTGTTATGGCAGTGTAGGTTAGTTGTGGAGAAAGAATGGTGTTTTAGAGGGAGAAGTCTAGTTTTTATGGCCAAATTTGGGGAGGAGGGGCTTAAAAACAAATTTTAGTGTTTGAATTTGGGGAAGAAAGCTGTTAGATTTTATTTATAGAGGAGAGGGCATGGTTAGTTGACACGCCCGTGTCATTTTGAAATCGCTCGTGCTTTTTGCGTTTTTCAAGATTGGGCACTTTCAAGTTTATTGGCACGGTCGTGTTACTGTTGGGCACGCCCGTGCTTGGCAAGTCAGTAGCTTCACACGGTTTGATCGCACGGGCATGTTCTGGTATCACGGCCCATGTTGACTATAGAAATTTTTCACTATTTGGGCATGACTCTTGAGGCGTCCGTGTCCGATAAGTTAGTATATTGGCATGGTGGGATAGTACGGTCGTGAATAGCCTGTAACATCCTGAATTATTGGGCCTATGCATTTAGTGGGTGGATATGTTTAATGTGTTAATTTGAGTGTTAGGGGTTTAAATTGGGCCAGGATTGGGCTGAAGCCTTGGTTAAAATTTCTATTTGGGTACCATGGGGTTTAAAAGATGGAATCGATGCTTTAGGTTGCAAAATGGGCTTGTGGCCCAGTAGTATGTGGTGTTGCAGAGGAGTTATAGGTTGGCGCCAATAGTAGGAGGTGAGGCCCAAGTTTTTGCCGTAAGGAGCCCATATCTTTGGGCCATTTTCGGCACTGAAAAGGAGCAAGGAGGGGGATGGTAATAAGGCTTAATTTTAGGAGGGATTTAATGATTGGGATAATGTGGATATTGTGCTGATAATAGTAGGGAGAGGTGGTGTTATTTAGACCTCTTCTAAAGGTATGAATAGATTATGATAAAGGAGAAAAGATAGGAGCTATCCACTGAGAGCAGTGTTGGCTGAAACTCCATCTCCTAGAGGGGGAAAGAAATCGGTTTCTTTATGGCAAAGGGGTGCCGAAATTTCCCCTATTATTTGATTAATTGTTAATTATTAGAAGGGCACTTTCGGGTAAGTGCCAAAATTCTCTATAAATACATGTGGTATCTCTTCAATTCCGGCATTTGAACCCTATTCTTTTCCTCATTCTCTGTGCTGAAACTCTCAGTCATTCTCTACAATTTCTTTTCTTTTGATTTCTTCAAAAGTTGAAATCTCTAAGCCTATTCTTTCATCTTCACTTTCATTCAAAAGCTGAAACTCTAAACTTTCTTCTCATCTCCATAGTCGAATACCTCCTATTCTCTTTTGTCAATTTCTCCACTAAAAGCAAAATCCACATAGATTTCTTCCTATCATCTTCTCTCTTTTTGATCTTCTCGAAAGCCAAAAATTTTTTGGAGTTGCCAAATTCTCTGCTAAGGTAGGTGCCAATCTCTTCTGCTCTTTTCTTTACTTTCGATTTTTAGAGGCCAAAGCCGAAAGGCTTATAGGCGTGGTAAGGTTATCTTTTGAATAACATTTGGATTGTTCTTGTGTTCACATCATGGGGCAACACCTCAGAAATCGGAGTAGATCGAATTATCTAGATTCTGAAAGTCAGAATCTATTAGTCTCTAAGTATCCTATCTATTTCGGGATTTCAAGGTAAGGGGTTTTCATTAGATTTCCGTTAGATTTGTTATCATACTTAAGATCTTAATCATATGATATGGTTTAACAATCCTATTTCATTATAGTAGTTCTGACAAGGACTTTTGATGGAATCAAATATGGATCAGGCAAAGGAGAGGATTAGGTCCGTAAACCCAATCCCTAAGTTTAGGAAACGAGCGGTGTCTACTGTTCGAGATTGGCCACCGAGTTGTGGACCGACTTCTGAATAGCATCTTAAGCAGATAGTAGTCGTATTGACTTCTGATAGTGTTGACATAGAGAGTGTCGTCTTGACGGTAACCAGGTGTGTAGATCTCTATCACACTCATTAATTTCTATTATATGTATGTTGTGGGCTAAAAGTCAGAAAGAGAGGCTATATGAACAGTCGTATGCCCATAATGGGTAGGCAAGGGATACCAGGTACGTGATCATAGAAACTCCTCTATGTATATCAAAGTATGTGAAAGTCTGCGATTTGTTTAGATAGTTTAATGTTTCGATTATTGTATGTATGTATGCATGGGATGGGATTGATTGATTTAGGAAAGGGGAGCAGGTCACGAGGCTATCGATGGATTTGCCACATAGGTCACATAGTGATCGGTCTTTATGACAGGCAGCATAGCTATCAAATACTATAATGTATTACTGAGGTCGCATAGCGATCGGTGGCTTTGCCACAAAGGTCACATAGTGATCGATATGGTGTGTAGCGGATGGAGGGTTGATTGTAAAAATCCCCACGGTGTGAAGGTTGGTACGGGGGTGTATAGAGGATGGATGCTTAGGTCTGGGATGGGCCATGTTACATGAAATATTCTGTTGCCATTGTGTGTGGGCCAAGGCCCATAATGTGTTTGTTGGCCCAAGGCTTTTATGTGTTTTCGGGATTTGCACATTGAGTCTTGGTGACTCACCTTATTATTTTTCCCCAACTTTTCAGATGAGCAGTAGATCGTGGACATGGGAGCCGAGGCAGACTCGAGGGGCCATCAAGATTCTTATCTACATAGACTATTTTTGGTTTTTCATTTGAATTTTAATTTTCGACAATATTTTTGTAATAAGGCCTCCATTACTTAGGTTTTCGATTTTTTTTTTTATGTTAAGTTTTTATAAACTTATGTTTTCTTTTTTTTTCCTTAAAGTCTTAATTATAAAATGAAATGGTAAATGGGCTTTTCAAACACAAACAGCACGAATGCTTAAAGTTGTTTCAAAAATTTCACAATTATTTGATTGACTGGCTATAATAAACTAAGATTTTCAAAACCCTTCAAGGTAAAGTTTTCAAGTTTCAACTCAGAGTAGCATACGAGATCCGATCATGGCGTATGGGCGGGTTTGGGGTGTTACATTTTTGTATCGAGCCCGATTTAAAACTAAAATTTGTGAAATGGGTCCAATAGTGGTTTGTAAAATGATGTAAGTTTGAGAAAATGCGGTTGAGATATGGCCTTCGAGTCTACCGGCACTCGATCCACGTAGGTAAGCATTCTAACTCTTGATATGGTTTGTATTGTTGGGCTTTATAGGGAGGTAGGCTAGTATGAGAAGAGCTTGATGAACTTTAGGTTTAGTATAAACAATTCTCCAAATTCCATAAAACTTAATTTCTAATTAAACATGTCTGTGGACAAGTCACAGGGTTAGGGTGTGGTAACAGGCATACACATGTCTAGGATTGGATCCAAGAAGAGCTTGGTATTTAAGCGGCCCTAGCGGCTCACCTCCTCTTCACTGAAATCCTACCTGGTGCGTAGTGACTGTTCACCTTAGCCAAGGGGACTTGTTGATGGGCCAAAATTTATAACTAAAACCCGAAAGGGACCATCACCCTGTCTTTATAAAAATTACTTATATACCCTTAATGTTGTAAATTACCCAGAATACCCTAAGTTTGAGAAAATTTCCCAAAGTACCCCTGGGTTGCAAAAAATTACCAAATACCCTCAAATTTCAAAATTACCAAAATACCCCTATTTTGTAAAATCGCCAAGATACCCTATTTTGGAATATTACGAAAATACCCTTGTAGGATAAAATTACGAAAATACCCTTGTAGGATAAAATTACAAAAATACCCCTAGGTAGTGAAATGACGAAAATACCCCTAGGTGTTGAATGTAAGTTCATGGATGCTGCTTGTATGTTGATGTGTGATGGATGTTGTATGTATGTGTATTCTAAAACTAGGAAATATAGACTTAAGAACTGAACTTTATAGATAGAATTTGAATTCAAAAGAACTATTGTTAAAACTACTTTCCATAAGACTGTCCGTTATTAATCAGTGGAAGAGAGTATTAATAATTCATAAAATTTCTAATAAGATAAATCGCGAACGGTAGAATGAGCACGAGGGGACGTGGTGTGCATGGCCGAGGTAGAGGTAGGATTGCTGTGTTAGAACCCGTAGGGTCTGGTCACGAGTCAGGGAATGAGGTACCAGTGCCACCAACTATGGAGGCAGAATTCCAAGATCAGACGGTCGGAGATGATGCGGTATCTCAGGCGATGTTGAGGGTGTTAGAGAGGGTTGCTGGGGCAGGCATGGGCATAGGAGCCCGGAAGTATGTGCCGAAGTGACTTAGAGCCAATGGGGCAGAGGTGTTTAAGGGAATTTCTGGTGTAGCTCCTAGTATAGCAGAGTATTGGTTGGAAGCAATGGAGCGTATAATGGATGATCTTGACTTCACGGAAGAGGAGAAGCTGAAGGGAGTAGTGTCCCTCCTCCGGGATGAAGCGTATCAATGGTGGCTTACGGTTAAGGATGGTACCGTAGCTGACCGTATCACCTGGGATTACTTCAGAATGGCGTTCCAGAGTAAATCATTGGAACGAGCTATGTGGATGCCCAGCGTGGAGCGTTCCTAAATCTGGTTTAGGGAAGTAGGTCGATGGCGGCGTACGAAGTAGAATTCTTACGCCTTAGTTGTTATGCTCGAAGGATAGTGGCCACAGAGCATGAGCGATGTGTTCATTTTGAGGATGGCCTGAAGGATGATCTACGTGTGTTGATAGCTCCACAACGAGAGAGGGAATTTGCTGTGCTTATAGATAAAGCTAAGATAGCTGAAGAGGTGAAACAAGCGGAAAAGTTGAACCGAGATAGAGAAAGGGGTGGAGGTAAGAGAAATTTTGGATCATCAGGGACAGCCGTGCGTACTCAGAAAAGGCCTATATTAGATGGACCGAGACGGGCTGAGAGACCTGTTGCTGCTAGCCAAACACGAAAGTGTGCCCGATGTGGTAAGTTCCATGTAGGTGAGTGTTGAGAAGGTAGTGGGAAGTGCTTTAGGTGTGGATCTACGGATCATTAGATAAGAGACTGTCCTCAGCCACGAGATGAGGTAGGACCCACAGGGCAGGGAAATTCTTAGCTTGGTAGAAGAGGTCAGCAGCCGTAGAGGGGCCGTGGTCTAGCCAGATGTGGTAACGATTTTGGTCGAGACCGAGGTACACCAGGCCGAGGGGTAGGAAACACTGAGGCGAGGCAGCCAGGGTTGGTCTATGCTGCCAGACTTCGAGAGGAGGCTGACGCATCGGATGTTATAACCAGTACATTTTTAATTTTTAGATTGCCTTATACTGCATTGATTGAAATTGGATCGGCACACTCATATGTTGCTAGTAGTGTGTTTGGAACTTTATGTTTGGATTTGAAATTACCCTAGGCGATGTGAGAATTATCCCATTAGGACAATCTGTGGTAGTAGATAAACTTTTTCGGGAGGTACCTTTAGAAGTTCAGGGAATAGTTTTCCTGACAGATCTGATGGAATTACCGTTCGGGGAGTTCGAATTAATATTAGGCATGGACTGGCTAATGAAGTACCAAGCTAACTTAGATTGTGCAACCAAGCATATGGTGTTAAGAACCCCCGAGGGAGGTGAAGTGTTGGTGATAGAAAAAAGGGGGAATTGTCTGTCGAATGTGATGAATGCCCTAAGAGCGGAAAGAATGGTGAGAAAAGGATGCAAGGTAGTTTTAATGTTTGTACGGGCTTTGGAAGCCAAGGACCTAACTATTGAGCAAGTTAGGACGGTGAAGGAATTTCTTGATGTTTTCCCAAAAGAGCTTCCAGGATTACCTCCGGATCGAGAAGTGGAGTTTGGAATCAATCTTTTTTGGGAATAGCACTGGTATCTATTGCTCCTTATAGAATAGCGCCAAAGGAGTTGGTGGAATTAAAAGCACAAATCCAAGAGTTGTTGGATAGAGGGTTTATTCGGCCAAGTGTGTCGCCTTGGGGAGCACCGGTGTTATTTATTAAGAAGAAGGATGGTTCAATGCGTATGTGCATTGTCTACCGTCGGTGAACAAGTTGACTATCAAGAACAAGTATCAGTTGCCAAGGATTGATGACTTGTTCGATCAACTGAAAGGGGCGTTAGTGTTCTCAAAGATAGATCTGAGGTCAAAGTACCATCAGCTCAAGGTCAAGCAGGCAGACATTCATAAGAGTTTAAAGTACCTTTTGACTCAGAAGGAGTTGAATCTAAGGAAGAAGAGGTGGATCGAGTTGTTAAAGGATTATGACTGCTCGATCGAGTATCATCCGGGCAAGGCTAATGTGGTGGCAGATGCCTTAAGTCGTAAGGTGATCACT
This sequence comes from Gossypium rotundifolium, assembly GCA_025506655.1. Classification (NCBI taxonomy): domain Eukaryota; kingdom Viridiplantae; phylum Streptophyta; class Magnoliopsida; order Malvales; family Malvaceae; genus Gossypium; species Gossypium rotundifolium. Next base: position 165,098,798 of record CP106729.1, on the reverse strand, counting down.
GACTTGAGAGTAATGTTTGCTCACCTTAGCTTATACGATGATGGGAGTTTATTGGCTGAGCTTCAAGAGAAACTCTCTTGGGTTAGTCAAGTTAAGGAGAAGCAGCAGGCTGATGAGTTGCTAAAGGAGAAGTTTATGGTAGGAGTAAGTGATGAATCAACAGAATTTAGTGTGAATGAGGAAGGGCTATTATGTTTCCAAGGGAAAGTGTGCATCCCGAAAGATCCTGAATTGAGGCATAAGATTCTGCAAGAAGCGCATGGTAGTCCATACACTATACACCCCGGAGGAAGCAAGATGTATCGAGATTTACGGACCCGCCGGTGGCGGGCTTGAAGCGTGAAATGGCGAATTGGTGAGTAGGTGTTTGACTTTGTCGTGGTCAAGCGTAACATCGCCATCGTCGACGGTTGTTGCGAGCCGATGAAGATTCCACAGTGGAAGTGGGAAAGGATCACAATGGCTTTGTTAGTGGGCTACCTCACGCCTACTAAGAAAGATTCAGTCTGGGTGATTGTAGATCACTTGACGAGGTCTGCTCATTTCATACTGGTACGAGTCGATTACTCTCTGCAGAAATTGGCTAAGCTATACATAGCTGAGGTAGTAAGGTTACATAAAGTACCAGTATCAATCATATCAGACAGGGACCCTAGGTTCACGTCGCGATTTTGGAAGGTGTTGCATCAAGCGCTGAGTACGAAGTTGGATTTTAGTACGGCGTTCCATCCTCAGACCGATGGATAATCTGAGCCGGTGATTCGGGTCTTAGAGGACATGTTAAGGGGATGTGTCATTGATTTCAGGGGTAGTTGGGAGGAGTTTTTACTGTTGGCAAAATTTGCTTACAACAACAGCTACCAGTCTAGTATTCAGATGGCACCCTATGAAGCATTGTACGGGCGGAAGTGTCGTACTCCTACTTGTTGGACGGAATTAGGGGAACGTCAAATTTTGGGTCCAGAGTTGGTTACAGAGACAGAGGAGAAGGTTAAGTTAATTCAGGCTCAACTAAAGGAATCCTCGGATAGACAAAAGTCCTATGCTGATTTGAAGTGTAAGGACATAGAGTTTGCAGTGGGTGACAAGGTGTTCTTGAAGGTGTCGCCATGGAAGAAAGTGCTGAGGTTTGGACGGAAGGGTAAATTAAGTCCCAGGTTCATCGGACCTTATCAGGTGTTGAAATAAGTGGGACCGGTAGCCTATCAGCTTGAGCTACCTGTTGAGTTGAATCAGATTCACGATGTATTTCATGTCTCTATGTTAAGACGTTATTGTTTGGATCCATCCCATGTGGTGTCAGTAGAGGAAATCGAAGAAAGACTTGATTTATCCTTTGAAGAGGAACCAATGGAAATCTTGGATCGTGATGTCAAAGTGTTGCGAAGGAAGACGGTACCGTTGTTAAAGTTCTATAGTGGAATCACGGTTCTGAGGAGGCTACTTGGGAACTGGAGGAAGCAATGTAGAAGCAGTACCCTCATCTTTTCTGATTAGGTAATTTCGAAGCTAAAATTTTTCTTTAGGGGGGTAGAACTGTAACATCCTGAATTATTGGGCCTATGTGTTTAGTGGGTGGATATGTTTAATGTGTTAATTTGAGTGTTAGGGGTTTAACTTGGGTGGATTAGGCCGAAGCCTTGGTTAAAATTTCTATTTGGGTACCAGGGGGTTTAAAAGATGGTATCGACGCTTTAGGTTGCAAAATGGCCTTGTGGCCCAGTAGTATGTGGTGTTGCAGAGGAGTTATAGGTTGGAGCCAATAGCAGAAGGTGAGGCCCAAGTTTTTGCCGCAAGGAGCCCATGTCTTCAGGCCATTTTTGACACTTAAAAGGAGCAAGGAGGGGGACGACAATGAGGCTTAATTTTAGGAGGGATTTAATTATTGGGATAATATGGATATTGTGCTAATAATAGTAGGGAGAGGTGGTGTTATTTAGACCTCTTCTAAAGGTATGAATAGATTAAGATAAAGGAGAAAAGATAAGAGCTATTCTTTGAGGAAAGTGTTGGTGAAATTCCATCTCCTAGAGGGGGAAAGAAATCGATTTCTTTATGGCAAAGGGTGCCAAAATTTCCCTATTATTTGATTAATTGTTAGTTATCAGGAAGGGCACTTTCAGGTTTTGATAAGTAAGTGCCAAAATTCTCTATAAATAGGGGTGGTATCTCTTCAATTCCGGCATTTGAACCCTATTCTTTTCCTCATTCTCTATGCCGAAACTCTTAGTCATTCTCTACAATTTCTTTTCTTTTGATTTCTTCAAAAGCCAAAATCTCTAAGCCTATCTCTCATCTTCATTTTCATTCAAAAATCGAAACTCTGAACTTTCTTCTCATCTCCATAGCCGAATACCTCCTATTCACTTTTGTTGATTTCTCCACTAAAAGCTGAATTTACATAGATTTCTTCCTATCATCTTCTCTCTTTTGATCTTTTCAAAAGCCAAAAATTCTTTGGGAGTTGTCGAATTCTCTACTAAGGTAGGTGCCGATCTCTTCTGTTCTTTTCTTTATTTTTGATTTTTTGAAGCCAAAGCTGAAATGTTTATAGGCATGGTAAGGTTATCTTTTGAATAACGTTTGGATTGTTCTTGTGTTCACATTATGGGGTGACACCTCGGGAAATCGGAGTAGATCAAATTATCTAGATTTCGAAAGTTGGAATCTTTTAGTCTCTAAGTATCCTATCTATTTTGGGATTTCAAGGTAAGGGGTTTTCATTAGATTTTCGTTAGATTCATTATCGTACTTAAGATCTTAATCATATGATATGGTTTAATAACCCTATTTCGTTATAGTAGTTCTAACAAGGACTTTTGATTGAATCAAATATGGATCAGGCAAAGGAGAGGATTGGGTCCGTAAACCCAATCCCTAAGTTTAGGAAATAAGCGGTGTCTACTGTTTGAGATTGGCCACTGGGTTGTGGACCGACTTCTGAACAGCATCTTAGGCAGATAGCAGTCGTATCGGCTTCTGATAGTGTCGACATAGAGAGTGTCGTCTTGACGGTAACCAGGTGTGTAGATCTCTATCACACTCATTAATTTCTATTATATGTATGCTGTAGGCTAAAATCCAGAAAGAGAGGCTGTATGAATAATCGTATGCCCGAGAAAGGGTAGGAAAGGGATGCCTGGTACGTAATCATAGAAACTCCTCTACGTGTATCAAAGTATGTGAAAGTCTGCGATCTGTTTAGATAGTTTAATGTTTCGATTATTGTATGTATGTATGCATGGGATGGGATTGATTGATTTATGGAAGGGGAGCAGGTCGCGAGGCGATCGTTGGCTTTGCCTCATAGGTCATATAGTGATCGGTCTTTATGACAGGCAGCATAGCTGTCGAATACTATAATGTATTACTGAGGTCGCATAGCGATCGGTGGCTTTGCCACAAAGGTCACATAGTGATCAATATGGTGTGTAGCGGATGGAGGGTTGATTGTAGAAATCCCCACGGTGTGAAGGTTGGTACGGGGGTGTGTAGAGGATGGACACTTAGGTTTGGGATGGGCCATTGGCATGAAATATTCTGTTGCCATTGTGTGTGGGCCAAGGCCCATAATGTGTTTGTGGGCCCAAGGATTTTATGTGTTTTCGGTATTTGCACACTGAGTCTTGGTGACTCACCCTATTATTTTTCCCCAACTTTTCAGATGAGCAGTAGATTGTGGACATGGGAGCCGAGGCGAACTCGAGGGACCATCAAGATTCTTATCTACATAGACTGTTTTCGATTTTTCATTTGAATTTTAATTTTCGACAATATTTTTGTAATAAGGCCTCCATTACTTAGGTTTTCGATTTATTTTTTTTATGTTAAGTTTTTATAAACTTATGTTTTCTTTTTTTTCCCTTAAAGTCTTAATTATAAAATGAAATGGTAAATGGGCTTTTCAAACACAAACAATGAGAATGCTTAAAGTTGTTTCAAAAATTTCACAATTATTTGATTGATCGGCTATAATAAACTAAGACTTTCAAAACCCTTCAAGGAAAAGTTTTCAAGTTTCAACCTGTAGCATACCAGATCCGGTCATGACGTATGGGCTAGGTTTGGGGTGTTACATAGCCCGTGTGTCACAAGTTAGTAACCTTTCACGGTTGTGAGGCACGGGCGTTTTCTACCCGTGTTGTGTAAGTCAGTAGCTTTACATGGTTATGATGCACGGGCGTGGTCTGATATCGCAGCCCATGTTAGAGAAGGTCATTTTTTTCCTGTTTATCCATGGCTAATGGCACGCCCATGTTTGCAGCCGTGTCTTGCATACGATCATTGGCATGCCCGTGTTTATGGCTGTGTTTCAAAACCTACACTTCCCTTGGGCTAATTTTTGTGAGGTGTTAGCAAGATGAAAATAAAATGTTAGTGGTTTAGTACTCGGGTTGCCTCCCGAGAAGCGCTTGTTTATAGTCTTAAGCTAGACTTTCCCTGTTTTTGGTTCTAAAAGAAGGTTCATGGAGCAGAAGCTCCTCTCTCATATCTCCAAAATCTGCACCATTATAAATTTTGAGTCGGTGACCATTTACCTTGAATGTGCCCTTAGTGGGGTGAGTTACCTCAATTGTGTCGTATGAAAAAATTGTTTTAATCATGAATGGGCTAGACCATCTTGATTTCAGCTTTCTTGGAAATAATTTAAGCCTTGAGTTATACAGTAGGACTAAGTCCCCTACCTCAAATTGTTTTGACCTTTTTAGACGAGCATCGTGGCGTCGCTTTGTTGCCTCTTTGTATAATTTTGAGTTCTCGTAGGCTTCAGCTCTCCATTCATCTAGCTCATTTATCTACGTCATTCTTTTCTTTCCTACAACATTAAGATCAGAATTCAAAAATTTTATTCCCCAAAAAGCTTTATGTTCTAATTCGAATGGTAGATGACAGCTTTTCCTATATACAAGTTTGTATAGGGATGTCCCTAGAGGTGTTTTGAATGTTGTTCTGTAGGCCCATAAAGCATCATCTACTTTAACTGCCCAGTCTTTTCTATTTGATTCAACTATTTTTTTCTAGAATGCGCTTAAGCTCTTGGTTTGCTACCTCAACTTTCCCACTAGTTTGAGGATGATATGGGTGGTCGCTCGTGGCATACCCATATTTCTTTAGAACTTTTCAAATTGTTTATTACGTAAATGAGTACCCTATCACTAATGATGGCTCTAGGTGTCCCAAATCGGAAAATAGTTTCTTGAGAAATTTAACTACTACCCTAGCATCATTGGTAGGTAAAGCTTCCACTTCTACCCATTTTGACATGTAATCAACTGCTACTAGGATGTATTTATTTCCAAATGAATTGGGGAATGGTCCCATGAAATCGATACCCCATACGTCAAATAACTCACATGATAACATATATGTTTGAGGCATTTCATCACGTTTAGAGATATTACCTATCCTCTGGCATCTATCACATGAGGTAACATACCTGTTGGCATCTTTGAATAGAGTGGACCAATAAAAACCTGATTCGAGTATTTGTGTGCTATCTTAATTCCACTGTAGTGTCCTCCTGATGGTCCTGAATGGCAATGCTCCATGATTTTATTTGCTTCTATCTTTGTAACAAATCTTCGAATTAACTGATCTACACATATGCGAAAAAGAAAGTGATCTTCCCAAAAATAACTTTTCACATTAGCAAAGAATCGCTTCTTTTGGTGATGTGTCAATTTCCTTGGTAGAACGTTAGCTGCTAAATAATTTGCAATATTTGCAAGCCATGGTACCTCAGAATAGGTTATAGAGAAGAGTTGTTCTTCTGGAAACGAATCATTTATTTCACCTTCGTCAAGCTCTTTGGTGTGTGGATTTTCAAGTCTAGAAAGGTGATCTGCTGCAAGATTCTTGGCTCCTTTCCTATCTTGTATTTCCAAGTCGAATTCCTGTAAGAGTAAAATCCATCGTATGAGTCTAGGTTTTGCATCAGGTTTGTTTAAAAGGTATCTAAGAGCTAAATGGTTAGTGTAAATGACAACTTTAGATAGTATTATATACTGTCTGAATTTATCAAAGGTAAAAACTATGGCTACAATTATTTCTCTGTGGTGGCATAATTTTCTTGTGCGAGCGTTAGTGTTTTGCTGGCGTAGTAAATTGGCTGAAAATGCTTGTCTCTTTGTTGTCCCAAAGCTGCACCTACTGCAAAATCACTTGCATCACACATTAGTTCAAAGGGTAAGTTCCAATCATGTGCAATTATAATCGGTGCATTTATTAATTTATCTTTAAGGATATTGAATGCATTTAGGCATTCCTGACTGAAATCAAAAGGAACATCTTTTTCTAGTAATTTTGTCAATGGCTTAGCTATTTTAGAAAAATCTTTAATAAATATTCTGTAGAATCCTGCATGTCCTAAAAAACTTCTAATAGCCTTGACAGAACTAGGGGAAGGTAGTTTTTCTATGGCTTCAACTTTCGTTTTATCTACCTCAATCCCTTTACTAGAAATTTTATGTCCTAGCACAATCCCTTTCCTAACCATAAAGTGACATTTTTCCCAATTCAACAAAGGTTCGTTTCCTCACATCTCATTAGAACTCTTTTTAAATTGTCGAGGCAAAGATGGAAAGAATTACTTAATACCGAAAAATCATCCATAAATACCTCCATGATGTCCTCTACGAGTTCGTTAAAAATTGCCAACATGCAACGCTGAAAAGTAGCAGGAGCATTACATAATCCAAAATGCATTCTACGATAAGCAAACGTATCGTATGGGCATGTAAATGTTATTTTCTCTTGGTCTTCAGGAGCTATGGGGATTTAGAAGTAGTCGGAGAGTTCATCCAAGAAGCAGTAGTACATATGCCCGGATAGTCTTTCTAAAATTTGATCAATGAAGGGTAGAGGAAAGTGATCTTTTCTGGTGGCATCATTCAGCTTTCTATAGTCTATATAGACTCTCCAACCTGTAACTATTCTTGTGGGAATTAACTCATTCTTTTCATTGGGTACTACCGTCATTCCTCCTTTCTTTGGAACTACACCGCAGTGACTTAACCAAGTTACCGTCGTAAATAGGATAAATTATTCTCGCATCTAGAAGTTTAATTACCTCGGCTTTGACCACTTCTTTTATGTTAGGGTTTAATCATCTCTGAGGTTGCACACACGATTTATATTCTTCTTCCATTAAAATTTTGTGGGTACAAAACGCGGGGTTTATTCCCTTGATGTCAGAAATTTTCCAAGCTATGGCTTTCTTGTGTTCTCTTAGTGCCTTTATCAGCTCTTCCTTTTCCTTGGGTTCTAGTTCTGAAGAGATGATTACTGGTAGCGTAGAATTGTCCCCAAGGAATGCGTATTCTAAATGTTTTGGTAACTTTTTTAATTCCAATTTGGGTGGCTCTTCGATGGAGGGTTTCTATTTTAATGCGTCATTTTCTTCAATGTTTTCTTCTTTCATTTGTCTGAATGATGATGTATTCAAACTCATCTCATTGCCTTCATCTTCTTCCCCCTCTCCTTGAGCCAGACACAGTTCCATCGTGTCGTCATGTATTATTTCCTGTAATGAATTTTTAATAATATGATCAGTAGTGTCAGCAAAATAACAGGAATCATCTTGCTCTTTAGAATATCGCATGGCATCATAAATTTGAAAAATAATTTCTTCATCACCTATCCTTGTGCTAGTTTACCATAACCTACATCAATAATAGCTCTAGCAGTGGCTAAAAAAGGACGCCCTAAGATTAAAGGAACATTAATGTCTTCATCCATGTCTAATACAACGAAATCAACAGGGAAAATAAATTTATCAATTTTTACTAAGACATATTCAATAACTCCTCTAGGATATTTAATAATCTATCACTAATTGAATACTCATCCTAGTGGGTTTTGGTTCCCCAAGATCTAGCCGTTTAAACATTTTGTAGGGCATTAAGTTGATACTAGTGCCTAGGTTTGCTAATGCTTCTTGATGTTTAAACTTCCAATTAAGCAAGGAATAGTGAAACTCCCTGGATCTTTTAACTTCTGTAGTAATCTATTTTGGAGAATGGCTGAACACTCTTCATTAAGCTCCACCGTTGATAAGTCCTCAAGCTTTCTTTTGTTCGTGAGAAGTTCCTTTAAGAATTTTGCATACTTCGGCATCTGTGAAATAGCTTCAACAAAAGGTAAGTTAATATGTATTTGTTTAAAGAGTTCGAGGAACTTATCGTATTGAGCATCTAATTGTTCTTTCTTTAATTTTGTTGGATATGGAAGTTGTGCTCTATTCTCTGTATGCAATGGATTATCGTTCTCAACTTTTACAATCTTTTCCTTGGTAACCTCATGTGTTTTCTTTCCTTGTGGTTCAGTTAGCTCTTTGCCACTCCTTAGTGTAACTGCCCTTACTTGTTCTATGTCTTTAGATAAAAAATTTTATCGTATTTCACATACTATCTCAGTAAGTAGTCCAACTGACTTAATAAGTTCTCCAAACTGATCCTCGATTCTCTTGATCGATTTTTGTTGTTCATCAAGTGTTGCTTCAGTATTTTGGAAGCGAGGATCTATAGCTGCCATGAATTTTGTTAGTATCTCTTCAAGGTTTGATTTCCTTTCCTGTGGATAGGGCTGATTTTGGTAATTTGGATGAGGTTGTTGCCTTCGATTTCCTTTATTTCCTTGTCCTCCCCACGAAAAATTTCAGTGGTTCCTCCAACCTACGTTATAAGTGTTATTGTAAGGATTATTATTGGATCTGAAATTGTTACCTATATAGTTTGTCTGCTCATGTTCTGCTCCTGGTTGGTAGGGTGGGTACTCAGGATTCGCCACATTCCCATTGCTTCGTATTGCATTACCGGGTGTACATGTGAAGAACATAAATTATCAAGCTTTTTATTCATCATCTCCACCTGTGTTGACAGCATTGTTACTGCGTCTATGTTAAAAACTCCGGCTAGTTTTGTCGGTTTGGCCCTTGTAATTTGCCATTGATACGTGTGCAATGACATCTCCTCAATAAAATCGTAATCCGCTTCAGGAGTTTTGTTATTCAAAGTTCCACCGGCTGATGAGTCAATCATTTGCCTCGTTGAAGAATTCACACCATTGTAAAAAGTTTGGACTTGAAGCCACAAAGGTAATCCGTGGTGTGGACATCTTGTCAGGAGATCCTTATATCTTTCCCATGCATCATATAATGTTTTTGCATCATTCTACACAAAAGAAGATATGTCATTCCTAAATTTGGCCATTTTGACTGGTGGAAAGTATTTTAAAAGAAATTTTTCAGTGATTTGATCCCATGTGGTGATTGACCCTCGTGATAACGAGTTCAACCACTGCATTGCTTTATTCCTTAATAAAAAGGGAAATAACCGAAGACGAATGGCATCATCAGAAATGCCATTTATTTTGAAGGTGTCACAGAACTCTAAGAAATTAGCTATATGAGTATTTGGATCTTCGTCCTGCAAACCATCAAATTGAACAAACTGTTGAATCATTTGTATTGTATTAGGCTTTAATTCAAAATTATTAGTAGCTATAGCAGGCCTGACAATACTAGATTCTGCTCCTGTCAAATTAGGTTTAGCATAATCACACATAGTACACAGAGCATTCTGTTTTTGCACATTTGGCGGTAGCTTCAATGACACTTTCGTACGCTAAAGGTCCTCTCGGGTTCCTTCTAGTCATAAACTAGAGGTACCTGCTAAGAGAAGAAAGAAAGAAATTTAGTGTAAATAAAAATCTAAACTAAAAATAAAAGTAAATTGTGAGAAAAAATAATAAAATAATGGCTAAAGTAATAGAAATAAAGCTTTCTTAATATTTTAGTGTTCCCCGGCAACGGCGCCAAAAACTTGATCGTGTCAAACAGTCGAGTTTTAATATTTATGAAAAGAATAATCGAACCTGTAGACTAACTATGACAACGATAGAGGCAAGAGCACCTATCGAACAGTAGTATAGTTTAGGCAAGAGTATCTTATCGAACCCAAGGGAACCTAAAAGTACTACTACTCACTTTCTTTCTATTATTTAGCCTAAAATATGGAGTGATTGGTTTATTAATCTAAAAACTAATGAAATACTTAAACTAAATGCAAAGACAAAAGAACGAAACTTTGGGAAAAGGCGTGAAAAACTCGATTGATTACGACGATACCCTCAGGAAGAATCCACCTATGACTTCTCTTGTTATCTAACTTTTAATTTATATGACTTCTTTACTTAGTTTGATCTGTGAGACTCCCTAACCTATATTAAACCCTCTCTCGAGGCGAATAACGTCTAACCTTAGGTTAATTAGTGGAACTTTTGTTCTCTTATAATAACCCCCTAAGGAAGCAGTAAATCGATCAATGGACTCCCATATTAGGTTTCACCCTAATCCAGAAAAATCTCGTAACCCTATCTCTAGGCACTCGATCAACTCCGCTTAATTATGTTAGATTTACTCTTAGGCAGGGTCTATTCCTCCTCCACCTAAGCACATCAGATTAAATTAAGAAACATAATTAAGAACAAACTAAGAACTTATCATATAATTTAGAAATCAAATAACAAAATCCGTTATAGGTTTCATCCCTTTAGGTATCTGAAGGGTTTAGTTCATAACAAAATAAGAAAACATCTCAAGAGAAAAGATAAAACAAAACATAAGAAATCCCTAAAATCCCCTGAAGGAATTGAAGATGAGATCCTCTGTCTTGAGTAGAACTCAGGCTTCTTGAGATGGATCAACTGGCTATCCTCGAGTAATTGTAACACCCCAAACCTGGTCAACACACCACGACCGAATCTGGTATGTTACAGGGGAAAAAGGATTTTGAGAGAATAGGTTTAAGTTTAGATGTTTGATAAAAACACTTTGCGAAATTGTGTATTGAAGGAAAACTCGAGTAGGCTTGATAAAAATCTGTTGGTGTATTTGAAAACCCGGAAATTTTGAAAACTTAATCAGATGTGTAGGTAAAACTAATTTATCTCATTTAGAAGTTTAAGTTGTTTCTTATTATTGCTAAAACATTTTGACTTAGTGGAAAATCGTGTTTAAGTTAAAAAAAAAACACTTGAGTTCACTTTATCCCAGATCATAGTGTGATACCCGATGGTATAGCTTAAATATCGTTTTTGTAGTTTTGAAATCGTTATCTTCTCAAGTTTTAGCACATTTTAACCCAATTAATTTGTTAAGGCATATTATAAATCTACTTTAAACATAAACATAGCAAAACATAATTTTGAAAGGCCATTTACAAACCCAAATAAAACCAAATAGTAATAAATAAGCTTAAGTACCAAATTCTATAAAAGTTCGAGCAACTCCTTATTTAAGCATGGCATGAGCACCTCGAGTCCATCCCGACTCCATGTCCGCGTCTAAGTGTCACCTGAAATGTCAAAGGAGAGAGTGAGTCGCAAGACTCAGTGTATAAATCCCTCTCCCGGTATAACATGCCAACACACATCATAACAAAGTAATGCAAGTAATGCACCCGATCCTAACCAACCGTATCACCTTTTCTACCCCGTGTGGTACCAAACCACTGGTGGTGCCAAACCACTGGTGACCCAAAGTCACGATATCCATAATGTGGTGCCAAACCACTGGTGACCCGAAGTCACAAATAATCCAATGATGGGGCCAACCCATCGTGTGATACCAAATCACTAGTGACGATCCCGTATCTCATAAGTGGGGCCAACCCACGGTGGTGTCAAACCACAGGGACGAGTCGCAATGAGGTGCCAAACCTCGGTGTCCCAAAGACACAAGTGTGATACCAAATCTTTGGTGATCGCGATCACAAATCCGTGATGGGGCCAACCCATCGCGTGATACCAAATCATGGCGTCAATCCCGTATAATCAAGCTGTGGGGCCAACCCACCGTGGTGCTAAGCCACTGGGACGAGATCTTTGAGGTGCCAAACCTCTGGTGACCCAAAGTCACAAAATATCATTTGTGGTACCAAACCCTTTGGAGGTGCCAAACCTCCGGTGTCCCAAAGACAGTGTCCCAAAGACACGGATATCATACTCCCTCCTCTCATATCACCCAATAGCATATCATACTAAATGCAAAATCGTGCAATCATGCTATCATGCTCACATGCTTAATATGGCATCTCAAAGTATGTACACCAATAATCATGATATCACATACCATCACATATCTCATAATGAAACGGACTTACGAATCCGTATCCATACCTCAATGGATATTAAATCAGTCAATCACACTGTTTCATTTACACAATCAGATTATCACATTACTCAGTTAAGAAAGTGTGTTGGTTTACACACCTGGTATATCGCAAGTCTTAATCCCAAAGAACCCGATCTAAATCCTCAATCCTCTTGTTCCTAAGAAAACAATCGGCCAACCATGGGTTAATCACTTAAACCATTCCGCCACAACCATTTAAACTAAAGGGTATATCGAATAACCCTTACCTTGCAAACGTTTGGTTTCCTACCAAACCCGAATCGACAATGGTTCCTCTCTTAACAATCGGCATACCCTATTAACAGAACAGTTAATCCATTGAAACTTTGGCTTATAGAATTCTAAAAGAATAGACTAACATGATAACCTCTTACCACTACTTACCAATTGACTTCTCTAATCGGCTGCTTCAAAATCCAAAGGCCCTATATGAAAATGATTACCAACAACCGAATGTTACTCCTTTTTAGCAGATACCGACATCGACTCTCAAACACCAAAGATTGACAAAGCACAAGAAAGGGAGAAATGGCCATTCGGCCTAGCACTTACCTTCTTGTTAGGCCGATTGAGCAAGATTCCAACAAGGTCACACTCCTCCTTTGATATACGGCAATAAAGAACTACCAGGTGGGACAAGGTTCGGCCAACACCCTTAACCAAAGGAGAAAGGTTTCGGCTTCACACCAAGGAAGGTTCGGCTAACAATGGTTTTGGAAAAGAAGAAAATAGATTGAAGATATGGAGAGGTGCTTTCGGTTAAAAGAAAAAAAGAAGATGAAGGATATAGGTTTTTTTGAAAAGATGTGCTACGATCAAGAAGGGAGAGAAAAAGAACTAGGTTCGGCTTCAACAATTGGTAAAGAAAAGGGAGTGAGAGATGCACATCCGGCTACCAAGGTTTCCAAAGAGAAAAAGATGAAAGTGGGATGCTAGGTTAGAAACTTAGCTTAAGTGAAGAAAAAGAAGAAGAAACAAGGCAAAATCAGCAACACAAGTGTTTTGGGTTTTCGTTCCAAGAAAAGAAAAAAATGAGCCGAAAAAGGAGAGTCAAAGAAGCTAGTTTCGGCTCAAGTTGAAGAGAAACAAAATGCTGGTTTTGGTTTTGGCAATAAGCTACTTGAACATTCGGTTAAAGGAGAAAAATAGAAGAAATATTTTGAGGTTTTTGCTAGCTTTTGACACGAAGAAAAGTGGCTTACCAAAAAGAATTTTGACCGAAAAAAAACACACATGCAAAATGCAAATTCGGCACACCCCTACACTACCAACCGGCTACTCCTTTTCCTCCCCCAAACTCTCTCCAAATCCGGCCAAACTCCCCCCAATCACTCCCAAGCCACTAATTCAAACTCGCTGAACTAGTCTCCCTCCTACATTCACTCTCCACCCATCATTTGAATGAGTTGACATAGTCCATGGTAGAGTTTGAACTACCAACAACTCCTCCCCTCCATGCCGTCAAAATGAAATAAAAGGGAGCACTCTGCAGCTTGAACTCAAGACCTCTCCCCCCTTGCACTTGATGCCACACACAAGCTCCAAGTGGTGCATGCTTTGCCACTTTGCTAACTCTTCACTTGTGCAACAATTCACCAAATAAAATACATAAGACCCAACTCCTTCAGCCCCTAACACATAAAGCTCAAAACAAAAATTTCTCCTACCACTCGAGCTTACACCTAGCTTATAACCAAGCCCCAACAACATCGAAATAACAACATAACACATCAAGCACATGCAAAGAAAGCCAAAATAAAATAGCCCCTAACCCGGGATATTACGTTCTACCCCTTAAAAATAATTTCTACCTCGAAATTACCCGATCGAAAAGAGTTGCGGTATTCTTTGTCTCATCATATCCTCGGGTTCCCAAGTAGCTTCTTCCACGCCATGATTACGCCAAAGAACCTTAACCAAAGGCACAGACTTCCCACGCAGAACCTTCACATCCCGATCTAAAATCATCAGCTCTTCCTCCATGGTCAAATCTGGTTTACCTCGATCTCTTCCATCGCTACCACGTGCGATGGATCGAACGATATCGCCTAAGCATTGAAATGTGGAACACGTCATGAATCTGACTCAGCTCTGCTGGCAACTCGAGCTGATATGCAACTGGTCCCACCCGTCTCAATACCTTATACGGCCCAATAAACCTCGGACTTAGCTTGCCCTTCCTCCTGAACCTTAATACTTTCTTCCACGGTGAGACCTTCAGAAAAACTTGATCTCCCACAGCAAATTCAATATCTCTCCACTTAAGATCGGCATAGGACTTCTGCCGGTCCGAAGCTTCCTTCAATCGAGCATGAATCAGCCTAACCTTGTCTTCGGTCTCAGCAACCAACTCGGTCCCAACAAGCGACGTTCACTTAACTCATCCAACAAGTAGGTGGCGACACTTCCTACCGTATAACGCCTCATATGGTGCCATCTTGATGCTTGCTTGGTAACTATTGTTGTAGGCGAATTCACTAACGGTAGATACTCCTCCCAACTACCCTCAAGTCCAATACACAACCTCGTAACATGTCCTCTAAAATCAGACAACCCTTTCCATTGCGCGGTCGATCCATGGATGAAATGCCGTCTTTGAAATCTAACCGCTGTACCCAAAGCTCGATGCAACGCTTTCCGAACCTAGGCGAATCTGGGATCCCTATCCGAGATGATCGATCATCGCACCTGTCGATCTCACTATCTCGACACATACAACCGCCAACCTCTCAAGTGAGTAATCCACCTCACCGGAATAAAGTAATGATTTAGTCGATCGATCCACAATTACCCAAACTGAATCCTTCTTGCTTGGTGTAAGCGGTAATCCACTGACGAAATCCATAGTTATCCTTTCCCACTTCCACTGAGGAATCTTCACTGGCTGAAGCAACCCTGACGGCAACTGATGCTCAGCCTTGACCTGCTGACATGTCAGACACTTCCCTACAAACTCTGTCACTTCCTTTTTCAGACCCGGCCACCAGAACTGTTCTCTGAGATCCCTATACATCTTACTACCTCCAGGATGCATAGCGTAGGGGCTGCTATGTGCATCCTGAAGAATCTTTTGCCTTAACTCAGTGTCTCTCGGCATACAAGCCTTCCCCTAAAAACACAGCACCCCATCACTAGACAAACTGTAACCCTCCAAACCATCATTCTGCTCTTGTGCCCTCTGCGTACTCAAAACCTCATCCAACAACTGCTTTTCTCTGATCTGCTCAACCCAAGTAGGCAACACGCAGCTCTGCCGAGAATACTCCGTCGTCATACAAACTCAAGTGGGCAAACAACGCTCTTAAATCAAAACAACCTTACGGCTCAAGCGTTCCGCGCCTGGCGTTAGCCTTGCCCGGATGATACTCAATTGAGCAATCGTAGTCTTTTAGCAGCTCAATCCATCTGCGCTGTCTCAGATTCAAGTCTTTCTGAGTCAGAAGGTACTTCAGACTCTTGTGATCCGTGTAGACAATCGATCTCTCTCCGTACAAGTAATGCCTCCATATCTTCAAGGCAAAGACTACAGCCGCTAACTCCAGATCGTGCGTTGGATAATTGACCTCATGTGGCCTCAGCTGCCGAGATGCGTAAGCCACAACCTTCCCTTCTTGCATCAGCACACAACCCAAACCCGTATGTGATGCATCGCAGTACACTGTGAATTCCTTACCAGCCTCAGGTTGAATCAGAACCGGAGCTTCAGTCAAAATCTTCTTCAACTTGTCGAAGCTCTCCTGCTGCTTCTCAGTCCAAATAAACGGAACCCCTTTTCTTAATAATTTGGTCATCGGCGCTGCGATTAATGAAAACCCCTCTACAAATCTTCGGTAGTATCCTGCCAAACCCAGAAAACTCCGAACCTCAGCTACTGACCTAGGCGGCTTCCAACCCAAAATCGCTTCAATCTTTCGAGGATCCACTCTAATCCCCTCAGCCGATACTACATGACCCAAGAACGTCACCTCCCTAAGCCAGAATTCGTATTTACTGAACTTCGCATAGAGTTGTTTCTCCCTCAAAATCTGTAATACCACCCGCAAATGCGCATCATGTTCCTCCTCAGTCCTTGAATATACCAAGATGTCGTCAATAAAAACCACTACGAACTGATCTAAATATCTTTGAAACACCCTATTCATCATATCCATGAAGGTCGCCGCGTTAGTCAACCCAAAGCGGCATAACTAAGAACTCAAAGTGCCCATATCGAGTACGAAATGCCGTCTTGCGATATCCGCCTCCTTCACCTTTTCTTGGCGATACCGGACCTTAAATCGATCTTGAGAAAACCGACGCACCCTTGGTGATCAAATAAGTCATCTATCCGAGGCAATGGATACTTGTTTTGATTGTCGACTTATTAGGTTGGCGATAGTCTACACACATCCGCATGGTACCGTCTTTCTTCTTGACAAAAGTGCAAGGCGCTCCCAAGGCGAAACACTTGGCACGATAAAGCCTCGGTCCAACAACTCGGATTTGGGCCTTAAGCTCCACTAACTCTTTAGGCGCCATCACATGCGGAGCTATAGATACGCACGATCCGCAATGATCTATCCCAAACTCTACCTCACGATCCGGTGGCAAACCCGGAAACTCCTCCGAAAACACATCAATAAATTCCTAAGCGTCCAACCGTCTCAATGAGACTCTTTAGCCTCCAAGGCATACACATGAACCACATATGCTTCACAGCCCTTTCTGACCATCTTCTCGGCTTTCAGAGCAGATACCACATTGGACAGATAATTCCTCCTATTACCGATCAGAACTACTTCATCACCCATAGCTGTTTTCAGAACCATGCGCTTAGCCGCGCAATCCAACTTCGCCTGGTACTTAACCAGCCAGTCCATCCCGAGAATCAGATCGAACTCCCCAAAAGGCAGTTCCATCAGATCAGCCACAAATACTACCCCTTGAAGTTCTAGAGGTACGTCTCTATACAGCTTATCTACAACTACAGAGTGACCTAGAGGGCTTATTACGGTCATCTGCCTAGAAGATATCTCAGAATCTAAATCCATGGTCTTCACTATGCTACTTGCAACATATGAATGTGTTGAACCCACATCAATCAAAGCAGTAAATGGAGAACCAAAGATTAAAAACGTACCGGTGATGACGTCCGGTGCGTCGCCCTCTTCTCGGTGCCTCGCCGCATACACTAGCCCCGGCTGTCTGGCCTCAGAACTACCTACACCTCTGCCCGGTGCTCCACGGCCCCGACCAGAACCATTACCTCCTCTGCCATTACCTCGGCCCCTCTGCGGTGGTGGTCCGTTATTCTGATGTGTACGGCGACGACTCTGGGTGAATCCTAGCCAACTTGCGGACGGATCCCTCACACGGTGGTCCAGCGAGCCACACTCAAAACAGCCTTTTCCACCCGTCCAACATCCTCCCCAATGAGCTTTCCCACAACGGTTACACTGCGGCGGTCCCTGCCTAGCAGCAACAAACCTACCCGACTGATTCGGCCCACTCGGTCTAGCCCTTTTCTGCGGATTACCTGACGACCCAGAAGATCCAAAACTCCTCTTATGTCGGTTCCTATCCATGCCTTGCCTCACAGACTCTTTAATACCCTCGGCCACCTTCGCCTTTTCAACCAGAACAGCAAATTCACGCTCCTGCTGAGGCGCAATCAACAATCTTAATTCGTCCCGCAAGCCATCCTCAAAAGCGAATGCACCTCTCATGTTCGGTAGCCACCATACCCCAGCATACCGACTCGACCTCGAAATTCGCCTCGTATTACGACCATTTGCTCCTCGAACTAACCTTAGAAATGCTTTCCGTTGCTCATTAATGAAGTTAGCTCCCACGTACTTTTTCTGATAAGTAGCCCTGAAATAATCCCAAGTCAGATCTTTCATTGCGGTATTGTCTCGAACAAGTGAGCCACCATTGGTATGACTCATCTCGAGAAGTGATACTATCCCTTTAACTTTTCTTGATGATCGGTCTAGATCGTCCATTATCCGCTCTGTCGCTTCCGGCCAATATTCGAGAGTGCTAGGAGCAACACCGAGACACCCGAAAGAATTCACCCGCTTTGCTGAAGTCGCTCAGCACGATTTCCTAACTCTGCGCCTCCACCTACTCCACTACCCTTTCTAAAACTCGCGGACATCGCTTTGTGACACTGCGTCATCGATCTGTTCCTAAAACTCACCACCTCCGGTGGTGGCGAATCGATATCTCGTTCTCGACCCACGACCCGGATCCTACGGGTTCAGAAATGTCATCCTACCGCGGCCTCGTCCACGACCACGTCCACCTCGGGTACTCATGACTAAATCTCATCTGATTTAAAGAATTTTATGCATCAGTAATTATTCCACTGTTTTAAAGCAAAGTCTTATGGATATTAAAGAAGCTTTGTTTTCGCGAGTCCACTCAGTCCTATCAGTTTTAGTTTCTAAAGTAGTCTTACTATCACTAGCCATCCAATCACATCTCATCGATATCATTATCACAAGCAATAGTAAGGGGTACTTACCTGGGCGGATTGGTGCCGGAGACTCGGTGCCATGCCTTTCACACCATACTTTTTAAAACATAACACTCAAAACAGACTTTTGAAAACATTTTGGGCCTCAAGCCCACAGCCGAGCCTTTAAACTTGGCTCTGATACCACAATTGTAACACCCCAAACCGGTCAACACACTACTAATAGAATCTGGTATATTACAGGGAAAAAGGATTTTGAGAGAATAGGTTTAAGTTTAGATGTTTGATAAAACACTTGCAAAATTGTGTATTTGAAGGAAAACTCGAGTAGGCTTGATAAAAATCTATTGGTGTATTTGAAAACCCGAAAATTTTGAAAACTTAATCGGATGTGTAGGTAAAACTAATTTATCTCATTTAGAAGTTTAAGTTGTTTCTTATTATTGCTAAAACATTTTGACTTAGTGGAAAATCGTGTTTAAGTTAAAAAACACTTGAGTTCACTTTATCCGAGATCATAGTGTGATACAGATGGTATAGCTTAAATATCGCTTTTGTAGTTTTGAAATCGTTATCTTCTCAAGTTTTAGCACATTTTAACCCAATTAATTTGTTAAGGCATATTATAAATCTACTTTAAACATAAACATAGCAAAACATAATTTTAAAAGGCCATTTACAAACCCAAATAAAACCAAATAGTAATAAATAAGCTTAAGTACCAAATTCTATAAAAGTCCGAGTAACTCCTTATTTAAGCATGGCATGAGCACCTCGAGTCCATCCCGGCTCCATGTCCGCGTCTAAGTGTCACCTGAAATGTCAAAGGAGAGAGTGAGTCGCAAGACTCAGTGTATAAATCCCTCTCCCAGATAACATGCCAACACACATCATAACAAAGTAATGCAAGTAATGCACCCGATCCTAACCAACCGTATCACCTTTTCTACCCCGTGTGGTACCAAACCACTGGTGGTGCCAAACCACTGGTGACCCAAAGTCACGATATCCATAATGTGGTGCCAAACCACTTTGGTGACCAAGTCACAAATAATCCAATGATGGGGCCAACCCATCGTGTGATACCAAATCACTAGCGACGATCCCGTATCTCATAAGTGGGGCCAACCCACGGTGGTGTCAAACCACGGGGCGAGTCGCAATGAGGTGCCAAACCTCCGGTGTCCCAAAGACACAAGTGTGATACCAAATCCTTGGTGACCGCAGATCACAAATCCGGTGATGGGGCCAACCCATCGCGTGATACCAAATCATGGCGTCAATCCCGTATAATCAAGCGTAGGGCCAACCCACCGTGGTGCTAAGCCCTTTGGGACGAGACGCCGAGGTGCCAAACCTCTGGTGACCCAAAGTCACAAAATATCGTTTGTGGTACCAAACCACTGGAGGTGCCAAACCTCTGGTGTCCCAAAGACACAGTGTCCCAAAGACACGGATATCATACTCCCCCTCCTCTCATATCACCCAATAGCATATCATACTAAATGCAAAATCGTGCAATCATGCTATCATGCTCACATGCTTAATATGGCATCTCAAAGTATGTACACCAATAATCATGATATCACATACCATCACATATCTCATAATGAAACGGACTTACCCGAATCCGTATCCATACCTCAATGGATATTAAATCAGTCAATCACACTGTTTCATTTACACAATTAGGTTATCACATTACTCAGTTAAGAAAGTGTGTTGGTTTACACACCTGGTATATCGCAAGTCTTAATCCCAAAGAACCCGATCTAAATCCTCAATCCTCTTGTTCCTAAGAAAACAATCGGCCAACCATGGGTTAATCACTTCAACCATTCCGCCACAACCATTTAAACTAAAGGGTATATCGAATAACCCTTACCTTGCAAACGTTTGGTTTCCTACCAAACCCGAATCGACAATGGTTCCTCTCTTAACAATCAGCACACCCTATTAACAGAACAGTTAATCCATTGAAACTTTGGCTTATAGAATTCTAAAAGAATAGACTAACATGATAACCTCTTACCACTACTTACCACTTGACTTCTCTAATCTACCGCTTGAAATCCAAAGGCCTATATGAAAATGATTACCAACAACCTAGCGTTACTCCTTTTTAGCGAATCTGACATCGGCTCTCAAACACCAAAGATTGAAAAAGCACAAGAAAGGGAGAAATGGCCATTCGACTTAGCACTTACCTTCTTGTTAGGCCGATTGAGCAAGATTCCAACAAGGTCACACTCCTCCTTTGATATACGGCAATAAAGAACTACCAGGTGGGACAAGGTTCGGCCAACACCTTTAACCAAAGGAGAAAGGTTTCGGCTTCACACCAAGGAAGGTTCGGCTAACAATGGTTTTGGAAAAGAAGAAAATAGATTGAAGATATGGAGAGGTGCTTTCGGTTAAAAGAAAAAAAGAAGATGGAGGATATAGGTTTTTTTGAAAGGATGTGCTACGGTCAAGAAGGGAGAGAAAAAGAACTAGGTTCGGCTTCAACAATTGGTAAAGAAAAGGGAGTGAGAGATGCACATCCGGCTACCAAGGTTTCCAAAAGAGAAAAAGATGAAATTGGGATGCTAGGTTCGGCTTAGCTTAAGTGAAGAAAGAGAAGAAGAAACAAGGCAAAATCGGCAACACAAGTGTTTTGGGTTTCGTTCCAAGAAAAGAAAAATCTGACGAGAAAAAGGAGAGTCAAAGAAGCTAGTTTGGCTCAAGTTGAAGAGAAACAAAATGCTGGTTTCGGTTTTGGTAATAAGCTACTTGAACATTCGGTTAAAGGAGAAAAAGAGAAGAAATATTTTGAGGTTTTTGCTAGCTTTTGACACAAAGAAAAGTGGCTTACCAAAAAGAATTTTGACCGAAAAAAAAACACACATGCAAAAGGCAAATTCGGCACACCCCTACACTACCAACCGGCCACTCCTTTTCCTCCCCCAAACTCTCTCCAAATCTGGCCAAACTCCCCCCAATCACTCCCAAGCCACTAATTCAAACTCGTTGAACTAGTCTCCCTCCTACATTCACTCTCCACCCATCATTTGAATGAGTTGGCATAGTCCATGGTAGAGTTTGAACTACCAACAACTCCTCCCCTCCATGCCGTCAAAATTAAACAAAAAGGGAGCACTCTGAAGCTTGAACTCAAGACCTCTCCCCCCTTACACTTGACGCCACACACAAGCTCCAAGTGGCGCATGCTTTGCCACTTTGCTAGCTCTTCACTTGTGCAACAATTCACCAAATAAATTACATAAGACCCAGCTCCTTCAGCCCCTAACACATAAAGCTCAAAACAAAAATTTCTCCTACCACTCGAGCTTACACCTAGCTTATAACCAAGCCCCAACAACATCGAAATAACAACATAACACATCAAGCACATGCAGCAAAGCCAAAATAAAATAGCCCCTAACCCAGGATATTACAGTAATTCTCTGAATAAAAGCTTTGGCAGAAAACTCTGCCCAAAACCTCCCCTTTAGAATGACTACCTTGGGTTGTTTATATAGGCTCCTTAGATGCTTTACTTGGCTCCTAAGTACCTCTTTCAAGTAGAATTACTATTAAGGTGTTTAAGTAGACTTAGGAGTATGTTTCTTTGGCTTCAAGCATCCAAATCCGAGTGAAATTGCTCATTCCCGTAGCAGGGGCACGGCCATGGCACACACCCGTGTAAGTCGACTTCAGGTCGTGTGTCGATTCTATTGATTGAGGCACGACCGTGGCACGGCCGTGTAAGTTGGGATTCAGCTGTGCTTCAAGTCTGTCGATTGGGACACGGCCATGCAAATCGTGCTTGGGGCGTGTCTTTGAATGACTGGCGAGGCACGGTCATGTGACTTGAAGTCCAGGCCGTGCCAATTTCTTGGGTTGGCCCAATTTGGTCCGTTTTAAGCTTGTTTCTCATTCTTTTCATTCTCGGGTGCTTTCCTGAGTATAAGACATGAAAAGAAAGGATTAAGAGCACCTTTTTACATAAATTGAGGGCTAAATCATCCAAAAGCATACTAAATGTGCGATTAAAATATGTTACTTTTACGGTTTATCATAATGCCTACTCCATTTGTAATTCCATCAATTGCTCACCTATCAAAAAATGAGTTAGTTCTGCCAATCCTCTTATACCTTTTGTTAAGGATATTGAATATAACATATCTATGTAACCACGATTATATGACCAATCATATATCAAATATATCATTTGATCTAATAAAATTCATTTAGGACCCTTTTCACAAATGAATTTAGTAAGTTTAAATTTTGTATAGATGAATAAAAAGGTTTATATAAAAGGAATGTTGTAAATATTCGAATCAAGCTATACTCACTAAATAAGTTGCATTTTAAAAAATTGATATGAATCCTCAAAATCATTTGAATTACGATGTAAAAGATTTATAGATAGAGTTAATAATTTTGATAATATATCCAAATGCATTCCTTCTTGATTAAAAGGAATTGCTATAAATCCAATAAATAAAGTAAATAGAAGCAATATAAGCATAGGAAATAGCATAGTCTTATTTGATTCACAAGGATAAGAAAAAGCCTTCTTATAGCCAAAAATTGTAACAGTAATAAGAGCTTCTTTTTTACACCAATTTTATATGATTGCTCATTGTTATTCATTGTTAATGTTAATAAAGGAAATAAACGAAAAGCTAATACCATTATGAAAATGATTGATAAAGAATTGCATTGTTTGTTCAATGAGTATTCTTCTAATTGTTTGAAGGTAGATATAGTTCTTCGACAAATCTTTTCAGTTCAATAGAAATAGATCAGTTAGAAATACAAACGGACTTAGCCAAGCAAAAATACTTTAAGAAGAAGAAAGAAGTTGGACTAGAAAGTAAATATAAGTTGGATAGGTATTTGGGTAAGGAGGAAGAAGTAAACAATTCAAGTTCATTTGATTTATTATTGTGGTGGGAAATAAACAGTCCTAGATTCCCTATTCTTGCAGAAATGGCTCGAATCATTCTTCCTATTCCTATTTCAATAGTTTCCTCAGAAAGTGTATTTAGCACGTGTAACATCCCTAACCCGAAATCATTGCTGGAATAGGGTTAAGAGGCATTACCGAATGATCAAAATATTTCACATCCATATAATCAACACAAAGTTAATCACCAAAAAATGATATGCAAATATGAACATATAGTTCCTTATCGGGGTCTATGAGACCTTAAACACGTGTTAGAAAGAGGTCGGACTAAACCGAACACTTACGAAAATTTTTAGAAATTTAAAGATTTTTCAACAGTGCAGAGGTCACACACCCATGTGGTCAGGCCGTGTGCCTCACATGGCTACCAGACACGCCCATGTGTTTAGGCCGTGCCAAAACAGAGCATACATACTGACTTGTCCACACGGCCACCAGACACACCTATGTGCAATGGTCGTGTGAAACTGAGCTAGCTACCGACTTGGTTACACGGCCACGAGGCACGCCCATGTACCACGACCGTGTAACCTACCCAGACACGCTTCTAAGTGACCCTTGAGCCACATGGCAGAGACACGCGACCGTGTGCCTTGGTCATGTATGCAAAATAGACCATTTGTAAGGCCAAAATGCCACCCACACTTAGGTCATACTTACAAGCATACAAGCCTACTTTCACATACAATTTGACAACCAAATACATATCAAATGATCAACATATCATCCCATCCAATCTCACTTCTAATAATGTCAACTTATATATCAAATTGCACAACTAAAACACATGCATAACCAAGCATGATTCATCCACAATATCACTAGATCACAATGGTATCAATCCATCACTAAACTTACCATCCATAAGACACTTTCATTGTCATCAAGCCATACCAAAACATACTTCATAAACCATAATCATTCATGCATATTACCAACATTTATCTAGCCACATCACATGGCTATTTACACATCACAAACATGTTTCAGAACAACTAGCCTATACATGCCATTTTCAAATATACACATCTTCAAAAGTACCAAAATAGATTGTCGATAGTGTGATTCAGATGCTGACGATCCCTAGATCTGAGCTAGCTTTATTGACACTGTAAAACAGAGAAACAAATAACACAGTAAGCTCAATGATTAGTAAGTTCAAAATACAATACAATTAATTCATTGAAACAAACAAATGTACAAATTTAACCATCACATAGATAATTTACCAATGATACACAAATTTAACTATATCCAATACTCAGATAGCATTCTATTCATCTACTTTCAATTTCACCAACCACGTAGGTATCATACATACCTTTGCCAACACATAGTTACTCACCAATCGTGCTACTCAACCGCTCGACTTTACATTTAAATCAACCTTTGCTATCCTCTTACTTTATTCGCACACATAGCGCCAATTTGTAGACAAAATATAAGTCATCGCACACTTAGTGCCAATACGTTAAACTGAACTTATATCGGTATCGCACACACAATGCCAATTCGATAAACCAAAGCTTCTATCTTTTCACACACACTGTGCTAATCATTTTTGTCTCATTTCTAATTTCGTACACTTAGTGCCCTCTAATTCAATTCCGCACATAGAATTTCAAATCTCATAGTTATATATTTATACATTCATTCAATTCACATCACATAGATATAACTTACAACTAGTATTATATCCGAACTTACCCCGGATGTTGGAATACTGAAATGGTCGATTAATCGATCACTTTGTCTTTGCCTCGATCTCGATCTGAACTTCTCTTTTCTTGGTCTATACATATTCAAATTCAACTCATTCAATTACCAACTCATTCAATTTAGTCCACACACATATTTAGGGTATTTTGCAAAATAGCCCTCATATTTTACATTTCGACACTTTAGTCCCTAATTCGCAAAATCACAAAATATACTAAATTTCAACTCACACAAGCTTAGCTGAATTCTTCCCATGCTAATAAAAGCCCACACATTTCATTTATTTCACATTTTAGTCCTCCAATTTACACTTTTCTCAATTAAGCTCAAATTACTCAATTTCACTAAAAATTCAAAGACAAAACATGTTCATCCTTCACATATCTTTCATAATTCACTATCAACTAACACATAGCTCAAGCATTCATCAATGGCATATCTCAAAATCACCATAAATTTCTAAAACTTAACCATGGGTTTGAAAGAGCACGAAGCAGCGATCACAAAAACATAAAAATTATCAAAACCAAACAAAACTCTTACCTTAATCAAGCTCCAAACGAGCCGAACCCTAGTGTTCTTTTCTTTTATTCTTCTTTGTATTTTTGGTAATAAGATGATAAGAATGGCTTATTTTTAGCCTTTTTTTCATTAATATTATGTTATTAATCCATTTACAAAAATAACCTTTCATTTAACATATAAAACATATATATAAAATAAGGTTGTTTTGTCATTTAACCAACTACTTACTAAATAATGGACTATTTGCCTCATAAGGCCTCCACGTTATAAAGACAATAACAATTAAGCACTTAACAATCAGCACACAACATTTTACACTTTACGCGATTAAGTCCTTTATCACAATTCGACACACAGTTGATAAAGTTTTCACACGAAACTTTCACACAGGCTCAATCACAGATTATAAACATCAAAAATAATTTTTAAAATATTTTTTGACCTCAAAATTGTGGTCTCGAAACCACTGTTCCGACTAAGGTCTAAACTGAGCTGTTACAACTCTCCCCTTTAGGGATTTTCGTCCCCGAAAATCTTACCAGTGAATAGATGTGGATATTGCTCTCTCATAACATTCTCAGGCTGCCACGTAACCTCTTCAACTCCGTGTTTGTGCCACAATACTTTCACTAAGGAAATTCTTTTGTTTCTCAACTCTTTTATTTCTCTTGCTAAAATTCGAATCGGTTCTTCACTATATAACAAATCTGACTGAATTTTGACTTCAATAGGAACAATCATATGAGACTGATCAGATCTATACCATCGAAGCATCGACACATGAAACACATTATGAATCTTTTCTAATTCAGGTGGCAACATCAATTTATAAGCAACCGGCCCTATTCGTTCAATGATCTCATACGCCCCGATGAACCTCGGACTTAGCTTACTTTTTTGGCCAAATCGAAATATCTTTTTCCATGGAGACACTTTCAAAAACACTTTGTCACCAACTTCAAATTCGATATTCTTCCGTTTCAGTCTGCATAAGAGTTCTAACGATCTGAGGCCGCTTTCAAGCTATCACGAATCACTTCCACTTTCTGCTCAGTCTCTTTTATAAGACCAATCTCGTGAATCTTATTCTCACTCAGTTCAGTCCAAAACAATGGAGTTCGGCATTTTTGACTGTAAAGAGCTTATACGGTGCCATTTTAATTCTAGATTGAAAACTATTATTGTACGCAAACTCAATCAACAGTAAATGATTTTCCTACTTATTTTTAAACTCAAGAATACAACACCTCAACATATCTTCAAGAACCTATATAATCCGCTCGGATTGTCCGTCCGTTTGCGGGTGAAATGCAGTACTAAAATATAGCTTCGTGCCTAAAGCCTCTTACAATTTCTTCCAAAACCGCGAGGTAAATCTTAGATCTTTATCGGACACAATAGATAGTGGCGCCCCGTGCAATCTCACATTCCCAGTAATATACAATTCGGCCAATTTATTAAGTGAATAATCTATTCTTACAGGAATGAAATGAGTTGATTTCGTCAATCTGTCAACTATCACCTAGATTGCATCTTTCTTTCCCTGAGATAAAGCCAATCCCGGCACAAAGTCCATTGTGATTCTCTCTCATTTCCACTCAAGAATCATAATTGGTTGTAACAAACTAGACGGAACCTGATGTTCAGCTTTAACTTGCTGACAAACCAAACACTTCGACACAAAGTCAGAGATGTCTCTTTTATACCATGCCACCAATAAAATTGTTTCGAATCATTGTACATTTTCGTACTCCCGAGTGAACAGTCAAACGGCTATTCTGAGCTTCGTTCAAAATCAACTGAATCAACTCTGAATTCTTTGAAACACAAATTCGATCTCTGAATCTCAAACAATCATAACTATCAACTCGAAATTATGAATCAGAATTCAATCCACATTTTGCTCGTTTTCCATTATCTCATTATCATTTCTCTGAGCATCACAAATCTGATGTACAAACATCGGCCTTACTTTCAACTCAGCCAAAACTAAATCATCATCACATATATCTGTCTAAGTACTCATAGCTCGCAAAGTACATAAAGACTTTCGACTCAAGGCATCAGCCAAAACTGAATCATCATCACATAGATCTATCTGAGTAATCATTGAGAAACCTTTCACAAACCATCTATAGTATCCCATTAGTCCTAGAAAACTATGGACTTTAGACACATTTCTCAGAGGCTTCCATTCTAAAATGGCTAAGATTGTACTCGGATCAACTCGTATTCCTGCAGCTAATACAATATGCCCCAGAAATCCAACTTCACGCAACCAAAGCTCACATTTGCCAAATTTAGCATACAATTGTTTCTTGTGCAGAGTCTGTAATACAACTCTCAAATGCTCAGCATGCTGCGTCTTATCACATGAGTAAATCAAAATATCATCAATGAACACCTCTATAAAACGATCCAAATATGGTCTGAATATTCGGTTCATCAAGTCCATAAACACTGCAGGAGAATTTGTTAGCCTGAAAAGCATAACTAAAAATTCATAGTGTCCGTACCTTGTTCTGAAAGCAATCTTCGATACATCTGACTCTTTGACTCATAGCTGATAATAGCCCGATCTCAAATTTATCTTAGAAAATACTGTAGCTCCTTTTCAGCTGGTCAAACAAATCATCAATACGAGGCAACGGATATTTATTCTTTATCATCACTTTGTTCAATTGTCTATAGTCGATACACATCCTCATAGTACCGTCTTTCTTTTCACAAACAACACAGGAGCATCCCAGGGCGAAAAACTCAGTCGTGCAAATCCTCTATCAGTCAACTCATGCAACTGAGACTTTAACTGATGGTGGAGGAAAAAGTCTTAAAATTTATATAATGAATGATTGATCCTAGAAACTAACTATCACCAGATTGAGGCAAGCGCCCCTATCGAATAGTAGTGTAGTTTAGTGGCAAGACCGGATTGTCGAACCCAAGGAAACCAAAAGTACTAATACAAAAACCCAAGGAAACCAAAAGTACTAATACAAACTTTCTTCTTATTATTTAGCCTAAAAATTAAGAGAATTGTTGTTTAATCTAAAATTAACTAACTACTAAGCTAAAGATGCTAAGAGATAGAGAATGAATTGGGGAAATACTTGTGGGAAAACCAATTGATTACGACAATTCCTAAGGAAGAATCCACCTAGACTTCACTTGTTATCTAACTCTGAACCAAACGATTTATTCACTTGACTTGATCTGTAGGATTCCCTAATTTATATTAATACCTCTCTCGAGGCTACTAAAGTCTAACCCTAGGTTGATTAATTTAAATCTATTTCTAATTAAAACCCTAGAATTGCATTAACTCGATCTATGGACTCCCATATTAGGTTTGACCCTAATTCGACAGATTTTCATCATCCTATCTCTAGGGTTGCGATAAACTCCACTTAACTATGCTAGATCTACTCTTAAACAGGGAATATTCCTCCTCTACCTAAGCACATCAATACTTGAATCAATGTCCTGAAATGTCAAAGAAAGAATTAAGAACACATAGTTAAGAACAAATCAAGTATTTATCATATAGTTCAGAAAATAATAACAAGATCTGTCTTAGGTTTCATTCCCCTCATGTATTTGAGGGGTTTAGTTCATAATCATAAAAGAATACATCTCAAAAGAAAAATAACAAAACATAAAGAAAACCCTAAAACCCCTTGAAGGAATTGAAGGAGAGATCCTCAGTCTTGAGTGTGATTCCGACTTCTAGGATGGATCAACTAGCTTTCTTCGAGTGAATCCCATAATTCGGCCTCTCTGGCTTGGCTTCTTGGCCTAGCTGAACGCCCCCTTGAAGGTTGGCCTCTATGGTGTTTATATAGGCTTTTGGAATGTCTTTCTTTGCCTCTAAGTACCCTATTCCAAATATAATTAAAATAGGTCACGACAGGGACACGTCCGTGTGGCACGGGCGTGTGAATCGAATCCAGGTCGTGGTCGGATCTACTAAAGAGGCATGACCGTGTGTCTCGGGCCCAGGCCGTGTTGATTTTTTACTTTGGCCCATTTTTTTTGTTTTTGGCCCGTTTCTCTTCTTTTCATCCTCCAGTGCTCTCCTAAGTATAAAACATCAAATTAAAGGATTGGGAGCAACAAATTCCACAATTCAGGGAATAAATCATTCCAAAGTATGCTAAATATGGGATTAAAATATGTATATATTACGGTTTATCAAATACCCCCACACTTAAGCATTTGCTTGTCCTCAAGCAAATTCTCAACTCACAATTAAAACTAACTTCTCTCGATTCATAACTCTTATCAATGATGCCTTATTATAATTCATAGATAATTTATACATGGATAATTTAACTAAAAGATTCCTGAAGATTCAAACAATTAAAGTCACAAGTTTGTATCACGAAAAAATAGGTGTTTCCCCTTATCTAAATAATTACCTTTAATTCAAAATCGACAAGAGTTGACATCCTCACTAAAGATTCACTCAAATCACTCAAAGTGTTTAAGGTTCAAAATTAAGCTCTCAAAAGTCGAACATGAAAAGTTAATCCCATAGGCTTGCCTCAAAATCAAATCTCCACCACTATAAAATGAAATGATATGCAGATCAAAAGGTCTTTTAAGGGTTGTAATGGGGCTATGGTTAAAGGTGTGGATAAAGGCTAAATTAAACGGTTAGAATCGATATTGAATTGACAATTTACCTAACTAGAAAAATGAACTAATCTTGAATAATTACATCAAATGAAAACTTGAAACACTAATAACACGAGCTTCTTCTTCAAGATGTGGAATTTAAAGATATAAGCTCAAACAACATAGAAATAATAAAGAATAACTTTCCAACATTCTTTTTAAGAACAAATCAAGTATAGGAAAGAACTTTAGCAACTGAAATATAGAACATAATTAGGTAACTGCTCAAAATCAAATCTCGACAAAAAAAAGGGTAGTCAAGAGGAATAGTGATAACAAATGCAAGATGGGTTTTGGGTTAATATTAGTGGTTGAGTCAATAAAAAGGGTTGTTAGGATCAAAAGGGTTCACTAAGGGCAAATTGTGAGGGTAGGCTTTTAGTGGAGTAAGTGGGTTAAATCCTAGGTGCCTTTATCATCTCTGTATATCAAATCAATAATGTGGTCTTGATATGTATAATCGAAGCAAGTTCTAGAATAACAAATCAATGTTGATACACTCATAATCAATAAAGTGAGCAAGAAAAGAATATATGCTCTAAAAGGCTCAAAATCTCACAAAAAAATTATGGGTTTTTGATATAAACTTTATAAATTTCAAACTTCAAGGTAATAATTAGATTCAGGTAGACAACCTAACAAAATTTTTAGTTTTTAAAAATAGACTCATCGTGCTTGATTCTCTAGTCTCCTAGAGTTTAGATCATCACTGCACAATTATCAATGACTTATTCTAAAACATATCAATAAAAATCATAAATCAACAGAAGTTTCATTCTGATTAGTGATATGAGAAAGTTACTTAAGATAAGATATCATTCAGGGAGAGTATTGTTGACACCTCTCCACACTTAAAAATAAGAACTAATTTAGGGATTTGAGAATAATGCAAAAATTTAGGAACTTTTCTAAATAAACTTCACCGTGCCACACTTAAGATGTACATTGCCCTCAATGTACAAAGATATATATATATATATCAAAAGATTAATAGCATGATATCATAAGAGAGAGGGAGAAGTGAAACTTCCTAAATTATGGATGAAATCCTTCGAGGCTGATCAACGATGAACATGATGACTAGGCATAGGTGAAGGTGGTGGAGAATACTCCGGTGGTGTGTTCATTCCTTGAGTGGCACCTTGAACCTTTTTAAATAGCAAAGTCATCAGTAAAGTTTTTAGGGAGTTCTTATTTAATGGACATTTATTATAGTTACTCGAGAGTTAAATAGTTAGAGATAAAAGAAATCAAATTATACTTAATAATGAAAAATAAAAATAAAAATAAAAATAATAAAAGGACTCAAAGGTCCTCACCATCAGAGTGATCTCGAGGTGGTGGTGGCGGCGATATGTGAAAAAGCTGATAATGTCGACCACAGCCACCTCGCATTGCTATGTGTATTTATCTTAGCCTGTGTTCTTTAGGCAGTTTCGACCACGGCCGTGGCGTTTAGTCGAAGCCCGTGTCTTGGGGAAAATTTTTGTCCTGTTTCTGTACGATCTCGCCACGATGTACCTATTCATGGTCTCCATATTGCCATGACCACGCCCGTGTGCAAGGCCGTGTGGAGAAAGAAACCTGTGCTTTATTTGGTTAGTTTGTAGTTAGGTGCTAAAAATATGACATTAGTGAAGTTAGTGCTCGGGTTGCCTCCCGAGAAGCGCTCGTTTAGAGTCTTAAGCTATACTTACCTCTCATTCATATAATCAAGGTGGTTTGAGGAGTTGAAAATCTTTTCTCATGCATTCAGTTCTACTATCACTATATAGTTCGAGTCGAGTAGCGTTTACCTTAAAAGTACCGAACTTAGGATTAGTTACCTTGACTGTTCCATATGGGAAGATATTCAGTACCTCAAAAGGGATTTTATCGTTTCTATTAAGGTCTGAACTGTCAATATGAGGATCTATTTTATCCAACAATACCTAATCTCCGATCTTAATTTTTTTGTCCCATGGAATGGCGTTGGTTCTTCTTTGTGTATTCCTAATTTCTCCTTGAAATGTGTCTTCCACTCGTCTAGTTCATCGATCTGAAGCTGTCATCCCTTGTGGGTTATTTCTTTGTTGTCATAAGGTATAAGATCTGGCTTAGTTGTGTGGTTTTGAGGTGCTTCCTGAAAAGAAGGTTTAATCGAATGGTCATTAATAAAATTAATTTTCTCACCTTGATTACTTGATGTCCTAGCCAAGTCAAGAGCCTGAAGACTGATTGATTCGTTACCTACACGGAGTATGAGTTCCCCTGTACCAACATCAATTTTAGAACTGGCAGTTTCTAAAAGGGGTCTTCCTAAAATTAAAGGAATATGATTGTCCTCATCCATATCTAAACGACAAATTCTACTAGGAATATAAATTTATCAATTTTCACGAGAACATCCTCGATTATACCCCTAGGAATTCTAATAGTTTTGTCAGCTAATTGAATGATCATCCTAGTTTGTTTGGGTTTCCCTAGACCTAGTTGTTTAAACATTTTATAAGGCATAACATTAATGCTTGCCCCTAAATCAGCTAAAGCATTATCAACAGATAAACTACCAATTAAGCATGGAATTCTAAAACTCCCTGGATCTTTTAATTTCCGTCGTAGTTTATTTTGCAACATTGTTGAGCATACTGTGTCTAGTTCCACATGCGATTCCTCGTCTAATTTCCGCTTGTTTGTCAAAAGCTCTTTTAAAAATTTCCTGGAATCTAGCATCTGCGAAAGAGCTTCAAGAAACGGTAAGTTAATATGTAATTTTTTTAAAAGTTTAAGAAATTTACCGAATTGTTCATCTGTGTTGTCTTTCTTTATCGCATTGGGGTATGGCACACAAGGTTGGTACTCTTTAATTATCGGTTTGGCTTATCACAACTTACTTCAACCTTACCTTCCTCTACCACATTATCTGGGTTTGGGGTGTTACATTTATGCCTTTTATTCTCTATAATTTATTAATTCTTTTTAATATAAAAGTATAAAAACAGTTTTAATATAATACTTTGAGATATTTTATTAAATTTACTTTGTTTTAATAAGTTATTTTTATATTTCCATTTGTGTATATTCTATTAGTTTTATTATAATTTATTTTCTAAATTCTCTTGTATATTACCTCGTTTTAAATATTCGTATAATATTGAATTTAAACCCTTCTATATATTATTATTTTATACGTACATATAATTTATAGTATGATTCTAAGTACATATATTGTTGATTTCATATTGTTTTATGTAAATGTATTCCTTAAAATTCATTTACGTATATGCATATATATAACTTCCTTCAAATCTATTTATATATATATTGTCTCTTTAAAGGATTCTATTTTAAATTATGTGTATTTATTTATTTATTTCAAGCACTTTCATATGTCACCATTATTTATATATATATATATTACTTTATATCAAGTTCCTATCACGTATGTATTATTTAAACATGTTACTATACATATATCATTTTGTTTTATCAGTTCTAAAGCTTGCTATATGTTCGTTGTATTAATTTGCTTACTATTGTATGTACCCAAATTCATGCCTTTCAAATTTCATATTATGATCGTTCATTAGTATAATGTTTTATCCATGTATATTATTCAACGTTTGTAATCTTGTTTATTTACATTATCGCATTGTGATTTAAACTTTAACATCTTGATTGATATTAGTAGTCCCATTGTTATTCCAATCAGATTCATTAAAAATGAATGTTGAACCAATTTTAAGATTGCATATTTGAAAAACAAGGCAATATTTTTGTGTTTAGAAGTACGGAAAATTACATCCTAACGTGCTAGGTGTTGATTTTTCGTTCAACTAAATAACAAAATACCCTTTTTAATTATATATTTTGAAGATCAAAGATGATCTCAGTGTCAAAGTATAAGCGTGTTATATCCTAACATGCTGGGTATGATATTTTTATTCCTTTGAAACGATTTAATCTTGAGATTTAATTCCGAGTTAGTCAACTTTCTTTAAAAAATTTGTACTGGAAATATTTTAAAGTTTTCGACGCAAGGACACTAATTAATCGATTTGTTACCAATTTTGGGCATTTCGAGGGTGCTAACCCTTCCCCGCACGTAATCAACTCTTGAACCTGTTTTCTCTAATTTCACAGAGCAAGATATTTTTATAGGTGATCCGATCACACCTAAAGAAAAAAAGATTGGTGGCGACTCCTTATTTTTAAAGTCGATCCCCATTTTCAAAACTCAATAAAAAAATGGTTTCGATAGCTTGGCACCTCCAGGGGATTGGTTGAGAGTTAGGCCATAAATTGATTAATTTTTGTCCTTGCGATTGAAAGTTTGAAGAGCTGTTTTGAAAAATCAGGTTTCTTTTAAAGCATTTGTTTATGATATAACTGCAATAATGTTGAGTCACATAATACTTGCATTTGCATTACATGATCGATGTGGTTACGCCTTTAATTGGGAGTGAGAAACTATGCCTTCGTGAGGTCTTCACCTCCACATGGGCTACTAGGCTGCTTCCGGAATACATCCGTACCTATGTCTTAGTGAGGTTTTCACCTCCGCATGGGCATAGGGAAATGTATTCCCCTGAATCAAAATTGAACCATATGAGTCTATAATGGGTGAGGATTGAGGAATCTGCTGGTTCAGGTACCCATTCTTTAGAACCAAGCCACATATAGAAGCCCTAGGCGCCTACCCTAGATAGAGCCACGCCAAACCCTAGTGGTCACCCGGTCAGGTGTTCTATGTTGTTTATTTCTCTGGCACTAACGTGTTTTCTTTTGATTGCATTACATTGCATTCATTCCATGCATTTGCATTGCATTTCATTCACATAGCATTACATCATATGCATTAGATTTCATGAGAAGAGCCTGGTTGATTGAAGTTATTTCAGCGTTAACCTGGACACCGGCAAAACCAAACATCCCTATGGTACCCGAACCAAGATGAAAGATATGGATCAGAGATTAGAGAAGCTTGAACAACTCCAAAGGAGATGCAGGATAAACTTCAGCTCTAAATACAAGAGCAGCTTGCTATGATCTAGCAGGATATGATAGAAAAAATGATAGAATCGCAGAGAAATATGATGACTCAGAAGACGCAACTGTTGAAGGGGCATATGGATAAAGGAAAGAGCTCCATGGTTAATGTTGAGGAGAATATTGAGTATCATCAATATCCCCCTGATTTTACTCCACCACACATACAAACACTACCTGAAGTGACTGTACAAAGGCCATCTGTCACGATCAGGCCTCATCAATTCCAAGCTGATGCTTCACTGAACCTCCAAATTGGCTTAGGTTTAGGAAATAATCCAATCATTACTAACGTCCCTGATTTGGATGAAATAGTTGAAGGAGAGAGGACAAAAGTAGAATTGCCAAAACAGCTAGAAGATAGATATAAACGGTTGGATGAGAAGTTTAAAGCGATTGAAAGTGCTGATA
Source organism: Gossypium rotundifolium (assembly GCA_025506655.1). Classification (NCBI taxonomy): domain Eukaryota; kingdom Viridiplantae; phylum Streptophyta; class Magnoliopsida; order Malvales; family Malvaceae; genus Gossypium; species Gossypium rotundifolium. The sequence continues at coordinate 165,062,825 of CP106729.1, read as the reverse complement.
ACTGTTACGGAATTGACGCCAAAGATTTAAGCTTGGTCCCAAGCTTGATGCTCCCATACAAGTTCAAAATGCCTGAATTTGATAAGTATAATAGGACAAGTTGCCCCGAGGCTCATATTACCATGTTTTGTAGAAGAATGATGAGGTACATTAATAATGACTAACTATTGATCCATTACTTCCAAGATAGCCTGGTGGGAGCAACAACCAAATGGTATAACCAGTTTAGTCATGCCAGAGTTGGTTCATGGAGAGATTTAGCCCAAGAATTCATGAAACAGTACAGTCATGTGACAGACATGACTCCCAATAAAATTACTCTTCAAAACATGGAGAAAAGGGCGAATGAAATTTTTAGGCAGAATGCACAACGGTTGAGAGAAGTTACCATCCAAGTCCAACCACCACTTTTGGAGAAAGAGACCACAATGCTCTTTATTAATACCCTGAAGGCCTCGTTATAACTCATATGCTAGGGAGCGCTACAAAGAGCTTATCAGACATTGTAATGACTAGAGAAATTATTGAGAATGCCATAAAGAGTGGAAAGATAGATGCTGAAGAAAGTGCCAAAAGATCAGCCCTGAGAAATATGAAAAATGAAGTGAACAGCTTGAGCAAGCATCCCAAATTAGTCACTGTAGGTCAACCGAGGGCTGTGGCCACTGGCCATCAAGGCTCATCAAGATAAGAATCTAGTACAAAGCAACTCCAGTTTACACCGATCCCAATAACGAACAAGGAGTTGTATCAAACCCTATTCGATGCACATGAGGTGGCTTCTCACTACCCAAAACCGATGCAGCCTCCATATCCAAAATGGTATGACCCAAATGCCCAGTGCGAGTACCACGCAGGGGCCACAGGGCATTCGATAGAAAATTGCCTTGCTTTTAAGAAATTGGTGGAAAAATTAATCAGCATGGGTATTGTGAAATTAGATGACACGCCAAATGCATAAATATGAACTTGGGAGTGTTTCGAGCAATAGGACTGTGGAAGGGACATGTATTTTTAAGGCTAACTAGAGTAATATTCGAAACACACTTATTGCTTTCAGCCTAGGGGCAATAAGAGTCCTCTTGTGCAATAGGCTTGTGTCTAGAATCCTTATTTCAAAAAAATGCATCTTTTTGAGTAAATATTTTTCGATTCTTTCTATTTATAGATTCTTTCATCCTTTGGATTACTATTTAAATATTCTTTCATTCTTTATTCATGACTATATCATATAAATAATCTTTCTTGGAATCATTTTTCTGGTTTTTATTTACCTTTGTACCCACAATGGGTCCCCAGATATCAATGACATGGGCGACACTATTACAGATTCCCTTTTTGAATGAGATATGGGTCTAAGGGATCCCATGACTTTAAAGATGAAAGAAATTGCAACGGGTCTTCTGATTTGTTAATACTGGATGAAAAACAGATCCTATGTCGTGAGTCTAGGAAGGAGATGAAGATCAAAGCCTAGCTTAATGCAGAAATAAGATTTTCTACATGTGGGGCATGGATGTTATCAAGCCAGTCTCATCCAAAGCTTCTGGCCAACATCGATTCATTTTCGTGGAAGTCGGTTACTTCACTAAGATGGTAAAATTCACTTCATATGCCAATATTACAAAGTCAATAGTCATCAAGAAAAGAGAAGAAAGAAAGAAAGAAAGAATGTCGACACAAAAAATGTCAAAAAGATTACATTTAACCGCACAAGGTCAAAAATCTGCGATCTGTTCAAAGATCAAGTGCCACATATCAGTGTAGCAAAAGCAACCAAAAAGCAAAAAAGAGATCATAAAAAGATTGAGACTTGTAAAGGTTGGCATACAGAACTTACTATTTACCCTCTATGCCTATCAAACGTTGGCCAGGACTGTCATCGGGGCAACACATTTCTCATTGGTTTCGTCCATTGAGGTTAAAATTCTTTTTTCCAAGTTTTATCAGAACTGAAGTTGGATGAGGCAGAATGGATCCAATTCCCCTGCGATCCGTCAAATTTGTGAGGAAAAGTTAATAGCTATCCGCTATTGTAACATCCCGAAATTAGGCTTAGAAGAATTGGGCCCAATGGGCCTTGAGCGTAGGAGTGTTTAAAAATTTTTGTGAACAAGAGAATGTCATTATTTCAAGTTGGACTTATTAGGAAGGTGAGTTTGGAAATTTACGGGGTCCTAGGAAGCTTTGGGTTCAAGTTTGGCTATAGGAAAAATTTTGTGTTTAAGCCTATTAAGGAGAGAGAGTAAGTGATCTTAAAACTTATGGAAATAAATGAGTAAATGGTTAGCATTAGTGAGCTGTTAGTAAAGAGGTTATGGCGCCACATGTATTACCTTGAGGGAAGAGGTTCAGATCCCTTTGTGTGCATTGTGACTTTTATTTTTTTTCTTTCCTTCCTTAATGTGTCGGTCAAGGAGTATTTATGGCAAGGGTGGACTTCATTGTTTTTGGTAAGGTGGCTAAAAGAATAAGGCAAAGTTGAGGTTAGGGAAAGGAGTCAAAAGAAATTGGTAAGTAAGGGGGACAAGAGGCTTATTTCGTGGGTGGTGTTTTGGAAAGTTTGGGTGGCCAAACTCTTATCCTAGAGGGGATGAATGTGGATGGCTTGGGGCTGGGATGATAGCCAATTTGGTGCTTGATGTTTTGGTATCATTTTTCTTTTCTCCCCAAACTTGTTTTCTTCTTCCTGCCGAATCTACACAACTTGGAGAGTGCAAATTCCATTTCTTTCTTCTTGTCGATTGTACCCCAAACTTTGAGACCATTTCTTTTGTTCACTCATCCATCTTGAAAACCGAAACTAATCCATCATTTTTTCTATTTCTTCTTCTTCTTTTCTTTTTGCAAAATCTTTCAAGAATTACTTCCCCTCTAATATTTTTTTCACCATAGCCGAATATTGAGTCCACTATTTCTTTATAGCCGAATCTTTCATCTCATATATATTTTCTTCTCAACCATATTGCTACTCATAATTTGATCAATCGGTAAGCGATCCATTTCAACATTTTATTTTTATTCTTTCTCTTAATGTTGAATCTATGTCTTGGTGTGGGATGGTCACATTGACCGAAACCATCATCATACCTTCTCTCATACGAAATCACTTTTCTTCTCCGTAGAAATATTGTCGAAGGCTGAAACTTGGAGTTTCGAAGTTATCATTTAATCATTAGAAATTGGAACCAATATCGTTAAGGTAAGGGATTCATCATGGTTCTTTTTGGATCTTTTCATTGACCGGTTATTTTGCTTAACGAGATAGTGGTTGTGACTAATCGATTATATTTTTAGGGACTAAATCACTCGATCTATCCCTCGTAATAAGAGACTTGGATTGTTGGTAAGTGATATAGATTGTTAATCAATCGAAATATTTGGTTGAAGTGGTAAACTGGGTTTGGACTAATTGTTGACCGATTGTACTTTTAGGTGCCGCGAAGAGTATCGTGTTACGGATCCCGTAATAAGGTGTGTAATCCCGTATCTTCCATATACATATCTAAAATGGTGTGTAATCTCACAATTCTCTGAAAGTTTGTATGAAATATTCTGTGAATCGGTCGAAATATCGAAGAAAACAAAAATTGGCATCCGTAATCACTCGGGCGTGCGTATGATCGTAGTGGTAATTATATTTTGTAATAAAACAGTTTCAGTTAGAAATAGTGACGTGTTTTTGAAAAATCACGAAAAATAGGAGAAAGAGAATTAGAAAGTGAATGAGATTTCAAATAAAATCTTATTGTGTCTATTTTGATAAGGAAGAAACGGAGAAGGAAAAAGGAAATTTATATTCTGGGATATATTAATTTTAGTGAGACTGGTTCTGAATGATTTCGTGGTTCCCTGATCTGTCTTGGAAAAATCATATAAAATTGTACAAAGTGAATTATGTGATATAATTTATATTTATGAATTCCTTAGTGAGTCTATTTTCAATAGAAACAAGTGGGAGTAGTATATGAAAACCGTACAGTGAGATATTTGAAATTAAGAAAGAAGAGGTCAGAATCATTGGATAGTGAAACAAGGGAATTTTTAAGGAATAAACTGTACTAAATGGTTAAGAAAAAAATTCTAGAAAAAATTTAGTAAGAAGATATATGAGTGTAGTTTCAAGGAAAATCTACGGATTTAGATTTCGAGTTTCCTAACTCAAGTTATAGTCAATTTAGTCAGTATGACGCAGATGGACATTTTAAATTTTTATGTCCAAATTAGTAGTTAAGTCTGGATTGTGAAATTACCAAATTACCCTTAGTGGGTAATATTACCAATTTATGAAAATGCCCCTATGGGCTGAATTACGAAATACCCTTAGTGGGTAAGATTCTTGAATTATCAAATGCCCTAAAGGGTCAAATACGATATTACTTAATGGATTGAATTGACATAGTTTCTTATGGGCCGATTGGACATATTGATTAATGGGCCAATATGATATTTTGTTATATGGGCCGATCTGATATTTTGCTATATGAGCCAATTTGATATGTGACTAAATGGGCCGAATTGATATGTGATTAAATGGGCCGAATGGATATGTGATAAAATGGGCCGATTTGATATATTGCTCTAATGGGCCGATTTTGCAAAGTGTTATTGGGCCAATTTGTTTGTCATAAATTTCTAAATTTTTAATTATTGTTATTATATTTGTAAATATCATGATTTGATATGTATGATGCATATACATGAATTGTATGGGATGGGATAATGATGAAGAGAAGTTTTGGTAGCTTTGCTACATAATTTTGGTAGCTCTGCCACATATTTGGTGACTCTGTCACAATCTGTCTGGTGGCTATGCCACGTAAATTCTGTTATTTTGGTGGCTTGTCCACAAATAATCTGTTATAAATGGCTTAATTCCTACATTTGGTGTGTTGGCGGGTTGGGTGACTAAAGCTTCCCATAGGTGTGTTGGTTGGTACGGGTGGTGTGTAGCGGATGAAAAACTAGGTTTAGTTTGGGAATTGCATTTCATATTCATGTTATATTCATTACATTATTATTGTATGTGGGCTTAGGCCCAAATAATTACTGAATGAGATTTTGGCCCAGTGAACAACGGTAAGGGGATTTCACACTGAGTTCTTGTAACTCACCCCCTTCTTTCTTAACCCTGTAGGTAATGCTCCGTGAGGTGGACTTGGGCCATGGTTGACTCGGTGGGGGCCATACTTCAGAAATAGTGTTATTAAATTTTAAATTTCTATTTCCGTTTATTTTATTATTTTGCTATATTGGTTTAAGTTGTAATAAGGCCTCTGGAGTATTTTGTTATTTGCTTTATGGTTGATGTACTTATTATTTTGCTTAATTTGTTTTAAACGAGAATTTTTCTAAAAACTTAAATAAAAGGTTTTCCAAAATCGATTAACAAATGAAATTCATAATAAACTTTATAAATATTTTAACACAGAAGTTATTTTTTGAACTATCAAATAATATTTTCAAAAGTCACGGTTTTAAAGTTCACTATCTTGATTGTTAACTCATCAATCAATCTCTCAAAAATACTTGTATTTTATCTACGTTTCCGCAATGATTTCAAAATAATTCTGCAACTCTCTTTCTAAACATCACTTATTTGAAAATCGTTTATTTCAAATACGTTTTCACCACCAAAAAGGTTTTTCTTAGAATATAATTACATTTTCAAGTAGTTAACATTTGCTTAAGTGTTTTGGGTTTTAACAAAGAGGCTGAAATTTTCAAATGAGTTTTTCTGTGACATGCCAGATTCGGGCCTAACTTCTAGGTCGGGTTTAGGGTGTTACAGCTACGGTCAGATGACGTGAGTTTGTGGCAAAGAGGTTCGTCCTAGACAATTCCCAAAGGGGGACCTGACATTGAAGAAGATCCTTCGTATACAAAAGGATTTTAGAGAAAAATAGAGGTAAAACTAGAAAAGACTTTATGTAGTAGAAAAAGTCTGTTCTGGAAGCATTGACCAAAATGGATGGTAGGGACCTGCCCAATCTGGTGAATTCATATTCAATAAAAATTTTCCAAAAAAAAAAAGAATGAAATTTTCAGCAAAAAATAAGAAAGAAAAAGGAGAGGCCAAGGCGAAAACCCACAAAGGGCGCTTTGAGACCAAAGGGGATTTGAGTTGAAAACCCGAAAAGTGCGGCTCAAATTTTGATCAAAGGGGGCATACAGTAGTCTTGCTATGCCTAAATTAACAATGAAGAAGTATGCTACGTCTTGGGGCATCGACAAAGTACTCCGGATCCTTTAAACACATATTGAGCTTAAAATGGTCCTCAAGAAGTTTGAACAGAGAAGCTCAGGCTGCGATATCTGGGGCACCTAGTTTTCCATCTTATCCATTTTAAATTTGCTATCTTTGATTACCTTATTCTTTCCAAGATACGCATTTAATAAATTCCCTGCTTAATTGCATTTGCTAACTTTGATTAAATTGCTTGTTTCGAGCTATACTCCTAATCAATTTCCTTCTTGTCCATGGTTATGATCTTTTTCGAGCATTTTGCATTGAAACAATGACTAGTGGACTAATAATATTTTCATAAAATGAGTTTCGCATATTACTCAGGAACCTTCTAAATGATACAAGAACCTAAAACATGACTATTGTTTAAAACTCACCAAGTTTAAGGAAGAGTCTAATTTGAGGCTATCTCATTGAATTTTCGGTTAAAAATAGTTGGTGATACAATCTCGAAAAAAATGGGCATTGTTAACCCAAGTGTAAAATGGGAATAATTCTCTGGAGAAAAATTGATATTCTGCATCCATGCAAATATCATGCATACACATCTGGTTGGGTCACCCAAGGAGTGATTAGTTGATAGACGAAGCAGATCCTATACCTTTGAATAGTAATGTGATGGATTGAAGAAGAAACAAATCCCACATTCTGAAGTCACAGTGGGATGGTTGGAAAAAGATTCAGATCCTATACCCCTAAGTCATAATGAGATAAACCCTGAAGTTACAGCGGGGCAAATTTGTTGAACAGTTATAATTATTCCCTTGAGTTTTCTGTCAAGAATACTAGCCGAACAAGATGGCAGCATAATACGTCAGCAATAGAGTCTTGATAAACGATGAGCGATGACAACCTTAAGTAGGGATCATTTTCATGAAATTATGCATTCATGCAAAACACATTTAGTTAGGAGCATTCGATTTATTCCAATCATTGCATCCTACTCATTGTAAGAAATCATTCTCACAACATTCTACATTCAAACAAATGTCATCCATAAGACACATCTATTTAGGGGCATTTGATTCATTCTGATCATTGTAACCCAATCTTTGTAAAAAGACCATTCTCATGACATTCTGCATTCATGCAGATGTCGTCCATAATACATTTAGTTAGGAGCATTAGATTCATTCTGATCATTGCATCCTAACCATTTTGCATAAACACGAAACTGATTTTACAGGGCAGGTCCCTAGAGGACGTTGTCGCAACATCGGTGAATTCGAATATCTTTCCTTTCTGAGTGAAGCATATTGAAGATAGTAGATCTGGCAATCCTGAAGTTGCAGGAGCAGATCGAAGCCTTACAAGTCTTATTTCCTCAAAGTTCCAGTGGAGTAGGTTGAAATTACAAATCCCTGCTCCCTGAGTTTACAATAAGGATCAGTTCGTATTTCTTTAAAGTTTCAGCAGAGAAGATTGAAACTACGAATCTCTTCTCTTTGGTTTCTATCTCCTCAAAGTTCCAGTGGAGTAGGTTGAGGCTACAAATCCCTCCTCCCTGAGTTTACAATGAGGATCAATCCGTATTTCTTTGAATTTTCAGTAGAGAAGATTGAAACTACGAATCTCTTCTCTCTAAATTTCTATCTCCTCAAAGTTCCAGTGGAGTAGGTTGAGGCTACAAATCCCTCCTCCCTGAGTTTACAATGAGGATCAATCCGTATTTCTTTGAAGTTTTAGCAGAGAAAATTGAAACTATGAATCTCATCTCTCTGAATCTCTATCTCCTTAAAGTTCCAGTGGAGTAGGTTGAGGCTACAAATCCCTCCTCCCTAAGTTTACAATGAGGATCAGTCCGTATTTCTTTGAAGTTTCAGCAGAGAAGATTGAAAGTACGAATCTCATCTCTCTGAATCTCTATCTCTTTAAAGTTCCAGTGGAGTAGGTTGAGGCTACAAATCCCTCCTCCCTAAGTTTACAATGAGGATCAGTCCGTATTTCTTCGAAGTTCCAGTGGTGTAGATTGAAACTACGAATCTCTTCTCCCTAAAATTACATTGGAATGGATCAAAACACCAGTTCTTGGGCCCTGAAGATGCAGCGGGATGGAACGAAACTACTCAAAGGATAAAAGCACTAAAAAGGCATGACTGGACAAAATTGGCCCTTTTGGAAATCTTTGCTCTATTCTCGTTACACGACAATGAGCAAAGAGGGCAGCTGTAAGACCCAATTTTCGCCCGGCCCATACCAAAAACAAAAATTCAAAATTCAAAACCATTAATAAATCTAACAGTCCAATTACAATTTACATAGGCCCAGATTTAGATTGTGGCCCAAAATTTAAAACCTATTTACAATAAACCTGATCCTAGCCCAAATTTAACCCTAAATCAATAACCCACTATCCAGACCAGCCCGAATAGCCCAACAGATTTAGCTAAACAGAAACCCTAGGGTTTCCCTTTATTGACCTCTAGCTCAGAAGTTTTAAGCGCCCGACACGTCGTCATGTCGACCTCCATACTCAGCCACACACACCACATGCCCACATCGGCCTACCTCTGTACCTGCGCAAGAGAACAAATGACAGCAAGCAGAGAAAAAACAAAAAAGAGAAAAATAGTTGTATTTATCATGATTTTTATTTCTATTTCTGATATTCGGCATTAAAAAGGCTAAAAAAACTATTGTAAGGAGGATTTTTTTTGAATACAGATATATCGAAAAATAGAGGTATATTTCAGATTTTTTGGTAGTCTATTCTACTTCAAATGTACTATAACATATGCATATAGAAATAGAATAGGGATTAAAGTCTTTTACAATTGGTGACGATCGGAAGCCGAAACCAAAGCTTTTTCGAGCCAAAACCGAAGCATTTCATGCTTCTTTCGATTTTTTTGAGAGGTTTTGGATGCTTGATGGGTAGATTTGGGCTTAGGGCACTTAGAGGATTGTGAAACGACCATTTTTTGACCCTCCGACTGCCGTATGTAGTGGCAAAAATGGAGGATTCTGACGGCGGTGTGAGGGGTTTAAAAACCCTATCAGAGAATTTTTCTTTCCCTCTTTTGTTTTTTAAAGCTCGGTAGAAATAACTTTTTAAAAACAAAAATTTTTCCCTTTTATAGGCTCTTGGAACGACGTCGTTTTAGGCCTGTTTAAGTGGCCTTAAAACGGCATCGTATTCTCCTTCAGATCCACGTGTTGACCCGACCGGGGATGATCCGCATATTTTTTTCTCAATGGCATAATTGCCATTTTAGTCCTTCCGCATTTTTTTATTTTTAAATGAAATTTTCTTTTATTTATGGATTGACCCCTATAATTGTATTTTAGTTCCATTCCTCCCCCTCCCGATTTAGACTTTAAACGCCGCATTTTGGACCTTGGGAAAATGTCGTCTTTAACCCTTGATTATTTATGCGTTTTTTATTTAAGTCCTCAATTATGTTTCTATGATTTTATTTGTTCAAAAACTATTCTTTCAACTTTATTCTATTTCAATTGGGTCTGCTATAATTTTATGCCTTTTATTCTCTATAATTTATTCATTCTTTTTAATATAAAAGTATAAAAGCAGTTTTAATATAATACTTAGAGATATTTTATTAAATTTACTTTGTTTTAATAAGTTGTTTTATATTTCCATTTGTGTATATTCTATTAGTTTTATTATAATTTATTTTCTAAATTCTCTTGTATATTACCTCGTTTTAAATATTCGTATAATATTGAATTTTAACCCTTCTATATATTATTATTTTATACGTACATATAATTTATAGTGTGATCCTAAATATATATATTGTTGATTTCATATTGTTTTATGTAAATGTATTCCTTAAAATTCATTTACGTATATGCATATATATAACTTCCTTCAAATCTATATATATATATATATATATATATATATATATTTCTTTAAAGGATTCTATTTTAAATTATATGTATTTATTTATTTCAAACACTTTCATATGTCACCATTATTTTTATATATATTACTTTATATCAAGTTCCTATCACGTATGTATTATTTAAACATGTTACTATACATATATCATTTTGTTTTATTAGTTCTAAAGCTTGCGATATGTTTGTTGTATTATTTTGCTTACTATTGTATGTACCCAAATTCATGCCTTTCAAATTTCATATTATGATCGTTCATTAGTATAATGTTTTATCCATGTATATTATTCAACGTTTGTAATATTGTTTATTTACATTATTGCATTGTGATTTAAACTTTAACATTTTGATTGATATTAGTAGTCCCATTGTTATTCCAATCAGATTCATTAAAAATGAATGTTGAACCAATTTTAATATTGCATATTTGAAAAACAAGGCAATATTTGTGTGTTTAGAAGTATGAAAAATTACATCCTAACCTGCTAGGTGTTGATTTTTCGTTCAACTAAATAACCAAATACCCTTTTTAATTATATGTTTTGAAGATCAATGATGATCTCAGTGTCAAAGTATAAACGTGTTATATCCTAACGTGCTGGGTATGATATTTTTATTCCTTTGAAATGATTTAATCTTGAGATTCAATTCCGAGTTAGTTAACTTTCTTTAAAAATTTTGTACCGTAAATATTTTCAAGTTTTCGACGCAAGGACACTAATTAATCAATTTGGTACCAATTTTGGGCGTTGTGAGGGTGCTAACCCTTCCTCGCACGTAACCAACTCTCGAACCTATTTTCTCTAATTTCGCAGACCAAGATATTTTTATAGGTGATCCGATAACACCTAAACAAAAAAAAAGATTGGTGGTGACTCCTTATTTTTAAAGTCAATCCTCGTTTTTCAAAACTCGATGAAAAAATGGTTTTGACAGTGTAGTCTACCTGGACAATAAACATGGGGTAGTCCACCGTAATAGTAAACATGAGGTAGCCCGTTGGAACAGTAAACACGGGGTGATAGGGGTGTAAGACCACAACCTCAGTTGTGACAACCAGCAAAGTTTGCCAAGACATTAAATATGGTTAATCATCAAGATGGTAATTTTGGGAAATTACGCATAGAGAAAAGAGTTAAAAGGAAAAATACAAGTATTGGCGAGAGGGTTTTGAGCAATCTGTCGACCAAGGCAAAGATAGTAGAAAGGGGAACAGTCCTACAAAATAGTGATCGTGAAAGCTGATGTGTCTCTAACTAACTAAGATCACAATAAAGCACTGAAACACCCCAAACTCGGCCCACAAGCCCTGACCGGATCTGGCATGCTTCTAGGAAAAACCATTCGAATTCTTATTTGAATCTTCGCTAAAAGTTTTTGCGTTTTTGAAAACAGTTGATTTGGGTTGGGCTCAAATATTAAAACTCGTGTTGATTAGGTGTCAAAACATTTGATATTTATTTTTAAGAAAATTTGACTTTGAACTTTAATTCGATAATAATCGTATCAAACTAAGTAATTTAAAAGCATACATAAACAATTTAATACTTATGGCCTTATTACATCAAATAAAAACCCAAAATAATTCAAAACTTAAATATAATTAGAGCTAATAAAAAATAAAATAGTCTCTGAGCTTTGCATGGCCACCATGAGCTCCTGCCGACCCGGTCCATTACTAAGTGTCACCTGGAAAATAGTCCTACAAGGGGTGAGTCAAACAGACTCAATGTGTACAACCAACACAGAACTCAATTAACTCAGGCATGTCAAATCATACAGAGTAACATATATATAATTAATGATGCAAACTCGAACCCAAGCCTAAATAACCATCCGCTACACATCACCCGTACCAACCATCACACCGTGGGGGCTACTAAGTCAACCCTCCATCCGCTACACACCATCGAAGGCAGTCACTGTAGTCGACGTGCTCATCGCCCTTATAAAATTCGTGGCATAGCCACCAGATATATATTCGTGGCATAAGTCACCACATTCATATATTGTGACATAAGTCACCACATTCATATATTGTGACATAAGTCACCACATTCAGATATTATGACATAAGTCACCACATTCAGATATTGGGGTATAAAACCACCAATTCACTTCCCCTTTACATATCACCCATATGCCCCATGTCATACAAAACATGCAAATATTATGCCTTATGCCTTATTCACATTCTTATAGTTGCGCTTATGTGCCATCACGATATTTATCATGATATACTCATAGTAGGGTGGGTAAACGATACTGAGTATTTCGCACCATTGCATGGTACTTTTAGCCACCTTACACATGTTCTAATTAACACATATATTAAAGCATAATCATAAATTAATTGAAGCTTAGTGTGGGTGTACACACCTGATATACTTATCGCTTTATTGAAATCCCGAAATCCCGGTCTAGCGTCCTAGATCCTTAGTTCCTATATTCGACCACCCTCAACATGTTAGCAAAAGCCTATTCGGCTAACTATCCAAAATCCATAACCGAAAGCTTATCTTGCTTGCCGATTTGAGTGCTCCTCAAATCCCGAAAACTTTGTGATCTTCCTACCCTCTAATCGGCCAATGCTAAATCACTTAACTTGGTTAGTTTCGGCTTTTGAACAAATAAGGAATAGATCTTAAAACACCAAATATGGCCTTGGCCGATTGTACATAAGTGCTTACCTTGCGGTCTGAAATCTCAAAATCCTTGTATGCCACTGTCGACTGCCCCTAAATATCCATAGTTAGATTTGACTATCACAGTAACCAATATGGCTGAATATGCACCTTCACTTACCTTGTAGATCTGAATCCCGAAATTGATCCTTGCTTCTCTGCTGATATCGAGATCCCTACTTAACCATTGTTAGAGTCGACTCATGCATAAATCTATGGAAAATGGCCCTTGGCTGAAACTACATGTCACTTACCTTGAACACTTCAAATCCCGAGAGGCTCATTTACTGCTCCCTAACGTTGGCTACACACAAAAAGAACACATCACTATGGCCTTACACATATTCGGCCATCCCTAAAACCAAGGTCAAACATTTGGTTTCGACACACTAAAAGAAAGAGTAGGGAAATTGATTATAAGAAGTATTTACCACCAACGTTTACTTGTGAATACTAATAGAGAATAGATTTCGGCTAACTGTTTCGGCTTTTAAGATTTGCGGCAAAGAAGAGAAAATAGGCACTTTGAGATTCGACTAGGCTTTTCAATGACAAAGGGTCATTCGGCCATTCAAGAAAAGGTGATGAATTGAGTTTGAAAGAAAAGAGAATAGGAAGGGATAGGAAATTCGGCAAGGTACAAAGAGAAAGAAAAAGATGAATGCTCACAACAAAAAATCAGCACACACTCCTTCACACTCTTCAAAGCCGAAAATACAAGCCCCTAGAGTCCAATATTCAGCCACTACATCCTCTCACTATCTAATCCCCTAATTCACTCTTCCTTAGCCAAATCTTGAAGTGTCCCTGTGCCGTCCACTTCCTCTTCTCCAGAGTCCATGTGCCGTCCACTTCCTCTCCTCCTTGTTGCAAAATAAAATCTTTTATTTTCTTTCCTTGTGACTCGAACCTTGGCCCATTTGCACCTGCTTGTGGCATCACTTACAGAGGCTTTAAGTGGCGCCTCCAAGCCACTTAACCAAGCCCATTTGTGTGTCATAACTCCCTTACATTTTCTCTTAAGGCCACCCTCCCTCGCTTCCTCTTTTAGATTTAGAATCTAATAATTTCTAAGGCACTCTCCTATTTTCTAAGGTTCACAAAATTCATACAACACATTCCTAACACATAAAGGCATGCTATTTCATATTATTAAGCAAAAATGCATAAGCCATAATCCGAGATATTATAATTCTACCCCCTTAAAATAATTTTGACCTCGAAATTACCTGGCTAAAATAGGTGGGGGTATTGATGTCGCATCGCTTCCTCCGGTTCCCACGAAGCTTCCTCTGATCCATGATTTCGCCACAACACCTTGACCAAAGGGACCGATTTCCTTCATAGCACTTCACATCTCGTTCCAGAATCTGAATCGGCTCTTCCTCATAAGACAGATCTGGTCTCAGCTCTACCTCTTCAATCGGAACTACATGAGATGGATCCGATTGGTATCGACGTAGCATGGAAACATGAAATACGTCGTGCATCTACTTTAATTCAGAGGTAACTCCAACTGGTATGCCACCGGTCCAATTCGCTTCAATACCCGATAGGGTCCTATAAACCTTGGACTTAGCTTCTCTTTTCGACCAAATCTCATCACCTTCTTCCATGGCGAAACTTTAAGAAACACTTGATCTCTCACATCAAATTCTATTTCCTTCCATTTGAGATCTGCGTACGACTTCTACCTATCAGATGCCTCCTTTAACCGTGCTCAAATTATCTTAACCTTCTCCTCGGATTCAGCCATAATTTTTGGACCCAAAATTTGACGTTCCCCTAATTCCCTCCAACACGTAGGAGTGCGACACTTTCGACCATACAGTGCTTCATATGGTGCCATCCGTATACTTGCCTGATAGCTGTTATTGTATGCAAATTCCGCTAGAGGCAAATATTATTCCCAACTTCCTCTGAAGTCTATCACTGACCTCTCAAAGATATCCTCCAACACTTGTATTGCTCGCTCAGATTGACCATCATTTGTGGATGAAAGGCCGTCTTGAAGTCTAATCTGGTGCCTAAGGCCTGATGTAGTGCTTTCCAAATTCAAGACGTGAACCTCGGATCCCTATCCGAGATAATTGACACCGGCATTCCGTGCAACCTTACAATCTCAGCCACATACAACTTTGATAATTTCTGGAGAGAGTAGTCAACCCAGACAGAATAAAATGTGCGGTCTTTGTCAGCCGATCAACTATCACCCATACCGAGTCCTTCTTAGTAGGTGTAAGGGGAAGCCCACTAACGAAGTCCATGGTAATTCTCTCCCACTTCCATTGGGGAATCTGTATTGGCTGAAGCAACCCGGGCGAAACTTGGTGTTTAGCCTTAACTTGCTGACACGTCAAGCACTTGCCAACATATTGATAACTTTCGCTTAAGACCGAGCCACCAAAAGCGCTCCCTTAGATCTCAGACATTTTACTACCTCGGGATACATAGCATAGGGGCTACTATGCGATTCTCAAAGAATTCTTCGCCTAAGTTCTTCATCCTTCGGCATACAGACCTTACCCTTGAAGCACAATACTCCCTCATCATTAACACCATAACCCTCTAACTCTCCATTTTGCGCTTGTCGCAACTTAACACTTAGATCCTCATCCATTAACTGACTTTCCTTCACCTCATTCAACCATGTCGGTTTAACTTGCAGCTCTGCTAGCAGACTTCCATCATCATACATGCTCAGATGTACGAACAACGCCCTCAAATTTGACACAACTTTTCGGGCATCCACCACTACATTTGCCTTGCCTAGGTGATACTCTATTGAACAATCATAGTCCTTTAATAGTTCCACCCACCTTCGCTGTCTCAGATTTAACTCCTTCTGAGTCGGCAGATACTTAAGGCTTTTGTGGTCTGTGTAGATCACCGACTTTTCTCCATAAAGATAATGCCTCCATACCTTAAGGCAAAGACCACTGCCGCCAATTCTAAGTCATGCGTTGGGTAGTTAACCTCGTGTAGCCTTAGTTATCGAGACGCATAAGCAACTACCTTCCCGTCTTGCATAAGGACACTTCCCAATCCTGTATGGGAAGCATCACAATATACCACAAACTCCTTCCCTGCCTCAGGCTGAAATAAAACTGGAGCTTCGGTCAAGACCTTCTTAAGCTTCTCAAAGCTCTCATGTTGCTTATCGGTCCATACGAAGGGCACTCCCTTTCTCAACAACTTTGTCAGAGGTGCGGCTATCGACGAGAACCCTTCCATGAACCTTCGGTAATAGCCTACTAATCCTAAAAAACTCTGAACTTTTGCCATAGACTTAGGGGGTTTCCAATCCAACACTGCCTCAATCTTCCGAGGATCCACCCTTATTCCTTCAGTAGATACCGTGTCCTAAAAACGTAACCTCCTTAAGCCAAAATTCACACTTGCTGAATTTGGCGTAGAGCTTCTTTTCCCTTAACACTTGCAACACTATCCAGAGATACTCATCATGTTCTTCCTCAGACTTCGAATACACCAAAATATCGTCTATGAACACAACAACAAACCGATCCAGATACGGTTGGAAAACTCGATTCATTATGTCCATAAACGCGGCTGGGGTATTTGTCAATCCAAACAGCATTACTATGAACTTAAAATGCCCATACCTTGTCCGAAAAGCTATCTTATGGATATCCACTTCCTTCACCTTAAGCTGATGATATCCAGACTTTAGATCTATCTTTGAGAATACTGCGGCCCCCTTAAGCTGATCGAACAAGTCGTCAATCCTTGGCAAAGGGTACTTGTTCTTGATGGTCAGTTGTTCAACTGACGATAATCTATGCACATGCGCATAGTTCCTTCCTTCTTTTTCACAAACAAGACCGGTGCTCCCCGTGGAGACACACTGGGTCGGATAAACCCATAGTCTAGCAATTCTTGGATTTGAGCCTTGAGCTCAACCAACTCATTTGGTTCCATTCTGTATAGGGCAATTGACACAGGAGCTGTACCCGGCAGCAAGTCAATTCTAAACTCCACCTCCCTGTCCGAGGGTATTCCGGGTAATTCCTCCAGAAAGACATCCACGAACTCCCTTACAGTTTTAACTCCACTAACTCCCCCTTCGTTTGTATCCAAAGCACAAATGAAGGCCAAAAATTCCTTACAACCCTTCCAAACCATCTTATCCGCCTTTAATGCCGAAACTACGTTAGATAAGTAGTTCCTCCTTTCGCCTATCATAACCATTACCTCATCCTCTAGGGTCCTTAACTCCATTCATTTGGCTGTACAATCCAATACAGCCCGATGCTTCACTAGCCAATCCATGCCAAGTTTAAGATCAAATTCTCCGAAGGGTAATTCCATTAAGTCGGCAAGAAATACCGCTCCTTGAAGCTCCAAAGATACTCTCCGAAAAATCTTATTCACCACTACAGTTTGGCCTAATGGGCTTACTATAATCATCTTCCTATCAGATAGTTCAGAGGCTATCCCTAGAGTTTCAACTACTCTACATGCAACATAAGAATGGGTCGAGCCCACATCAATCAAAGCAACATAAGGTTTGCCAGATATAAGGAATGTATCGGTTATGACGTTCGGTGCGTCTCCATCTTCCCTCCGGTGAACCACAAAAACCAAACTCGGCTGCCTGGCCTCCGTGTTACCAACACCTCAGCCCGGTATTCCTCGTCCTCTACCAGAACCATTACCTCTGCCAGTCAAACCACGACCTCGCGGTGGCTGCTGTCCTCCTCTTTCAGCCTGGTTAGAACCTTGACTTACTAGTCGTCCCCCTTCAGTTCTCATCGGGCAATCCTTAATCATGTGGTCCTTGGACCCATACTTAAAACATCCTCCCGTCTTTTTCCAACACTCACCCAAGTGCTTTTTCCTCATCGATCACATATGCGATCATCGCCTCCTAAAGCGACTTGCGACCTCGCGACCCATCAACTCTAGGCCTTTTTTGCTCATTCCCAAATGGCCTTGATGATCCAAATCCTCTTTTCTGCCTATTCCGTCGGTGTTCTGCCTTACAGAATCCTTAATTCCCTCGGCTACCTTAGCCTTCTCCACCAATATAGCAAACTCCGCTCTAGTTGTGGAGCTATCAGCAACCTCAGATCATCCCTTAGTCCGTCCTCAAATCGGACACCGCTCATGCTCGAGAGACACTATCCTCGAGCATAACGACTCAAATTTTAGGAATTGAACCGACTCACTACGGACTTGTTCCTTAAACCAACCCCTTAAATGCCTTTCTCGCTCATCAATATAATGAGTGCCAACATACTTTTTACGGTATCTTTGCCTTAGCATAATCCCAAGTGAGTTCCTCAATCAGTAGCACCATCCCGCACCATGAGCCACCATTGATATGACTCATCGCGGAGAAGCAACACCAACCCTTTCACTTTTCCTCATCGATTAAATCGAGCTCATCCATAATCCGCTCGATCGCCTCAACCAATACTCGGTGATCTGGTGCTACACCGATACACCACGAACACCTCGGCTCCATTGGGTGAGTCACTCAGTACCGACTTTCGAGCTCCCTACCTCCACCCACTTCACCACCCTTTCCAAAACCCGCAAAGATCGCTTTGACACGCTGCGTCATCCCGTCGATCCTCGATATTCCACATCAGCGGCTGGTGATGGTTGTGGCATTTCATTTTTAGATCCTTGACCCGATCTAACGGGTTCAGACACGATCATTCGGCCTCTTCCATGGCCACGCACGTTACGACCACGTCCCCTTGAATTCATACTTCCATTTTGCATTTATCTGATTAAAGAATTTTATGAATTAGTTTTGTTCCACTGGTTTATCACGTACAGTCTTATGTTCAATAGTTTTTAAAGGGGTAGTTCTTTCGAATTCATTCCCATACAGTCTCAGATCATTCATGCAATCACACTCATGAACTTGCGTTCATATAGAGAAATGTTGTAGTTGTCGTTGTTTGTTATTTTCCACTACCCAAGGGTATTTCCATAATTTTGTCCTATAGGGGTATTTTGGTAATTTTTCAAATTAGGGTTTTTGAAAATGTTGCAAAATAGAGACTGTTGATATTTTACAAAAATTAAAATACTTGCTGGGAAAATTTCAAAGGTGAAATGATAATTTTATACACTAGGGGTATTTTTGTAATTTTACAAGCCAGGGTCATTTCGGTAATTTTTTGCAAAATGTGGTTCCTGGTGACTTTCCAAAATAAGGGTATTTTTAAATATTTCCAATTTGAAGGTATTTCGATAATTTTCCTTACTGAGGGTATTTTGGTCATTTGCATAGGTTAGGGGTAATTTGGTCATTTTGCAAATCAGGGGTAATTTCGTAAATTTTCCAAATTAGGGTATCTTAATATTTTGTAAAGATAGGGTTTTTGGATATTTATAAGATAAGAGAATCTTGATAAAAACTGTGGGTAGTATGGAAATTTTATGAACCAATGGCATTTTAGTAATTTTTCCAACCAGGGGTATTTAGGTCATTTTAGTAAATCAAGAATATTTTGGAAATTCTTTTTTCAAAATAGTTTTCCTACACCTTGAAGGGGTAGTGTGGTGATTTAAAGACTTCAGGTTTTTATAAAAATATGGCTAGTCCCTTTAGGGTTTTAGTTATTGGGTTTAGCCTGTGGCTGAGTCCTCCTGGTTAGGGTGAACCGTCACTACGCACCATGTAGGATTCGAGTGGAGAGGAGGTGAGTCACTAGGACTGCTTAAATACCAAGCTCCCCACTGAAACCAATCCTAGACATGCGCACAACGGTTGCCACACCTTAACTTAGCGACTTAGACACAGGTTTGTTTAATTGTGCATTAAAGTTTTATGTAATTGTTGGGGTAAACTAGTCCTATAGTTCAAGTACTTATCATACTAATCTACGTTCCATTTCTACCCTTCTACAAATCATACAATAATTCACACAATGGATAGGGTACTTACCTGGTGGACTTCGGGCCGGAGACTCAGGTGCCATGCTAGAAAACCTGCTTATTTCTTAGAAAAGTCCAATTTCAAAAGAAAGAAAACATTTTGGGCCCAAAAAGCCCTCAAGGATGAGTTTTGAACTGGGCTCTGATACCAAGCTGAAACACCCCAAACTCGGCCTACAAGCCCTGACCGGATCTGGCATGCTTCTAGGAAAAACCATTCGAATTCTTATTTGAATCTTCGCTAAAAGTTTTGCGTTTTTGAAAACAGTTGATTTGGGTTGGGCTCAAATATTAAAACCCGTGACATTTGATATTTATATTTAAGAAAATTTGACTTTGAACTTTAATTCGATAATAATCGTATCAAACTAAGTAATTTAAAAGCATGCATAAACAATTTAATACTTATGGCCTTATTACATCAAATAAAAACCCGAAATAATTCAAAACTTAAATATAATTAGAGCTAATAAAAAAAATAAAACAGTCTCTGAGCTTTGCATGGCCACCACTGAGCCCCTGCCGACCCGGTCCATTACTGAGTGTCACCTGGAAAATAGTCCCACAAGGGGTGAGTCAAACAGACTCAATGTGTACAACCAACACAGAACTCAATTAATTCAGGCATGTCAAATCATACATAGTAACATATATATAATTAATGATGCAAACCCGAACCCAAGCCTAAATAACCATCCGCTACACATCACCCGTACCAACCATCACACCGTGCGGACTACTAAGTCAACCCTCTATCCGCTACACACCATCGAAGGCAGTCGCTGCAGTCGACGTGCTCATCACCATTATAAAATTCGTGGCATAGCCACCAGATATATATTCGTGACATAAGTCACCACATTCATATATTGTGACATAAGTCACCACATCCATATATTGTGACATAAGTCACCACATTCGGATATTGTGACATAAGTCACCACATTCAGATATTGGGGTATAAAACCACCAATTCACTTCCCCTTTACATATCACCCATATGCCCCATGTCATACAAAACATGCAAATATTATGCCTTATGCCTTATTCACACTCTTATAGTTGCGCTTATGTGCCATCACAGATATTTATCACGATATACTCATAGTAGGAGTGGGTAAACGTACCTGAGTATTTCGTACCATTGCATGGTACTTTTAGCCACCTCACACATGTTCTAATTAACACATATATTAAAGCATAATCATATATTAATTGAAGCTTAGTGTGGGTGTACACACCTGATATACTTATCGCTTTATTGAAATCCCGAAATCCCAATCTAGCGTCTTAGATCCTTAGTTCCTATATTCAACCACCCTCAACATGTTAGCAAAAGCCTATTCAGCTAACTATCCAGAATCCATAACCGAAAGCTTACCTTGCTTGCCGATTTGAGTACTCCTCAAATCCCGAAAAATTTGTGATCTTCTTACCCTCCAATCGGCCAATGCTAAATCACTTAACTTGGTTAGTTCCGGCTTTTGAACAAATAAGGAATAGATCTTAAAACACCAAATATGGCCTTGGCCGATTGTACATAAGTGCTTACTTTGCGATCTGGAATCCCGAAATCCTTGTATACCACTGTCGACTGCCCCTAAATATCCATAGTTAGATTCGGCTATCACAGTAACCAATATGGTCGAATATGCACCTTCACTTACCTTATAGATCTGAATCCCGAAATTGATCCTTGCTTCTATGGTGATATCGAGATCCCTACTTAACCATTGTTAGAGTCAGCTTATGCATAAATCTATGGAAAATGGCCCTTGGCCAAAACTACATGTCACTTACCTTGAGCACTTCAAATCCCGAGAGGCTCCTTTACTGCTCCCTAACGTTGGCTACACACAAAAAGAACACATCACTATGGCCTTACACACATTTGGCCATCCCTAAAACCAAGGTCAAACATTTGGTTTTGGCACACTAAAAGAAAGAGTAGGGAAACCGATTATAAGAAGTACTTACCACCAACGTTTACTTGTGAATACTAACAGAGAATAGATTTCGGCTAATCGTTTTGGCTTTTAAGATTTGCGGCAAAGAAGCGAAAATAGGCACTTTGAGATTCGACTAGGCTTTTCAATGACAAAGGGTCATTCGGCCATTCAAGAAAAGGTGATGAATTGAGTTTGAAAGAAAAGAGAATAGGAAGGGAGAGGAAATTCGGCAAGGCATAGAGAGAAAGAAAAAGATGAATGTTCACAACAAAAATTCAGCGCACACTCCTTCACACTCTTCAAAGCCGAAAATACAAGCCCCTAGAGTCCAATATTCGGCCACTACATCCTCTCACTATCTAATCCCCTAATTCACTCTTCCTTAGCCAAATCTTGAAATGTCCCTGTGCCGTCCATTTCTTCTTCTCCAGAGTCCATGTGCTGTCCACTTCCTCTCCTCCTTTTAGCAAAATAAAATCTTTTATTTGCTTTCCTTGTGACTCGAACCTTGGCCCATTTGCACCTGCTTGTGGCGTCACTTACAGAGGCTTTAAGTGGCGCCTCCAAGCCACTTAACCAAGCCCATTTGTGTGTCATAACTCCCTTACATTTTCTCTTTAAGCCACCCTGCCTAGCTTCCTCTTTTAGATTTAGAATCTAATAATTTCTAAGGCACTCTCCTATTTTCTAAGGTTCACAAAATTCATACAACACATTCCTAACACATAAAGGCATGCTATTTCATATTATTAAGCAAAAATGCGTAAGCCATAATCCGGGATATTACAAGCATACCTATCATTTAATAGTATAGTTATGGTAAGACGTAAAATATCGTATCCACAAGGACCAAGAGTACTAGTAATTACTATATTTCTATTATCTAGCCTAAGAATTGGAGTGATTTCTTTTAAACTAAAATTAATTAAAAGCACGATAGAGAATGAATTGGGAAAATACTTTTAGATAACTTTATGAAAGAGGCAATACTCAAGGAAGAATCCACCTAGACTTCACTTATTACTTTTGATTCATATGATTTATTCACTTACTTAATCTGTAGAAATCCTTGATTTATGTTAATATCTCCATCGAGACTAAGAACAACTGACTCTAGGTTGATTAATTGAAATTTCTTTCTAATTAAAACCCCTATTGTCGCATTAACTCGATCTATAGATTCCCTTATTAGATTTGACTCTAATCCGGTAGATTTACGTCATCCTATGCCTAGGATTGCATTCAAATTCGCTTAATTGTGTTGATCTATTCTTAAACAGGGACTTTTTCTCCTCTGAATAAGCACATTCGACTTGAATCAATAACGTGAATTATTAAAGCAAGAATAAAAACTCACAATTAAGAATAAGAATAAGTATTTATCTTATAAATCAAATAGTAATAAGATCCATCTTAGGTTTCATCCCCTCAGGTATTTAAGAGATTTAGTTCATACTGATAGAGGGAAACATCTTAAAATAAGGAAAACTACAAAACATAAGAAAACCCAAAAACTTAAAGAGAATTTGATAGGAGATCTTCAGTCTTGATGGGGATCCTTCTACCAAGCTGCTACCAATGGCTATTTTTGAGTATTTTCTGCTTTCTACTCAGTGTGTCCTTTTAGGTCCTCCCCTAGGGTGTTTATATAGGCTTTGGAGCACCTTTCTTGGCCCACAAGTAGTCTTTTCCAAATAGAATTAGACTTGGGTTTGGCATGGACACGCCCGTGTGACACACCCGTGTACGATAGCTTAGGTTGTGTTCGATTCTGCTCGTCACACACGGCCGTGTGGTCTGTCCGTGTGCATTAGTCCAGGCCATGCTGATTTCTGAGGTAGGCCCATTTTGTCCCTTTTTTGCCTGTTTCTCACCCTTTTCGACTCCTTAAGCTCTCTTGAGTGTAAAACATGAAATTAAAGGATTAGGGCATCAAATTCATCAAATCTAATGAAAATTTATCCAAAAATAAGTCAAGCATGGGGTCAAAATATGTATAAATTATGGTTTATCAAAAGCTGGTAGGGCGATAGAGTAATAACTCAACAAGAGTAAAACATGGGAAATGACGTGCCAGTATCACCTTGTAATTAGGTAAGGGAAGAGGACTTATTCGTAGATCGCAATTAAGGATCTGCCATGAAGAGCTGCCAGGGAGGTATAAGGAAGTAATCACCACTACTCATCCCTCATGGGATTTAGACTGCTAGGGTGGTGGGGGACCCCATTAGTTACCCCAACAAAGAGAATGCCACAGCAAGTCCTTCAAGATAAGGGTAAGAAATGGGAGTTCACTATGGACTAAACAGATTTGAAAAGATTGCCAAAGTGCATGATCCTTTTTCGTAAGCTTCATGAGTAAAATATTAGCATATCTGCCAGGACTTTGGTGCTCACGATCAAGAACAGATCAAAAGGGGGTATTCTTGATAAGATGACATGTAGGGTAAAGTGAGAACTTTCCAAGATAGCAAGGCATTTAGAAATCACCAAAACCCTATCGTGAGGACACAGGTTTGCCTAGGAACCTAAGGGTATTAGAGGTTGAACTGCCATTAAAGAATTACGGAAGGTGTATGAAAGTTTGCCAGTCTAGATGTGACATTAAAATCTGAGTAAAAACATACAGTTAAATTATTATTTTTCTTTTAAAATTTTACTTCGGTAAAAAAAGGGCAAAGTTTGCAAATTAGTAGAGAAGAAATTCTCTAAGTTCACACGAACTTACAAGGGTTTGACCTGTGATGCAGAACATTAGGATAAGGAGCTCGAGGGAGGGACCAAGCCAAACTGTGTTAGATTAAGAATCATAGTCAGTAAGGTGTCATGCACATAGGAAGGGGGGACCTTGAGAGTGTAAATATGATGGCTTAAATTGGCTGGCAAAAATGAGAGTAAAAGTAGATGAATAGGAGAAAGACTTAAAGTAAGGAAAAGTAGATACATTGATTGAAAAGTACAAGTGCTAGAGAAACAAAAAAAAAATAAAGAAGAGATACAATAAAGGTAAAATATCATTATTCACTGAGGGAGTTTTCGCTTTAAGGGAGTTTTTGCCTCCTTTCGGCTAGGTCTTTTGAATGGAATAGAGACAATCACACTTGATTTTCAAAAATGACGAAGTCATCGGATTTCTTTCATCATTCTCCTCACAAAAGCTAGGGGAGAAGGAGTGTCAAACTTGAGGATGACATTTGTAAGTCTTTGAATTGAGTTGTGAGGTTCGCATCGAAAGAACCCATAATAGTGGGAACTCTTAGCTGCAAAAAAGAAATTGGGCAAGGTAGACCCTTCTATCAGTTTTGGATGAGGATTAGGCGAGAAAGATAAGGAGTAAGGTACACTTGGACACCAGACTCGATATCCACTGTATACTCCTTAAGGGTTAGGAATCTAACTATTTTTCAAGTGCACCTTTTCACCAAGGCACAACTCCCACCAGACCTTTTTCTTTCACAAACCCATAGAGCGTTTGAGTTTAAGCCTCTAAGCTGGAAGAGCATAGGTTGGCCCCAGCCTTAATTTACAAACTTCTATGAATCTAAGGAGTTGTACAAGTTATTGTCCACCAGGATATGTGCTCTTTTTAGTGTAGCCACTTAACTTCACTTCCACTTTGAAGGACAATATGGAATTTTCTCCCCACCCTTTATGTAACAGCTCGATTTAGGGGCTAGTCAAAATAGTGATCTCGAGATCATTAATCCAAGGTTTGAGAAAATTATTTTCATGATATATTATGTGTTATAACATGTTTATAAGGATGTATGGAAATTTTGGTGCTTTAATTTTAGCGATTTCATGCTTAATCGCAAAAAAGGACTAAATCGCATAAAGTGCAAAAGTTCCATTCTATAGGCTGAAGGTATTAAATAGCCATGAACTATAAATTAGAGGTCTTTAAAGTGCAATTACACCTACCTAAGAGAGATGGACGGTCAAGGGGACAAGGAATTAAAAGATTGACAAGAGTTGGTGACTTTTGTTGAATAAATGAATAAAATAAGATGAAATAAGCAAAAAAGCAAACATCTTTTTATTTTCTTCTCCTCTTCACCAAAATTTTCAAAAAAAGAAGGGGTGTTTGAAAGCTTAAAATTTTAGCAACTCATTTTCTCTTCAAGTAAGTGATTGTAACACCCCAAACCCGGTCAACACACCAAGACCGAATTCATTATGTTACAGAGTGAAAATATTTCGAAGACGCAAGTTGTTGGTTTAAATTTTGAAAAAATGTTGTATGGAGCACTTCATCATTTTAAGTTTGAAAGAAAACTCCCTTGAAAAGATTGTTTGGTTTTATAAAACCCGAGTGAGTATAAAAATAATTAAGTTAAAAACCATTTTGTAGCTGAACATAAAGAAAAACTTAGTTTGGAGAAAGTCTGAGCTAGTTTGTTGATTTCATTTGTTTAATATTACCCGATGGTAAAGTTTGAAAAATCTGATAAGTTGTACAATTTTGAAAACGTTGATTTTACAGGTTATTAGAACATGCTAAATTAATCAACTTAAGCACAGCACGATAAAACTTAAAGCAAATAATTAAAAACCCAGAATAATAAAAATTAGGGGCCTTATTACAAATCCAAAACCAAATTTAAACGTAAATTAACCCAGAATAGTAATTGAAATAAAACCCGAAAACCTAGTGCATGGCCACCTCGAGTCCACCCCGGCTCCACATCCGTGATCTAAGCCTCATCTGCAAAATGTAAGGGAAGGAGTGAGTCACCGAGACTCAGTGTATAAATCCCCATCCCGATAATAACAAGGCACTTACACATCTCATAAGTCAACATGCAAATCATGCAAACCCAACCTAACCAACCGAACTCCTGTGTCTACCCCGTGTGGTCAAAACCACTGGTGACCGTAGTCACAAATCGTATGGTGGGGCCAATCCACCGTGTGGTCAAAACCACTGATGACAATCCCGTAATCAACATGTAGGGCCAACCCACTGTGGTACCAAACCACTAGGACGAGTCATAATAATCCATGTGTGGTCAAAACCACTGGTGACCGTAGTCACAAATCATATCCGTGTGGTCAAAACCACTGAGACTAGTAAAAAATAATAAGAAAAGTGGGGCCAACCCATTGTGTGGTCAAAACCACTGGTGACAGTTTAAATCATCCTTCCCCCTCCATTCAGCATACCCATCATCATGAACACATTTACCGTGGCATAATAACATGTCATGCAGTATCACATAGCATAGCATAATCAAATAGTGTAACATCATATATCGATAGTCAATCCACAGGGGACTTACCTGGAGTCCATACTCATACCCACAAGGGTAACACACCGATTTCAATAGCGATTTTGGCTTTTAACAATAAACATAATTAGTAAATTAAGTAATGGAGTGTGTAAGAGTTACACACCTGATAACGCGCAAAACTACAATTTCTATGTCGGTACTGTCGTTAATCGACACAATCGTGGTTTGTCTACTCTTCTGCTCAGATGCTGGTCCACACCCCGGTGGCCAATCACGAACAGCCGACACTGCCCTCTTCTTGAACTTAGGGGCTGGGGTTCCAGATCTTACCCTACCAAGTGATTGATTAGCCTTCGAGTCCATAACACAACTTAGTCACTAACCGAATCAAAGTAGTGAAACAATTGTAAGGAATCAAGACCCGAAATTAAATCCCTTACCTAGATTGATCAATTCCCGAAGACTAATGACTTAGATCAAAGCACTACTTGAATACTCAGTCACCTAACACCAAGCCTCCTTAGCACCCTCCATTCGGCCAAGATCTACAGGATTAGTTATTGCCTCGGAACTTAAACATAATAGGAAATATTGAGTAGCGATTTCAATAGCGATTTCGGCTTTTAACAATAAACATAATTAGCAAATTAAGTAATGGAGTGTGTAAGAGTTACACACCTGATAACGCGTAAAACTACACTTTCTACGTCGGTACTATCGTTAATCGACACAACCGTGGTTTGTCTACTCTCCTGCTCATATACTGGTCCACACCCCGGTGGCCAATCACGAACCGCCGACACTGCCCTCTTCTTGAACATAGGGGCTGGGGTTCCAGATCCAACCCCACCAAGCGATTGATTAGCCTTTGAGTCCATAACACACCTTAGTCACTAACCGAATCAAAGCAGTGAAACAATTGTAAGGAATCAAGACCCGAAATTAAATCCCTTACCTAGATTGATCAATTCCCGAAGACCAATGACTTAGATCAAAGCACCACTTGAATACTCAGTCGCCTGACACCAAGCCTCCTTAGCACCCTCCATTCGGCCAAGATCTACAGGATTAGTTATTGCCTCGAAACTTAAACACAATAGGAAATATTGAATAGCAGAGACGCTTACCACTGCCCTAACAAATCCGATTGGAAAAATGGTAATCCCACACTAATGATCCACTGCAACAACAGTCCAATCAAGAAAGTTTGACTGCCAAAGATTCGGCATTTTCCTACCCCAGCAATCGAAACTGAGGAAAGAAATAGGGATGTAAGAGTACTAAGAAGATTCGGCCATAAGAGCAAAGAAAATAAAAAAGAAAGCAACAGAATCTTACCGGACTATGGGTTGTAGTTCGTCCTTGAGAACCAAAGAAGAAATGAATTTTGGCACTAGAGAAGGTTAAGGGAAAAACGCCAAAAGAGAAAGGAGAATATAGACAGAAGATATTGGCTCTTTGCAAAAGTTGAAGATAATAAGGTGTTAGGGGATTTCCAGTTTTGAGATAAAGAAAAGAAGAAGAAGAGATTAGAGGTGCTCACGGCTTGGGTTCAAAACGAAAGAGAAAAGAACACAAGAAAGTTGAGTAATCTTTCCTACGGTTTGCTGAGAGGAGAAAAAAAGAAGAAGAGCAACCAATCAATAAGGGTTTCAGCAATTAAACAAAAAGTGAGAAAAAGAGAAGAGAAGTTGCCTAGGGGAGATTTCAGATTGTATATGAGAGAAAAGAGGAACAATGCCAAAAATGGTATGAGTGATTTGCCAAAGAGAAAAAACCACAAAAATGCTCCTAAATCTATGAAGTAAATTCGGTACATGCACCTCACCTAGCCACTCTCCACAACTGAAAGCACACACCCACACACTAAGTACATTCGGCCACCCCACTCAAGCACCCTCAACCAATTGCTCCAAGCTCTCCTAGCCACTACCAAAATCGGCCACACTCCCACTCCCTTCAATCTCTCAGCCATCCCCCTTCTTCTTCCTTAAATCCCTCTCTTTCATCCATTCAAACAATTTGAATGAGTCAACCTCCACCATTTCCTCCCTTCCACCCATTTTGAATCTGTTGACTTGTTCAACAAGTACCCACTAGAGTTTCACTTGGGCACAACTCTTCTTAGCTCTGACGTCAAAAAGAAATACCCAAAGAGGGATTCCTGCAGCTCAAACCTAGGCTCCTTCCCCTTTCTTGTAGCGTCACCTCCCTGAGCTCTAAGTGGCGCCTTTTTTCCACTTCACCAAGGCACTTCTTGTGCCAAAACTTGCTACACAATACTTTTAACACCTAACTCTCTTGGCTCCCCCCTTCCAAGTACCCCAAAACAAAAAAAATTACCATGACTCAGGCCTATCCCCAGCTCATGCCTGGACCCCAAAACACCTTAAACTAGCACCACAGACATATTATCACATGCAACACACAAAATGCAGAGACCCCGATTCAAGGATGTTATAGTGATTTTGATGGTTTTAGTTGATAATTTTTATACTTTTGGAGTCCACAAAGCTTAAGCTTTCTAAAGAAAGGACTATTTTGCAAGATGGTTGAAAGTCTAGGAACTTGCCATAAGAGATTTTGTGTTGTTTGCTGAGTTTTTATGGAAGAAAATGAATGCTGGGAAGGTGAGAAACAACTTTTGTAAAAGGTGTTGTCATGAAAACACCTAATTAGGACTAAGATGCAAATGTTATAATTTGTTCATTAATGCATGAAATAGTTGGAATTATGAATATTTGTAAGAGGATTAAATGTTCAGCTAGGCTTGTTTGATAAGAAAATGTGATGAAAAGTGATTTATGAGCCTAGGGGCAAAATCACAATTTTGCTAAAGTATAAGGGCAAAATAGTCATTTTTCTTAAGTGTAGATTATGATGTATTATGATTTATAAGTGATAAAATGAGTAAAATTCTATTGTTCTAGATCAAGAAAAAGAGATTCGGACCCAGAACGAGAGAAAAGAGAAACGTGGACAAATAGATTTCCTTTTTACCTTTTTTAGTATCGAGGTAAGTTCATGTGTTAAATTGTACAACTCTAAGTGAAGTATTTTTAATATTTCGGTATTATATGAATTGTTTATTGGCTCCATGTATACGTTAAATACATTTTCATGTGACGTCAAGAAATGAAAGTCTTGATTTAAACCATGAATAGTGGAAATGCAAATAGCATGATACGATGGTAATTAAGGTTCCGTGTAAGACCATATTTAGAATATGGCCTCAGTGTGGGATTTCGTATAAGACCATGTCGGGGACATGGCATCGATATGTTAAATCATGTAAGACCCCATCAGGGGTATAATGTCATTGTGGCATTATGTGTATGAGACTCAAGAGTGTTATTTAACAATTTGAGTGATTCAACAAGTATGTTGAAAATAAGAATGAATGTGGTTGTACCACAAAAGGTAAAGGTATGTGTTAGAACTGAATTGAGATAAATACAGTATATGATGAAACCACAATGGGTTACATGTAAATGATGCACCTTGTTTGCATAAGTTATAATTAGTAATGCATTGCGTGAATGCGAACGATTATCGTAGAAAGCTAAGTAAAAATGGTAGTGTGTGAGGATGTTCCCAGATGAACATTTGAAATAGAGAAATGCATGTGGATAACTATCCCTAGTGTATAATAACAGTGGGCTATGTGCGATACCATATTATTAATTGTTAGTGAAGGGCTGTGTGCGATACCATCAACAATATTATTAAGCGTAAGGTACGTATGCGTTACCACCTTATTAATTATTAAATGATGGGTTGTGTGCGATACCATTGCTTATAATATCATTTGGTGGGCTAAGTGCGATACCATCGTAATTATTCTTGAGAGTGGACTGAGTACGATACCATCGTAATTATTCTTGAGGGTGGGCTAAGTGCGATACCACCGTAATTATTCTTGAGGGTAGGCTGAGTGCGATACCACCATAATTATTCTTAAGGGTGGACTGAGTGTGAAACCACCGTAATTATTCTTGAGGGTGGGCTAAGTGCAAAACCATCGAGTGATTCGTAGTATGAGTATCTTATGGAAGAAAAAAAATGTTTGATGTGTTGTTTTATGTGATTATGTGGTGACAAGTGCAAGGATGTATGCTAATTAACATAAGCGTTTGGCTGTGGCATGGTTAGAATATGGTAAGAGACGGAATGAGTAAGCTTCAAGAATGATTGAGTAGGTAACCATGAGTTTAAGAGTAAAACTCATTATAATACCTTGTGGTAGAGTAAAATCAATGAATATAAATATTTTATCGTTATATGCGTATGAACTTACTAAGCATTATTGCTTACTCCTCTTCCTTTCTCATCTCTTATAGGTTAACTTAGCTAGCTCAGGTTGGAGACCGCGGAAGATGTTTTCATACTATCGAGCAGACACTTGGTATGAGATTTCAAGTCCTTATGAGTTATGGCATGTATAGGGATCTCTTTTAAAGTTGATTAAGTCATAGTCAATATAGCCAAATGTGTTGGCCAAGAAAGTTTATGATTTGGTTGTGAATAGCCATAGATGATGGCTTAAGTCGATTATAATTGTGCTAGAAATAGTTCTCCCTTATGTTTGGGATGAAGATTTCATTTGTATAAATCAAATGTGTTTAATTCAAGAATAGTAATAATGATTAAAGAATGTTGTGTGATGGTGTATGAGTATAAGCAAGATAAGTTGGCTAAATGGCTTGGAAAATAGCCTTGAATTGGTCCACACGAGTAGACACATGGGCGTGTGTCTAGGCCGTGTGTGACACACGGTCAACCCACATGGGTGTGTTAATAGGCAGTGTGTCCCCTGTATGTTAGTGTTTTAAGTTAGATTAGACCACGAGCTAGCCACACAGGCATGTGCCTAGGCCGTGTGAGATGGTCAGTGTTCACCACGGGTGTAGAACACGGGCATATTTTTATGCCGTGTGACACAAATAGATTTACCAAGTTTTTTTACACGGGGTAGGGACATGGGTGTGTGTGACCACACGACCTAACCCCACGGGCGTGTCCCATTACACATGGGCGTGTGGCCCTTGATTAGATGAAAGAAATTTTAAGATCATTAAAGTTTTCGGTAGGGTTTTGAAATCCCTCGTATGTAGGTTTAAGGCCTCTTAGGTCCTTAATAATGTGTGTTGTGATGATGAAAGAGAAATGTCAAGTTGGGATTGAAGTTGTTCAATTTAAGTAGATGAAGTCCGGTAATGCCTTGTGCCCTGTTCCGACATAGAATTCGGGTAAGGGGTGCTACACTATCGATAGTGGAAGGAAGTCATTCAGGTTGTTAAAAAAGGGAGATGGATCCCTAGCAGGAAAAAGATGGGAAGATGAACGATGTAGATGTTGTCTCCCCATGATGTTATAGTAGGAGTCACAATGAGTTGGGTCTTAGGGAGGAACGAGGAAGTTGAGGAAAAGAACTTCCCCATTTTTTGAGGTAGAACCTTGCTTTGATTGATTGGAAACAAATAAGGTGTATAATCCCCTACGATACAACATCCCCTCCTGCAGAAAAATAGGTAGCTGATAATGACACCCAATCGACCTTTCCCTCCATGCACATTGAAAATAAAAATAGGCGGGCAAAATAAATTTCTCAGGGTAGTAGGTAAACCACCATGAAGTGTCTGGTGGGTGTGCCCCTGTAAACCAGGAACCTTTACTTTTCATATACCTTCTATGAAAAATTAGCCAGTTGGTAGGTAAGAAAGGAAAAGAACGAATGATTTATGTTTTGAGGTTTTTACGTCGAGAGTAGCTGGGGAACTACACCTTATGGATATATCTAGATGAGAAAAAGGCACATAGAGAGAAGAGAAATGAAAAACAATCGGAGGATTGGTCAAGCCAAAGACCTATAGGCTGATGAATTTTTGTTGGAAAATTAGGTATAGAAAATGTAACGGAAAATAAGTTTAAGGGAAAAACTAGAGTATTAAATTTTTTTGCAAAAAAAAAAAAAAGAACTTGATTTTGATATCTAAAGTAAGGAAAACTTAATCAAAGTTGTACTTTTTCGATTCGTCTAGGATGAGCGATGCCAAGTGTGGGCTCACTTCAATTCAAAAAATTTTTTCACAAAAATTACCAATGAGAAATTTTATAATTTCTTTAAACTTTGGGGTCAAGTTGTAAATATGAAAAATATCTCTAGAAATTTTCTGAAATAATTTATTTAGAGAATTTTCTTTCCATAACTTTCTCTTGAAACTTTCATAAAAAAATTTGACTTGTTCTTAATTATGTGTCCTTAATTCTTGTGTTGATATTTCCGGGATATTAATTCAAGTATGATGTGCTTAGGTGGAGGAGCAGAAGTCCCTGCCTAAGAGTAGATCTAGCATAATTAAGCGGAGTTGATCGCGTGCCTAGAGACAGGGTGACGAGATTTTGCCGGATTAGGGTAAAACCTAATATGGGAGTCCATAGATTGAGTTAATGCGATTCTAGGGGTTTTAATTAGAAAGATATTTCAATTAATCAACCTAAGGTTAGACGTTAGTCACCTCGAGAGAGGGATTAATATATGTTAGGGAATCTTACGGATCAACTCAAGTGAATAAATAAATGCAGTTCGAGTTAGATAACAAGTGAAGTCTAGGTAGATTCTTCCTTGGGTGTCGTCTCAATCAATTGGTTTTTCCTCAAGTTATTTTCAAATTTCATTCTTCTTTGTCTTAGAGTCTTTAGTGCAACACCCCAAACCCGGCCCATTCGCTATAACCAAATTTGAAATGCCACTGCGATAAACGTTTGAAAAACTTTTGACTTAGAATTAAAAACATAAAATTTTGTTGTCTTTACTAAAACATTGTGTAATTAAAATTTCAAGTAAAACTAAGTTGTTTAAAATAAAACATTTTCAAATAATAATATAATCGATTTAACCAACTTAAAACATAATAAAAGTCCTTAAATACTTAAAATGGCCCTTATTACAAAAATTAAATACTTAAAATATCTGAAACATAAATTGTATAAAGAGAATCCATTTCGCATGGGCCACCTCGTATCCACCCCAACCCGGTCCAAGCTTTATGCATCACCGAAAGGTTTGAGAAAAATTGGGTGAGTCAAATGACTCGGTGCATAGTTATTACACATGCCTCCACGTATGGGCTTGGCCCATATCCACACATCAATCACATATCAAATGATAAGGCATTATATCCACATAATTCCACATGTTGGGCTTGGCCCATATCCACATTGATCCACATAAATAGTCATGCAAAATGCATAAATATGTAACATGAAGCCCAACCCAACCTAGAGTCCATCCGTTACTCCTACCTTAGTAGACTCGCCCAAGGTCAGTGGCTAATCCACCGATCACATAGTGATCCACATATCTTACCTTGGCGGACTTGTTGCCCAAGGCCGTGGCTAAGCCACCGATCACATAGTGATCCACATATCAGTATCCACGAGGTGACTCGAGGTCATCCTCAATCTACGGTGATGCACACGCTATCATCCACCGAGATGGGCACCTAGCCAACACCTCTCTTGATGGAGCACATAGCCACCATCAAGCGCCAATGTAGCACAAGGCTAACATCAGACCACGTACATAATGTACACCCTTTCCTTCGATAGTCACATCCCAAGTCCCATGCAAATATGTATATCATGGCAACATATCACTTGAACAATAATGCATCACATGCCATCACATTTCATATATTCATCAATGATCATTTAATATCGTAAATCACTAACCTGAGTATTCGATCACCCACCACCCACCACGGGTATTCACAATCTTAGCCCTTAATTCGGCTACCATTAACATCATATCACATATACATAAATATAACACATACACACAATCAAGAGACAGTGCGATAACTACGCACCTTTTTGGCACAGTCGGCTAAATCCCGAAGACCCGATCTACCACACTAGATCACCTTGTCCTACATTCGGCCAAACCACAACACTTTAATCAAGACCATTCGGCCAACATAAAATCTTAATCCCAATAGCCTTAAGCTTTCTCAACCAACTTAAAGAATATTGAATCCTTACCACTTAACTTACCAACTTCGATTGCTAATGGAATGGGCTTAGATCGATTGTTTCCGAAATCCCAATGAGCCTAAGAGAATAATCAAATCCTAAAAATGGTTAGAACCTTGCAAAACAATGCCCAAAGGTTCGGCCTTTGTCCACAAGAAACATCATAGAAACGAGAAAAAAAGAAGAAAAACGTCCATGAACACTTACCCCTTTTTATCCAAAATCGATAAAAGAAACCCAAGGAGAGTCTACCCTTGAATATTCGGCCAAAATAATACTAAAAGAGAGGAAGAAGGTTCGGCTATGGTTGATTTGTATTAACAACAAGGATTCAATTAAAGTTGAGAAAGAGAAAGGAAAAACAAAAGAAGAAAATGGAAGAGATTTCAATGGAAAAGAAATGTTTATGGCTTAAAATAAAAGAAAGTAAAGAGAGATGGAGAGATGGAAATTTCGGCCAAGAGAGTGTAGGAGAAAAGTGATTTGAACAATATTGAAAGAAAGAAAAGGAGAGAGTTGTGGAAGAGATTCGGCCAAGCACTACTTTGCCAAAAAGAAAGTGCACAAAAATGTACAAGTTAAATTGTAGTTTCGGTTTCAAAAGGGCAAATGAAAGGAAGTAAAATGATGTGATTTGGTTCAACATAAAGAGGCTAAAATCAAAAGCAAAATGCACCAAAATGCACAAGACATATTCGGCCAAAGAGGAGAGCTTTGGGGAGGAAAAGAAAAATGCCAAAGATGCACAAAAATGCTAAAATGACTAACCAATTCCCCCCCAAACTACCTATCAAAATTCGGCCACCCCCTAGCCTTACATGCCGTCCACATTCAACCACTAAAGGCCATCAAAGAGTTTCCAAAACGTTCTCCAACATTCAAGCCTCTTGACAACAATTTTGAATTAAACATACTCCTAATTTTCTCCCTATTTCCTACTATTCACTCACAACACTTAAGCCAACCCCCATAGTCCATGAAACCGTCCACATTCATGGAAAAATAGCCATTAAAAAGCTTCCAAAAACCTTACCTTAAACTAAGCCTTATGTCCCTATCTTTCCTTAATCCATAGGATTCTTATCCCCAAATTCATGCTTTCCTTAAACCAAATTTCAACTTACCAAAAGATGAAAGTCCAACCTATCATAAACATAGGTTGACCGTCCATTAAAGCCATGATGTAAAAATAATATCTCCAAAATGTTAATCATGCTACTCGAACCTCCATCCTCAAGCAACCTTTCAAGCTCCTTAACCATCTTGCCACTTACTCCTCTTTATGCTTTAATTGAACACTTAATTAACTTAAGTGTCAAGCTCACTTAATCCTACTTCATTAAATAAGCCATGCTAAAATTTATTCTAGCTTCCTAAATAAAAACAAGCCTTCACAAGACTATGCTATCACACAAAATTCCTACCCAAGCCAACACAAAATAATACTCAAATTTTCTTCCTAAAGCCCAAGGCCCAATCGGCCCAATCCTACTAGGCCCAATTTCGGGATGTTACAGTTAGTTTAGTAGTTAGTTAAATTAGATTAAACAACAAATTCCCTTAATTCTTAGGCTAGATAATAAAAAGAGAGTTAGTATTAATACTTTTGGTTCCTTTGGGATTCGACATTTCGGCCTTGTCTAAACTATACTACTGTTCGGTAGGTGCGCTTGCCTCCATCGTTGTCTTAGTTAGTTTCTAGGTTCGATCATTCTTTACATAAATTTTAAGACTCGACAAAACAACGATCACTCACTTTATACCTGGAGAATTTAAAGAGTTCAACTATGATTAAACTTAATCACTTTAATATTAAATTTATTAAATTTATAGAATATTTATCTTTAAGATAAATATTAAATCTATTAAAATAATATTATTATTGGAATATTTTATTTGAAATGAAATTATCCAGTAGAGTCTCAGTAGGAGTGTGATTCCTCCACTACTCAACCCACGACGGACCACCAACGGGCCACCGGAATGCTGCCGTCGCCGACGATGGCATTGTCGTGCCTAGTGGCGTCATCGTAGGTGCGACACCCTTATGACACCCCGAGTCATTTTGGTTTAGGCAAGTGACGGCCTGACCCGTTTGGCCTTGCCACCAATTGGACCGTTGGCTTGGTTTCACATATTATGCCTGTTTGACCATTTTTGGGTCTCGATCTTGGTTTTGGGTTTTAGCACCTAATTTTCAATGTCACGTCTATTTTTCATAGTTTAATTACCCATTGGGCCAATTGTATGACCTAAAAATTAATTTCCAAAAATATGATATTTATTTTAATTAATTTGATTAATTTAATTATTCTTGATCAAAATTAAATTTCCAAAAAAATCACTGATATTTCCAAAATTAATTTTCGAAGAAATTTTTTAATCAAATTATATAATTAAACAATTCTCACGACTGCTTAATTTAATTTCAATTCAAATAAATCTATTCAATTAAATTATTTCAAAAGTCATAGAATTTTCTTTTGATTCAAATGCAATCTGGTCGAGCTTTTGTTGAGCTAGCGGTGGGGCCAATCGGACATATATAATTAGGCTCTAGTAATTGCAATTATGTCTAGAAGAATCGTTTCGATAATTCAAAATTTAATTAATTATGGAGTCAGTCCACAAGAAATTCCATGATTGAAAACTTCTTAATTATGTGTCCTTAATTCTTGTGTTGATATTTCCAGGATATTAATTCAAGTATGATGTGCTTAGGTGGAGGAGCAAAAGTCCCTTCCTAAGAGTAGATCTAGCATAATTAAGCGGAGTTGATCGTGCGCCTAGAGATAGGGTGACGAGATTTTGCCGGATTAGGGTAAAACCTAATATGGGAGTCTATAGATCGAGTTAATGTGATTCTAGGGGTTTTAATTAGAAAGATATTTCAATTAATCAACCTAGGGTTAGAAGTTAGTCGCCTCGAGAGAGGGATTAATATATGTTAGGGAATCTTACGGATCAACTCAAGTGAATAAATCGTCTGGTTCAGAGTTAGATAACAAGTGAAGTTTAGGTGGATTCTTCCTTGGGTGTCGTCTTAATCAATTGGTTTTTCCTCAAGTTATTTTCCAAATTTCATTCTTCTTTGTCTTAGAGTCTTTAGTTTAGTAGTTAGTTAAATTAGATTAAACAACAAATTCCCTTAATTCTTAGGCTAGATAATAAAAAGAGAGTTAGAATTA
Source organism: Gossypium rotundifolium (assembly GCA_025506655.1). Lineage (NCBI taxonomy): Eukaryota > Viridiplantae > Streptophyta > Magnoliopsida > Malvales > Malvaceae > Gossypium > Gossypium rotundifolium. The sequence continues at coordinate 165,024,713 of CP106729.1, read as the reverse complement.
GTACTTTTGGTTCCTTTAGGATTCGACATTTCGGTCTTGTCTAAACTATACTACTATTCGATAGGTGCGTTTGCCTCCATCATTGTCTTAGTTAGTTTCCAGGTTCGATTATTCTTTATATAAATTTTAAGACTCGACAAAACAACGATCACTCACTTTATACTTGGAGAATTTAAAGAGTTCAACTATGATTAAACTTAATCACTTTAATATTAAATTTATTAAATTTATAGAATATTTATTTGTAAGATAAATATTAAATCTATTAAAATAATATTATTATTGGAATATTTTATTTGAAATGAAATTATCCAGTAGAGTCCCAGTAGGAGTGTGATTCCTCCACTACTCAACCCATGACGGACCACCAACAGCCACCGAATCTTTGTAAATGCCGACGCGGTGGCATTGTCGTGCCCAGTGGCGTCATCGTAGGTGCGACACCCTTATGACACCCCGAGTCATTTTGGTTTAGGTGAGTGACGGCCTGACCCATTTGGCCTTGCCACCAATTGGACCATTGGTTTGGTTTCACATATTATGCCCGTTCGACCAGTTTTTGGGTCTTAGTCTTGGTTTTGGGTTTTTGCTCCTAATTTTCGATGTCACGTCTATTTTTCATAGTTTAATTACCCATTGGATCAATTGTATGACCTAAAAATTAATTTCCAAAAATATGATATTTATTTTAATTAATTTGATTAATTGAATTTTTCTTGATCAAAATTAAATTTCCAAAAAATCACTGATATTTTCCAAAATTAATTTTCGAAGAAATTTTTTAATCAAATTATATAATTGAACAATTCTCATGACTGCTTAATTTAATTTCAATTCGAATAAATCTATTCAATTAAATTATTTCAAAAGTAGTAGAATTTTCTTCTGATTCAAATGCAATCCTGGTCGAGCTTTTGTTGAGCTAGCGGAGGGACCAATCGGACATATATAATTAGGCTCTAGTAATTGCAATTAAGTCTAGAAGCATCGTTTCAATAATTCAAAATTTAATTAATCATGGAGTCAGTCCACAAGAAATTCCATGATTGAAACTACTTATTTTATACTCTTTACGAAAGTAATTCATCCAACTACTTTGTCCAATGACCTCGTCATGTGTGTGTTACCCTTATATAATATCCTTAATTCATTTGAGTTAAATCTGTTCACTCAATACAATTTTATCTCATTGTCACCATTGTGTCTTCTTAATGATTAATACGATCATTGTTAACAAGTGACTATGATAAATAGATAGTTCGAGAACAAGTAACCGTGGCCACGTACCACATTTATCAATCCACATAATGCCAATGAGACAATATCATTAACTCTTTAATCGAGCTATGAATTCCATTGTTTCTAGTACAGCCATGCAATACACAAGTCATGTACCCAACATACCAACTATGGGCTCGATCATCTTTGGAGCATAAGCCTCTACTTATATCAAAGCACATGAGTTACATACACATGGTCAATGACTAACTCTGGATTTAGGTAAATCACACCATGAACGTCACAACTAAATTAGTTGACAAATGGATTCAGAATTAATTCATCCTGAGTCCAGTCCAATGTATCATTCTTTCAAGGAATACATCCATGTCTCTACCCATTGAGTCAACTACTCTGATAGTCAAGACTAGCTATCTCCCTAATTGGAATTGTGGACAACATAATAATTCTTTTAAGTATTTCAATCAAATGCTCACTTTGATTCTTTTATAGGATTATGGACTCATTTAGATAATTTACTGAAGTAAGTTGTATTTCTCACAATGTAAACATTCTTACTGTGCAACTTATTATCAGTTTTAACTTTAGGCAATTAATGAGCTAATATTAGGTTGTCACAATTTTGCTATGCATGCAAAACATGAAAGACAAAAACAAAAAAAGGCATAATAGTGAAATGCAAAATTAACTTTATTTATTCATCATTCAAATATAAAGAAATTAATTACATGTTTACTACAATATGGGCACATTTCTCAATAATTTCCCCTTAGTGCTCTGGTTATTTATAACCAAGGGAGAGTGGGGAATTATGGAAAAACTTAATGGAGGGTAAGGAACCGTTCAAATCCATTAATGTAGGTAGGACACCTGTTGGCGCTGGAAGGAGGAAGAATCTTTTAAGATTCTCAAGGCTGGATTTCCTGCCAACTGTTACCCATTAGGGTGTAACCCTCACAAAAGTAGAACTAGTCATAGCTTAGTTCCTTGACAGCCTTATTCGAGTAAGATTGATAAGCCATGATTACTATTGGAGTAGAACTCCAGATCTAGAGTAGTAGCTCTGATATTTCGCCAAAGTAAAAATGAAAACATTTCATGGGCAAGCTTAACTGCCCTGTGACAGGAAAGGAATTGACCCATTTGATGGACAGGGTTAACGTATAAACTAATCAAGGAATCATGGGATCATCCACCAAAATTAGAGATAAGAAGATGTTAGTTAGACATTGTATTATCGAATACTTAGTTTGTAAAACCCAATTTTCAATGGTGTTGGAATAGTGGTTTCAGGGCCACAAATCTGACGTGTGAGTCCGTAAATATTATTATTTAATATTTACGAATAATATATGTTGTGATAATAAAATTTGATTTAATGATTTTTGGTTAAATGGAAGAACAAATAGGTTCAAGTGGTATGACCCTAAGGTTAAGTGGTTTTAAAAAATGAGGTATCGGGACCTCATTTCTATAAACCGAGCTTTAAATATTTTATAAATATTTATGGAGTATTATTAAGGTTGTATTAAAGTTTTGTTAAGAAAATTTAATGTTTAGATAGTTAATTTAAAAGGACTAAATCATAAAGGATGAAAAATTTTATCACTATTAGATTTGAGTGATTAAATGGTTTAAGGATTATAAGTGGAAGGAAAAGGGATTCGATTAGTTTTCCATGATTGACGGATACATTACTCTAGCTTATAGATGAACTAGTAGATGATATCGCAAATCAACTCAGTTGACTGGCAAAGAACGTTGTTTCTATACTTATATAGGACAATCATGGGCACTTCTGCTCCGTGAATATGCCGCTTATGTGGATTTCCATTTAAGATAGACAGGCTTATTATTCATGCTTTCATGCAACGTGCAATACCACATCCTTTAATTTTTTTCTACTTATCTCTAATAATTTCAGTCTTTTTAAAGTCTAGTAAATATTTAAACATACTCTTCAAAAATACATTTAAACATAAAATTTATGGATATTTTCTATATAAAGTTAATACATTTTAGCCCTTTTAATAGTTTATTTACAAGGATAAAATAGTAATTTTATATATTGGAGTGAATCGAGGTGGGGCAAAAAATTACCATAATTGCTCTATACTCACTATCAAAAAGCAAAAATCCACCTCGCCTGCCTTGCATCCAACTTTCAAAAGAAAAAATCTGCTCCATTAAGAGTGGATCAGTTCAAAATCCATCGAGTAGTTCGAGTTTTTTCATCCCTAAATTTGAATCACCTCATTTCAGCTACAAGAACTCAAGCTATGATCATTTTAGTGAAGACAACAAAAGAAGAAAATTTTGGACATGTTTATTGCAGGAATGATTAGTTTTGGACTTTGTTTAGCTTTTAAATCATATTAGGGTCAATTCTAAGGCTTAATTTCGATTATATATAAGACCAATAATGTATTTATTAAGTCTTATGTATTTTTTGGATTTATTTATAATTTTTAATATTTAGATTAATAAGAGTTAGACTAAGTCTTAAGAGGTTTAGTAATTACTTAGGGTTCAAGTAGGACCTAGTCATGTTTCTAAATAGCTAAGTATGACCAACCACTATAGTATGTATTTTGCTTGATTTTTATTAATAAAATACTCCAAAGAAGATTTTCTTACAAGACTAGTTTCCAAATTCTTCAAGATAGTGGAGAAGGTTCATCATAATTTCAGCTATTTGTCACCAACACCATTCACCTTCTTTCTTTTTTTCATAAATCCATCTATCATTTTTTGTTTCTTTTCTTTAGTTTTTAATTATTTATTGTCTATTGATTTATCATCTAATTCTTGTTGGAAATTTTTAGATTTGAATCCAAGAAATTTGATCTAGAAGCTACTCTTGCAAGAATTTACTTAGGCTGCAAGAAAGAGTCAAAAACTTTGAATTGATTATTTGGCCAATTACAAATTAAATCTTGGGCTTCCACATCAGCTTGGAAAAAATTCTACGATCATGTGTTGTTCCTTCCTAACCAAGAAATGAAAAAATGAAGCACATGTTGAAGTCACAAGCTACCACAATATTGTATGTTAATTCACCTTTCCTTCTAATATAAGGTATTTGTCGAGAAGGTTGAATGCATGGTTTTATATGTGTTCCATCTATCACCTTAATACAATCTTTTAAAATAAATACAATTAATGTGATAAAAAATAGAAACAAGTTTTATTCAAATATATATGTAAATGTAACACCCTATACTCAGCCTGGTCGTCGAGCCCCGAATATCAGGATGCCACACCACCATCTCATGTCATACACAACAAATAAAAGCTCATTCTAGAAGAAACGTCTTTCGTATTATCATCATTACATGCTAAACATACATCAAATGGTCTTATAATAACAATTAAACATGCATAGAGTTCATTTAGAAAAATTTCAAAACAAGTCATGTAGGTATCGATACTGGAACATAGATATTGGTATTTCTCTTAAGTGGCATCAATACCACTTGAAAATTAATACCAAAATTGCTACTGTTTCTCATTTAAAAGCCAAAGTCACAAAAATTATCAGTACCTTTCGAGAAGTATCGATAAATTCACCTCGAGTATCGATACTCGTGATAAGGTATTGATACCAAATTACGTTACTGACTTCTTACACTATCAAAAATCATGGAGCTACCAATATTAAAATCCAAATATCAATATGTCTGCTCAAGACACAAAAAATAAAACAATTACAAGCATATAATTCATACCAACTAATGTCAAATCATCATGTATCATTCACTTCATCAAATGGTCACTAAAATATCCGAGGTAACAGTCCAAAACATCATAATCATGATCGAGCAAGAAAATAATAATTCAAACTGAAAGTCCATAAGTCCAAAGCAAAATAACCATGTAAACAACTTAAAAATCATAGCAAAAATCAGCATATAGTCTACCATATTGCCTTATTTCCAAAATATAACCAAAACAATAACACCTATGAAATAACTGAAATGGACTTGCTTGGAATCACCCCTCAGAACCACACCGCTTACAATCGAGATGATACTAATCTGCAATGGTTTAAGAAGGGCGTGGGTGAGCTTAACAAGCTTAATGAATGCCTAGAATATCTACCATGCAAACATGTCATCAAGCAGTAGTGAAACACATACATAGCACAATTAGGATAGTTTCAACTTATAATCATATTTCACTTACTCATGCACGATTAACAGTTTATTTACTAAGTCATTGCATACACTTTCATATATAGATCACAATATATACAAACATAGTTATAGACAGTTTCCATAATAGTCACATATCATATAAGCACATATCACAACACATACATATTCATATTTTATGATAGTTTGAGATAATTTGACACTTAAGCTATGAAACGTAAAAGTGGGCACTATCACAACTTATCGAATACATGGATCTCCAACACACCACATATACTCAGAGTCAAACATGTCCCAAAAGTGAAGCATAAAGCTAACAATCTCTAACACACCAAACATGTCCCATTGAATGAAGCTTAGCTCACATTCCCTTATCTCTCCAAACATGTCTTAGGGCCTCAAGCCCAAATTACATATACATATAATTGAGTACTTACAATCCTATGGCATGCCAACAATATTCAATGGTTTTAAGTATCACAAGGCCAAAATATTCGTATTTAAACACACATATTGTAACATCCTAAAATTTGAGTATCATCTTGTTATTTGTATTAGTTCAAGTATGATTTTTATTGTGTGCTTAGTATAGTTTTGTGAAGGTTTGGAATTATTAGCTAAGCTAGAATAATTTTTAGTATTAAAAATTTAGTGAAGTGGATTAGGTGATCCTGACACTTAAGTTAATTTAAGTGTCTAATTTTAGCACATGAGGAGTTAGTGGCAAGGTGGTTATGGCGCATGAATGGTTGCTTGAGGGAGTGGTTCGAGTATCATGGAATACATTTTGAAGACTTTATTTTATTCATCCTTACATCAAGTGTCGGTCAAGTTTTACATATGGTAAGTTGGACTTTAAATTTTATGGCAAGTTGAATAATAGATTAGGAAAGCTTGTATTTTGGGATAAGAATCTTATGGATTAAGGAAGGATAAGGGACAAAAGGCTTGAATGTTGGAGAGTTGTTTTGGAAACTCTTCTATGGCCATTAGTCCATGTATTTGGACGATTTTGGGGCCTAGGGGTTGACCGAATTTGTTGAAGGCTTGGTAGGTTGATAGTTTGTTAGTAAAAACTTTCTTAGCATTTGAGCATCATTTTTCTTTTCTCTCCACAAACTCTCTCCCTAGCGAATGTGTTCTTGGCAATAAGGTAAAATTTGTTTTGGAATTATTCTTTGTTTTGTGTAATAACCGAAAACCCTTTGAGTTTTGCAAATTTTTCCCTAGTACACCATATTGTGTAAAAACTGAAACCATCATAGTACTTGGTCGAACCTCTCTTGTTCTCAACTTTCTTTTCCATTCTTTTCATACTTGTTCAAAACCCACATTTCTTTTTACTTTCTCTTGGCCGAATCTTCCTCATCCCCAATTCTCTTTTCTTTCTTTCACTTTTGCTCAAAGTTGAAAGCATCCATCTCCCATTCTATTTACTTCTCTCCATTCTTTTCTTTCTTCTATTGTCGAATTCTCCTTCTCCTATCTTCACTTTTCCTTTTCCTTTCTCATTCTCCACTTTACCCGAATCCTATTTGTTGTCTTTAAACAACCATAGCTGAAACTTCCCATTCCCTTTTTGATTTGTCTTGGCCGAATATCAACAAGGGTAGATTTTCTTTGGGTTCATCTATAATCGGTTTTGAAGATAGGTGAGTGTATTGGCCGAATTTCCTTATTCCTTTTCTTTTCTCTCTATCATTTCTCATGAGGACAAAGGCTGAATTTTTGGGCATTTGTTAGTAAGGTTCTAACTATTCATAGGAACCAAATTCTTTTAGGCTCTTTGGGACTTTGGAAGCAATCAATCTAAGCCTCAATTCTCTGACAATCGATTTTGGAAAGTCAAGGGTAAGGATTGTGTTAGTTATACGTTATTTCACCCTTTGGGATTTAGTGGTATGGTCGAATGGTCTATGTTTTTAATCTAAGTATTGACCAAATGTAGGACAAGGAGATCCAGTGCGGTAGATCGAGTCTTCGGGATTTAGTGATTTCGCTAGTGACAGGTGTGTAACTTACACACTTTATAACTCGGTAATATATTAATAACTTGATCATGTTTTAAAGCCAAAAACAGTGAAAATCTCGATATGATACCATAAGGGTATGAGCAAGGAATCGGGTAAGTCCGTTTCGATATGACTTTTGCAATATGATGCATGATGATACTATTTATGATATATTTTCTATGTGATTCCTACTAAAGCATAATGGAATGATTTGTATAAATGTTGCATTGTGGTGGGTGATATGAGAGGAGGGGGAAGGATTTGATATCCGTGTCTTTGGGACACCAGAGGTTTGGCACCTCCAGTGGTTTGGTACCACAAGATTATTTCGTGTCTTTGGGACACCAGAGGTTTGGCACCTCATAGCGACTCGTCCTAGTGGCTTAGCACCACAGTGGGTTGGCCCCACATTTGATATTACGGGATCGTCGCCAGTGATTTGGTATCACACGTGGGTTGGCCCCACAGATGGATTATTATGACTTTGGGTCACCAATGGTTTGGCACCACATTATTGGATATCGTGACTTTTGGTCACCAGTGGTTTGGCACCACCAGTGGTTTGGTACCACACGGGGTAGAAAAGGAGTTATGGATGGCTAGGTTGGGTGCATTATTTACATTACTTGGTTATGAATTGTGTAAGTATGTTGCATTAATCGGGAAGGATTTATGCATCGAGTCTTGGTGACTCACCTTCTCCTTATCTTTTCAGTGATTCGAGATCGCGGATGAGGAGCCGGATGAACTCGAGGAGGTCATGTAATAAAAATTTGATTTTACATAAACTTGATTTAGGTACTATTTTATTTTAATTTGGTTTTCGTCTTTATTTGAAATTGTAATAAGGCCTCTTTAATTATGTTTTGGATTATTTATATGCTTTGGACTTGTTTTAAACATGGCTAAATAAATATCATGGTTGATTTAATAATTGAGCCCAAAGTTTTCTAAACTATAAAAACGCAATGGTTTTCAAAATCTTACCATAGGAAATATAAATCGCTTGATAGTAAAATTTCAACTTAAGTGTTTTCAACAACTTAAATGATTTCCAAATTGAAGTTTCTACACTCAAATGCAAATGGTTTTAAAGTAATAATTGGTTTTTCTTAAAATGACATAAATATTTTCTAACCTATGGATTGACAACTAAGTTTTAAAAGATTTATTTACGGAATTTCAAAGTAAATTATCAGTTTTTAACTTGTTATACACCTGTTTTCTACAAATATAGAACAACAAAGAGTTTATCACTAAAATTTAATTGGTAACTCAATTTTCTTCAAAACGTTTTCCAATGTGGCATGCCAGATTCGGTCATGGCATATTGACCGGGTTTGGGGTGTTACAAATTGGTATCAGGGCCAAGTTCAAAGGCTCGGTTGTGGGCCCGAGGCCTAAAATGTTTTAAAATATGGTCTTAAAATGTTTTGTTTGATTTGAAAGGCATGGCACCGAGTCTCCGGCACTAATCCGCCCAAGTAAGTACCCCTAGCCTTTGGTTGTGATTTTTGGATGTTATAAACTTTGAATGATTAGTAATAGTGGACTACCTTAGAGACTGAAATTAATAGGACTCTAAGGACTCGCGAAAACAAAACTCTTTAATAAGAATTATTCATAAAGCGTGCTTTAAAGATAGTGGAATAATGACTAAAACGTAAAACTTTTAAATCAGATAATCGAGACTTTTAGACATGAGCACTCGAGGTCGAGGTCGTAATACGCGTGGACACGATCGGGGTAGGATGGCTGTGTCTGAGCCAGTAAGGTCTGGTCAGGGGTCAAAAAATGAGATACTAGCACCACCACCGGCTGTAGGCGGTGAGTTTCAGGATCAAACGGGGGATGACGCAGTGTCTCAGGCGATGATGCGAGTTCTTGAGAGGGTAGCTGGAGTAGGTGGAGGTGCGGGAACTCAAAATCGACTTACAGTGACTCAAGAGCCAATGGAGCTGAGGTATTTTGAGGTGTTTTTGGTGTGGCTCCCAAGACTACGAATATTGGTTAGAGGCGACGGAGGGAATCATGGATGACTTGGATCTGAATGCTGTGGAAAGGCTGAAAGGGATAGTGTCGCTTCTTCGGGATGAGTCATATCAGTGGTGGCTCACGGTGCAGAATAGTCTTTGCAATTGAGGATCTCACTTGGGACTATTTAAGGCAACAGATCGGAAGAAATATGTTGGGTCTAGCTATATTGATCTGTGACGTAAGGCATTCTCGAGTTTGGTTCAGGGGAGTAAGTTCGTATCAGAATATGAGGCAGAATTTTTAAGATTGAGCAGGTATGCTAGAGGTATCGTGGCTTCGGAGCATGAGCGATGTGTCCGGTTCGAAGATGGATTGAGGGACGAGCTGAGATTGCTGATTGCTCCACATCAGGAGCAAGAGTTTGCTGCGCTAGTTGAAAAGACTAAGATAGATGAAGGGATAAAGGAATCTATAAGGCAGAGTCACGACAGGAATAGACATACGAGAGGTTTTGGATCATCCGGGTCAGCCGGTAATTCTCAGAAGAGGGCTAGGTAGAATGGGCTAAATAAATCTGGGAGGCCTGTTACTGCTAATCAGGGACTAGCACAGTGTAGCCGATGTGGGAAATATCATTGAGGCGAATGTTGGACTGGTGGAAAAGGATGTTTTGAGTGTGGTTCGCTAGATCATCATGTGAGGGATTGTCCACGTAAGCTAGCCAGGAATCAGTCTGAGGGTCAAGGTCGTGCTCAGTTCAGAAAGGAGGGACCGTCACCATGGAGAGGTCATGGTAATAGTAGAGGAGGAAATGGTTCTGGTCGAGGCCACGGAGCATCGAACAGAGGTGCAGGCAACACCGAGGCAAGATGTACTGGGTTGGTGTATGCAGCGAGACATCGAGAAGAGGGCGATGCATCGAACGTCATAATCGACGTTCTTAATCTTTGGTGCACCATATAACGCTTTGATAGATGTGGGTTCGACGATTCAGTATGTTGCTAGTACCATAGTAGAGACCATGAACCTAGACTTTGAAATTACTTCTAGGAGATGACAAGATTTAGCCCTCAGGTCACTCAGTAGAAGTAAATAAGTCAGATAGAGATGTACCCTAGAACTCCAACGGGTAGTGTTTGTAGCTGATCTGATGGAACTACCGTTTGGGGAGTTCGATCTAATTCTTGGGATGGACTGATTGGTCAAGTACCAGGCGAGTTTGGATTGCGCTGCTAAGTGCATGGTGTTGAAGACAGCTGAGGGTAAAGAGGTGGTTATGATAGGTAATAGAAGAGATTATCTATCCAACGTGGTATCTGCGTTGAAAGCCGAGAAGATGGTTAGGAAGGGTTGTGAGGCATTTGTGATTCATGTGTGCGTTGGAGGCTAAGGAGTCTCTGTAGGAATGTCCGAACAAGAAAGGAATATCTTGATGTATTTCCGTAAGAACTTTCGGACCGCCTCCGGATCGTGAAGTTGAATTTGGTATAGATCATTATCGGAAGCGCGCCAAGGTTCATCGCTCCGTATAGGATGGCGCCGAAAGAATTAGTGGAATTAAAGGCTCAGATTCAGGAGTTGTTGGATCGAGGTTTTATCCGACCAAGTGTTTCGCCTTGGGGAGCGCTGGTACTTTTTGTCAAGAAGAAGGATGGTTCGATGCGGATGTGTATAGATTATCATCAATTGAAAAGTCGACGATCAAAAACAAGTATCCTTTGCCGAGGATAGATGACTTGTTTGATCGACTTAAAGGGCAGAGCTTTTCTTCAAGATTGATTTAAGGTCTGGATATCATCAGCTAAAGGTGAAAGAGGCTGATATCCATAAGACGGCATTTCGCACTTGGTATGGGCACTACGAGTTTCTGGTAATGCCTTTTGGATTGACTAATGTGCCGGCAGCATTCATGGACATGATGAATCGGGTATTTCAGTAGTTTTTGGATCAGTTTGTCGTAGTATTTATAGACGATATTTTGGTATACTCAAAGTCGGAAGAGGAGCATGATGCGCATTTGCGAGTAGTGTTACAGATTCTGAGGGAAAAGCAGCTTTATGCCAAATTTAGTAAGTGCAAGTTCTGGCTTAGGGAGGTGATTTTCTTGGGTCACGTAGTATCAGCTGAGGGGATTAGAGTGGATCCTCGAAAGATTGAGGCAGTGTTAGATTGGAAGCCGCCTAAGTCAGTGGCTGAGATTCGGAGTTTTCTAGGTCTGGCGGGGTATTACCGAAGATTTGTAGAGGGATTTTCTTTGATCGCAGCACCAATGACCAAGTTATTGAGGAAAGGAGTTCCATTTGTGTGGACTGAGAAGTAACAAGGAAGTTTCTACAAGTTAAAGAAGATTCTAACTGAAGCTTCGATTTTGATCCAGCCTGAGGCAGGCAAGGAATTCACGGTTTACTGTGATGCATCACATACTGGCTTGGGATGTGTGTTGATGCAGGAAGGAAAGGTAGTGGCTTATGCATCTCGACAGTTGAGACCACATGAGGTTAACTATTTGACGCATGACTTGGAATTAGCTGCAGTGGTTTTCGCCTTGAAGATTTGGAGACACTATTTGTACGGAGAGAAATCGATAGTCTATACTGATCACAAGAGTCTAAAGTATCTTTTGACTCAGAAGGATTTGAATTTGAGGCAGCGTAGATGGATTGAGTTGTTGAAGGACTCATTATGCTCGATTGAGTATCATTCGGCAAAGCTAACGATGTCGACGCGTTGAGCCGTAAGGTTGTATCGGACTTAAGAGCAATGTTTGCCCATCTTAGCTTGTTTGACGATGGGAGTCTGCTGGCGAAGCGCAAGTTAAGCGAATTGGTTAGAAACAGATCAAGGAGAAACGATGAAGTGGATGAGGTTTGAATGCTCGAAGGTTGCAAGTTTAGGATGGTAATTTAGAGGGTTATAGTTTGTCCAAAGTGATAGAGTATTGTGTTTTCAAGGGAGAGCTTGTATGTCAAGGATGTCGAGTTGAGGCGTAAAATTCTTGGACGCATTACAGCTTTCATACGCTATGCATCCTGGAGGTAGCAAGATGTATCGGGATTTAAGAGAGCAATTTTGGTGGCCAGGTCTGAAGCGGGAGGTAACTGAGTTTGTGAGTAAATGTCTGACGTGTCAGCAGGTCAAAGCTGAGCATCAGTTACCGTCTGGGTTACTTCAGCCGGTGAAGATTCCACAGTGGAAGTGGGAAAGGATCACTATGGACTTTGTCAGTGGATTACCCCTTACACCTAGTAAGAAAGACTCAGTTTGGGTGATTGTGGATCGTTTGACTAAGTCAGCTCATTTCATTCCGGTAAGGGTGGATTACTCACTTCAGAAGTTAGCTAAGTTGTATGTGGCGGAGATAGTAAGGTTACACTGTGTGCCAGTGTCGATCATCTCGGACAGAGATCCTAGATTTACGTCGAGGTTTTGGAGAGTGTTACATCAAGCTTTGGGTACGCGGTTGGATTTCAGTACGGCATTTCATCCACAGTCTGACGGGCAATCGGAAAGGGTTATACAAATTTTAGAGGATATGTTAAGAGGTTGTGTTTTGGACTTCAGAGGCAGCTGGGAAGAGTTTTTACCATTAGCTGAGTTCGCATACAACAATAGTTATCAGGCAAGCATTAAAATGGCACCATATGAGGCATTGTATGGTAGGAGGTGTCGCACACCTACATGCTGGATAGAGTTGGGTGAGCGTCAGATGTTAGGACCAGAGTTGGTTGCAGAGACTGAGGATAAGGTTAAATTGATTCAGGCTCATCTGAAGGAAGCTTCGGATAGGCAGAAGTCATATGTCGATCTCAAGCGGAGGGATATAGAGTTTGCCGTGGGTGATAAGGTCTTTCTAAAGGTCTCACCATGGAAGAAAGTGTTAAGATTTGGGAGAAAAGGCAAGTTAAGTCCAAGGTTTATTGGGTAGTATAAGGTGTTGAGACGAGTGGGACCGAGAGCCTATCACCGAGTTGCCTATGGAGCTAAGTCGACACATGATGTGTTCCATGTCTCCATGCTTAGACGCTATCGTTCTGATCCATCGCATGTTGTGGCAGGAGAGGAAATAGAGTTGAGTCTAGATTTGACGGTGGAAGAGGAACCAAGATGATTTCGGATCGAGATGTGAAAGTTTTGTGTAAGAAGTCGGTTCCATTAGTGAAGGTTTTATATGAAACCATGGCATAGAAGAAGCTACGTGGGAATCGGAGGATGTGATGAGATGCTAGCTTCCTCAACTCTTTTGATCGTGTAATTTCGAGGACAAAATTATTTTAAGGGGGTAGAATTGTAACATCCTAAAATTTGAGTATCATCTTGTTATTTGTGTTATGATTTTTATTGTGTGCTTAGTATAGTTTTGTGAAGGTTTGGAATTATTAGCTAAGCTAGAATAATTTTTAGTATTAAAATTTAGTGAAGTGGATTAGGTGATCCCGACACTTAAGTTAATTTAAGTGTCTAATTTTAGCACATGAGGAGTTAGTGGCAAGGTGGTTATGGCGCATGAATGGTTGCTTGAGGGAGTGGTTCGAGTATCATGGAATACATTTTGAAGACTTTATTTTATTCATCCTTATATCAAGTGTCGGTCAAGTTTTACATATGGTAAGTTGGACTTTAAATTTTATGGCAAGTTGAATAATAGATTAGGAAAGCTTGCATTTTGGGATAAGAATCTTATGGATTAAGGAAGGATAAGGGGACAAAAGGCTTGAATGTTAGAGAGTTGTTTTGGAAACTCTTCTATGGCCATTAGTCCATGTATTTGGACGGTTTTGGGGCCTAGGGGGGGTTGACCAAATTTTTTGAAGGCTTGGTAGGTTGATAGTTTGTTAGTAAAAACTTTCTTAGCATTTGAGCATCATTTTTCTTTTCTCTCCACAAACTCTCTCCCTAGCCGAATGTGTTCTTGGCAATAAGGTAAAAATTTGTTTTGGTATTATTCTTTGTTTTGTGTAATAACCGAAAACCCTTTGAGTTTTGCAAATTTTTCCCTAGTAAACCATATTGTGTAAAAACTGAAACCATCATAGTACTTGGTCGAACCTCTCTTGTTCTCAACTTTCTTTTCCATTATTTTCATACTTGTTCAAAACCCACATTTCTTTTTACTTTCTCTTGGCCGAATCTTCCTCCTCTCCAATTCTCTTTTCTTTCTTTCACTTTGCTCAAAGTTGAAAGCATCCATCTCCCATTCTATTTACTTCTCTCCATTCTTTTCTTTCTTCTATTGTCGAATTCTCCTTCTCCTATCTTCACTTTTCCTTTTCCTTTCTCATTCTCCACTTTACCTGAATCCTATTTGTTGTCTTTAAACAACCATAGCCGAAACTTCCCATTCCCTTTTTGATTTGTCTTGGCCGAATATCAACAAGGGTAGATTTTCTTTGGGTTCATTTATAATCGGTTTTGAAGATAGGTGAGTGTATTGGCCAAATTTCCTTATTCCTTTTCTTTTCTCTCTATCATTTCTCATGAGGGCAAAGGCTGAATTTTTGGGCATTTGTTAGTAAGGTTCTAACTATACATAGGAACCAAATTCTTTTAGGCTCTTCGGGACTTTGGAAATAATCGATCTAAGCCTCAATTCTCTGACAATCGATTTTGGTAAGTCAAGGGTAAGGATTGTGTTAGTTATACGTTATTTCACCCTTTTGGATTTAGTGGTATGGTCGAATGGCCTATGTTTTTAATCTAAGCATTGACCGAATGTAGGACAAGGAGATCCGGTCACGGTAGATCGAGTCTTGAGATTTAGTGATTTCGCTAGTGACAGGTGTGTAACTTACACACTTTATAACTCGGTAATATATTAATAACTTGATCATGTTTTAAAGCCAAAAACAGTGAAAATCTCGATATGATACCATAAGGGTATGAGCAAGGAATCGGGTAAGTCCGTTTCGATATGACTTTTGCAATATGATGCATGATGATACCATTTATGATATATTTGCTATGTGATTCCTAATAAAGCATAATGGCATGATTTGTGTAAATGTTGCATTGTGATGGGTGATATGAGAGGCGGGGGAAGGATTTGATATCCATGTCTTTGGGACACCAGAGGTTTGGCACCTCCAGTGGTTTGGTACCACAAGATTATTTCGTGTCTTTGGGACACCAGAGGTTTGGCACCTCATAGCGACTCGTCCCAGTGGCTTAGCACCACAGTGGGTTGGCCCCACATTTGATATTACGGGATCGTCGCCAGTGATTTGGTATCACACGTGGGTTGGCCCCACAGATGGATTATTCGTGACTTTGGGTCACCAGTGGTTTGGCACCACATTATTGGATATCGTGACTTTGGGTCACCAGTGGTTTGGCACCACCAGTGGTTTGGTACCACACGGGGTAGAAAAGGAGTTATGGATGGCTAGGTTGGGTGCATTATTTACATTACTTGGTTATGAATTGTGTAAGTATGTTGCATTAATCGGGGGAAGGATTTATGCACTGAGTCTTGGTAACTCACCGTCTCCCTTATCTTTTCAGGTGATTCGTAGATCGCGGATGAGGAGCCGGATGAACTCGAGGAGGCCATGCAATAAAAATTTGGTTTTACATGAACTTCGATTTGGGTACTTTATTTTATTTTAATTTGGTTTTCGTCTTTATTTGAAATTGTAATAAGGCCTCTTTAATTATGTTTTGTGATTATTTATATGCTTTGGACTTGTTTTAAACATGGCTAAATAAATATCATGGTTGATTTAATAATTGAGCCCAAAGTTTTCTAAACTATAAAAACACAATGGTTTTCAAAATCTTACCATCGGGAAATATAAATCGTTTGATAGTAAAATTTCAACTTAAGTGTTTTCAACAACTTAAATGATTTCCAAATTGAAGTTTCTACACTCAAATGCAAATGGTTTTTAAAGTAATAATTCGGGTTTTTCTTAAAATGACATAAATGTTTTCTAACCTATGGATTGACAACTAAGTTTTAAAAGATTTATTTATGGAATTTCAAAGTAAATTATCAGTTTTTAACTTGTTATACACATGTTTTCTACAAATATAGAACAACAAAGAGTTTATCACTAAAATTTAATCGGTAACTCAATTTTCTTCAAAACATTTTCCTCTGTGGCATGCCAGATTCGGTCATGGCGTATTGACCGGGTTTGGGGTGTTACACATATTACTTACTAATTTTTGTTTACTATCACTGTACATTTGTATCATTTGCATAATATTATCACTGTCACTTAGCATGAATGACATGCTTAAATATACTCTTTCACAACAATAATCATGAACATATAACACATATACAACATCTCATTTCAGTTCACATTTTTATGGTAACACAAGCACACATTCCACAAGATAATCATGAGTACAAGGAAGCTTACACTCAAAATTTATAATATGGGTTTAGGCTACTACTAAATTCCCAAATAACACATTGAATCATGTCCGTAAACAATTATTCCAAACACTCACAAATTATGTTTTCTACAAAAACCCGAAAGCTCAAACTAGCTTTTCATTATCTTTATCTCTACTCGTAGAATGTCCTATTGATTCCACCACCTCAACAAAACAAATCACACACACAAAAAAAATCAACATTTAGTCAAAGACTCATATCAAACAATCCAAAAACACAAGGCTAAGCTAGGTTTTCTTTTGACCGAAACCTTGGACATAGAAAACTTAAAATTCAAATATCTCGGTCTATACTCAATCTTTCTGCCTAAATCCAATTTCGTTCATCTTATAATTCACCTATGACTAATTCCCAACCTTTAAGCAACACAAAATCACCCAACTCATGGTATCGACTTTTTTGACATGTTCATGCAATTTTCACAAAATTCATTTAAAACCTAAGAAATGCTTAACTAAACTTCCAAGTAAGTTTAGAAACCTTTTAATGTCATCAAAACTAATTGAAAAACACTTTAAAATCACATTTTTACCCAAAATCCAAAAATCCACCATTAACGAGCCAATTTTCGGCTTTTATTCAAAACATGTGATTTAATGGCTAAAAACTTAGTTTTAAAGACTTAATAACATTTAAAATTATTTAGGGATTGAATCATTACCTTAGATGATGGAAAACCAAACGTTTGATTGAAAACCCAAAAAATCCAAAAGCCTGACAATGGAGGAATCTATGGTGTTTTTGGGTGTTTTTCTAGGATTTTATGGAGGTTTAATAATTTGGAAAGTGATAGGAATCAAATGAATTTAGGTTTGGCAAAGAAAATTGAATGGAAGAGTTAGGAGAACAAATGGATGGCAAAACAAAAAATGGAGAAGACTAACTGGGTTTTGTGAATATAAAGCGGGAAAATAGGGTGAAAATTAAAATTTGGTTTAATTCCCTTTTAAAAACTCATAATTTAGACCCTTTTACAAATCTGCCCTTATTTTGAAATTAAAGATCTTTTCAACCGTATTTTCAAAAATTGTTTTAATTTTCTAAAAGCCATAGATGAAAATAATTTCGATTACCATGCTTATGAAATTCTCGAGCACTTTAAAGCTAAAATCCCTAAAATACCCCTAAAACTCTAAGGCCCAATTTTAAGGTGTTACAATAAATTATGTAAAGTTTACCTTAAAGTGAGACCAATATCTAGCATCATTTCAAATATGATTGGATACTTCCTTGAATTGAGCTTTAATAGGCTTAATCACGTCTATTTCCATTTGAGCAAATACATGCAACATATTAGTAAAAAATTTACTTATAGTTTCTTTAGATCATTGTAATTTATCTCGTGTTCAAGTTCGACTCTCCATTTCCAAGAATGCACAATGTTAATGCTAACTTCTCATTTATTGATACTTTTATGTGCTTTAGGACATACTTTGTTTGTAAATCATGCAACAACTAGCGAAATATATTTTTTAACATCTTAAAACTATTCATTCAACAATCATCATGCCCATTTTATATTTCATCAACCCATTTTTAATATGTAAATGTGATTTTATATATGGTTGTTTAGTTAAATAAATACCATGATGTAACCGTACATTCTCCACTGTATTGTCTTCCATTTCATGATAATTATTTTGCTCAATTTTTGTAACAATTGTGGCTATTTTGTTAATCTTCTTCATTTAATTTATGATGATTATAATTAATGTCAAAGCTCTTATAAAATATTGTTAAAACTATCCATAAAACTGAAAAATTAAACAAATGGAAAAAATATCATATTTTGTGACATTTTATACAACACAAAAACATTTTAATAAAAGCATAACATTAGAATACCATACATAAAAAAATCATATATTAGTTATACAAATCAATTTTTGACTAAAGTGTGCAAATACAATCCAAAATACCATAACAAAGTTTTTTTAAAGGCAAAATGACAGCATAATCATATCACAATTAACAATCCTAAAGACCTTGTGATGATGGGGTGGTTAGAATAGTTCAAAGACATACAAGGACGTTTCTAGCAATGACAAAAAACATGAATTTGAAGCTTGTTCATCATTCTCTCATTGAAGCCACCAAATCCTAATATTTGGATCTAAGTATAAAAATAGCTCTTTTTATTATTATTGAGATTTAGGATATTTTGATAAACCGTAAAAGTAATATATTTTAACCCCATATTTAACATACTTTTGGATGATTTAGCCCTTGATTTATGTAAAAAGGTGCTCTTAATCCTTTCTTTTCATGTTTTATACTCAGGAAAGCACCCGAGGACGAAAAGAACAAGAAACGAGCTTAAAACGGGCCAATTTGGGCCAAAATGGAAATCGACACGGCCTGGACTTCAAGCCACACGGTTGTGCCTCAATCAACAGAACCGAAACACAGCCTAACCATGATTTACATGGCGTGCCTCCATCAACAGACCCGAACACGGCCTGAAGTCGATTCACATGGGCATGTGCCATGGGCGTGTCCCTGCTGCAACCAAGAGGAATTTTACTCGGATTTGGATACTTTGGGGAAAAGAAACACATTCCAAAGTCTATTCAAACACTCGAGTAAGAGTTATACTTGAATTAGGATACCTAGAGGCCAAGTAAGGCATCTCAAAGCATATATAAAGACCCTAGAGGCCAACTTTTAGGGACGTTCAGAGTTCGGCAGAAGCCTTTTGCCAGGGCTTTTGGCGGTCAGTTAGGCAGTCAGCTAGTCCAAGAAGCCAAGCTAGAAGGCCAGATTCGTGGGAATCACTCAAAGATAGTCAGTTAATCCATCTCAAGAAGCCGAAATTCTACTCAAGATGGCGGATCTCTCCTTCAATTCCTTCAGGGGGTTTTAGGAATTTCTTATGTTTTGTTTTATCTTTCTCTTGAGATGTTTTATTTTATCATTATGAACTAAATCCTTCAGATACCTGAAGGGGATGAAACCTAGATGAATATTGTTATTGTTTTCTGAACTATATGATAAATACTTAGTTTGTTCTTAATTATGTATGCTTAATTCTTGTGTTGATATTTCTAGGATATTGATTCAAGTTGAATGTGCTTAGGTAGTGGAGCAAAAGTCTCTTCTTAAAAGTAGATCTAGCATAATTAAGTAGAGTTGATATCGCGCCTAGAGATAGGGTGACGAGATTTTACCGGATTAGGGTGAAACCTAATATGGGAGTCCATAGATCGAGTTAATGCAATTCTAGGGGTTTTAATTAGAAAGAGATTTTAATTAATCAACTTAGGGTTAGAAGTTATTCGCCTCGAGAGAGGGTTTAATATAAATTAGGGAGTCTTACGGATCAAGCTAAGTAAATAAATCGTCTGGTTCAGTGTTAGATAACAAGTGAAGTCTAGGTGGATTCCTTCTAGGGTATCGTCGTGATCAACTGAGTTTTTTCAAAAGTTATTTCTTCAATTTGTTCTTTTTGTCTTTGCGTCTTTAGCTTAGTAGTTAGTTAGTTTTTAGTTTAATCAATCAATCACTTGATATTTAGGCTAAAAAATAGAAACGAAGTGAGTATTAGTACTTTTAATTCCCTTGGGTTCAACAATTTGGCCTTGCCTAAACTATATACTGTTCGATAGGTGCACTTGCCTTAAGTCGTTGTCAGAGTTAGTTTCCAGGTTTGATCATTCTCTTTATAAATTTTAAAACTCGCCAATTCTAGACGATCAAGTTTTTGGCGCCGTTGCCGGGGAATTAAAATATTAAGAAAACTCTATTTTTATTACTTTAGCCATTTTATATTTTTTATTTATTTTTTATATTTTTGCAATTTAGTTTTTTTTTTTTAGTTTGCTAATTTTTCTTTTATTCGGTTTTGGCACATAATTTTAGTCTATAGAAAAGATGGCACTGAATAATTATCAATGGCAAGTAATGAGGACAATTCCTACTAAAGGAGCCAGTGTCTTCAACCTTGACGTGGTCACCAGGTTATCTAATCAGTTAGAGATTATGAATAAAAAGATTGATGGTCCGTATAGTCTCTTGCAGGTATACCTAGAAATACAATATGACTCGAATTTAGGAGGTGTGGCGAATCTTGAATACCCACCCTACAGATTTGGCATGGAAAACGAGCAAACTCACTATACAGGTAACTATTCTAGACCACAAAATAATTTTTATAATGAAACTTATAATGCAGGTTGGAGGTACCATCCCAATTTCTCTTGGGACGATCAAAATAGCCAAAGACCGGAACTCCCTCCAGATTTTCAACAACCACCTCATCAACAGGAAGATGAGTCGAACATTGAAGAGATGTTGACAAAATTCATGGCAGCCACAGAAACCCATCTCCAAGACACCGAAACCACCCTTAAGAATTGACAAACATCGATTGAAGGGATCAAGAACCAAGTTGGTGAACTTACTAAGTTAGTTGGGGAAATTACTAAGTCAGTTAGACAACTTGCTAAGCTGATCTCAGAACTACCACAGGGAAGCTTGCCAAGCAATACTGAAACTAACCCGAGAGAGCAAAATGAAGCCATTTACGATAGTGAAGGGTCAGACGTACCAAACCCAAGGGAAGAACCCGTGGTAAGTGAAGGTAAGGTTGAGGTGTGCCATAATATACCAAAACCAGCAACTACAGAGTACCAACCTCGTATAATATATTCCGAAGCAATGAAGAAAGACAACACAGAGGAACAGTTTGGTAAGTTTCTTAAACTTTTAAATAAATTACATATTAACTTACCGTTTCTTAAAGCTCTTTCGCAGATACCCGATTATAGAAAATTTTTAAAAGAGCTATTAACAAACAAACGGAAGCTAGACGAGGCATCGCATGTGGAGCTAAACGCAATGTGCTCAACAATTCTACAAAATAATCTGCCACGGAAATTAAAAGATCCAGGGAGTTTTACAATTCCATGTTTAATTGGTAGTTTATCTATTGATAATGCTTTAGTTGATTTAGGGGCAAGCATTAATGTTATGCCTTATAAAATGTTTAAACAACTAGGTCTAGGGAAACCCAGACAAACTAGGATGAGCATTCAATTAACTGATAAAACTATCAGAATTCCTAGGGGTATAATAGTAAATGTTTTAATCAAAGTTGATAAATTCGTATTCCCAGTAGACTTTTTTGTTTTAGACATGGATGAGGACAATTCGATTCCTTTAATTTTAGGAAGACCCTTTCTAACAACTGCTAGGACTAAAATTGATGTTGGTACAGGAGAATTCATTCTTCATATAGGTGACAAATCAATCAGTCTACAAGCTCTTTACTCAGCCAGAACATCGACTGATGAAAGTGAGAAAGTAAATTCAGTTGATAACAAATATGTTCAACCTTCATCACAGGAAACACCACGAAGCCACAAACCTGAGCTAAATCATAGACCTCGTGCCAATAAAGAAGAATTACATGAGGAACGAAGCCTTAAGGTCGACAAACTAGAAGAGTGGAAGACACACTTTAAAGAGAAACCAAAACCGCGCGAAGAAAACCAAAGGAACCCTCAAATGAGCTAATAGGAACAACAAATCACTTCAAAATAGGGGATCAGGTATTGTTGAATAAGGAAGACCCTCGAATCACCAATTTAGACCTCAAGACAAATGAAAAATCACTTTTGAGGTACTTAACGTCTTCCTATACGGCACAGTCGAGGTAAGCAATCCTAAATTCAGCACTTTTGAGGTAAACACTACTCGACTTAAACTTTATATCAAAAATCGAGTTGATTGCATGAGAAAGGATTTTCACCTCCTCAAACAACCATGACCATACAAATAACAGGTAAGTCTAGCTCAAGACTTTAAGCGAGCGCTCCTCGGGAGGCAACCCAAGCACTAACCCTATTTATTTACACTTTTTTTCTTTTCTTCTCTTCGTCTTAAAACACCTAGTTTTAAATTAACCAAAAGTGCAGATTTCCAGACCACATGGCCTTGTACATAGTCGTGGCCGTGGCCGTGTGGGCACTACAAGTAGGTAAAAGGGCATGATCGTAGACGTGTGGCAACAGGACAAAATTTTCCCCAAAACATGGGCCGCATCTCTATTTAAACCCCCTTCTTACTTTTTCTTTTCCAACTATCTTTCTTCTTTCATTTTCCATTTTTTTTTTTTTTTCTTTTTATTTACTTTATTTTGTTTTTATTTTTATTCTTTTTACTTTATTTTATTTTCTTTATTATTTTCTTCTTATTCTTCATGGCATTTAGATTTAGCTTAGGATACAATAAAATCAGAATGGTTGCTTTGAGGATTCAATTCCAAACGGTTCGAGACGCTTCCCCACGTTCACCTTCAATCCTATCTGATTTCTTTTCATTGACTTCATCCAAAATTCAGGAAGTTTCACTTCTTTCCCCATCTTATGATTTTATGATTATTTTGATATTATCTATCTTTGTACATTGAGGGAAATGTACATCTTAAGTGTGGGGGTTAACTATAGTATTATCTGAAAATCCCTAAATTATATCTAGTTCTTAAGTATTTTTCTCATATTACTAATTAGGATAAAATTTCTGATGATTTATGATTTTTATTAATATGTTTTGGATTAATTCATTGATAATTGTGCATTGATGATTAAATCTGAAGAATACTAGAGAGTCAAGCATGACAAGTCTATTTTTCAGAATTAAATTTTTTTTTAGGTTGTTGAACTAAATTTGAATATTACTTTGAAGTTCAAAATTTATAGGGATTGATGTCAAATACCCATAATTTTTGTGAGACTTGAGCCTTATAAAGCATATATTCTTTTCCGTGCTCACTTTATTGATTATGAGTGTGTCAACACTGAATCGTTGTTCTAGAACTTGCCTCGATTATACATGTCAAGACCACATTATTGATTTGATATACTAAGATGATAAAGGCACCTAGGTTTTAACTCATTCACTCCACTAAAAAAACCTACATTCACAATTAACCCTTAGTGAACCCTTTGATCCTAACAACCTTTTTTTTATTCACCCATTAATATTAACCCAAAAATCCGCTCATATTTGTTATCACCATTCCTTTGACTACCCTTCTATCGATAATTGATTCGATCAGTTGCCTAATTACTTTATTTCAGTTGATATAGTTCTTTCTTATATTATGTATTTATTTGATTTGTGCTTAAAAAAAAGAAACGAAATATATTCATTATCAGTTCTATGTTCTAAGAGCTTGTACGTTTAAATCCAGCATCTTGAAGAAGAAGCTCGTATTATTAGTATTTTGAATTTTCATGTGATGTAATTATTCAGGTTGTTAGTTCATTATTTCTAAAGTTAGCTAACTTGTTAATTCAATCTCGATTTTAACCTTACAATTCAGCCTTTATCCACACCTTTAACCCAAGCCCCGTTACAACCCTGTTAAAGACCTTTTGATTTGTGTATCATCTCATATTACAGTGGTGGAGATTTGATTTTCAGGAAAGCTTATGGGATTAACTTTTTAGGTTCGACTTTTGAGTGTTTAATTGTGAACCTTAAACACTTGGAGTGATTTGAGTGAATTTTTAGTGAGGATGCCAATCCTTGTCAGTTTTGAATCAGAGGTAATTATTTAGATAAGGGGAGACACCTATTTTTTCATGCTACAAATATATGACTTAGAATTGTTTGAATCTTTAGGAGTCCTTGAGTTAAATTATCCATTTATAAATTATCTATGAATTATAATGAGGCATTGTCAATGAGAATTATGAATTGTGGAGAGTTCGTTTTAATTGTAAGTTGAGAATTTTGCTTGAGGACAAGCAAAAGCTTAAGGGTGGGGGTATTTGATAAACCGTAAAAGTAACATATTTTAACCCCATTTTTAGCATAATTTTGGATGAGTTAGCCCTTAATTTATGTAAAAAGGTGCTCTTAATCCTTTCTTTTCATGTTTTATACTCAGGAAAACACCTGAGGACGAAAAGAACAAGAAATGGGCTTGAAACGGGCTAATTTGGGCCAAAGTGGAAATCGACACAGCCTGGACTTCAAGCCACACGGCCATGCCTCAATCAATAAAACAGAAACACAGCCTAACCACGATTTACACGGCTGTGCCTCCATCAACAAACCTAAACACAGCCTGAAGTCGATTCACACGGGCGTGTGCCATGGGCGTGTCCCTGCCGCGGCCAAGAGGAATTTTACTCAGATTTGGATAGTTTGAGGCAAAAAACACATTCCAACGTCTATTCAAACACCCGAGTAAGACTTATACTTGAATTAGGATACTTAGAGGCCAAGAAAGGCATCTTAAAGCCTATATAAAGACCCTAGAGTCCAACTTTTAGGGACATTCAGAGTTCGGTAAAAGCCTTCTGCCAGGGCTTTTGGTGTTCAGTTAGGCAGTCAGCTAGGCCAAGAAGCCAAGCCAGAAGGCCAGATTCGTGGGAATCACTCGATGATAGCCAGTTGATCCATCTCAAGAAGCCGAAATTCTACTCAAGATGGCAGATCTCTCCTTCAATTCCTTTAGGGGGTTTTAGGGATTTTTTATGTTTTGTTTTATCTTTTCTCTTGAGATGTTTTATTTTATCATTATGAACTAAACCCTTTAGATACCTGAAAGGGATGAAACCTCGATGAATCTTGTTATTGTTTCCTAAACTATATGATAAATACTTAGTTTGTTTTTAATTATGTGTGCTTAATTCTTGTGTTAATATTTTCGGGATATTGGAGTAGATCTAGCATAATTAAGCGGAGTTGATCACGCGCCTAGAGATAGGGTGACGAGATTTTGTCAGATTAGGGTGAAACCTAATATGGGAGTCCATAAATCGAGTTAATGCGATTCTAAGGATTTTAATTAGAAAGAGATTTCAATTAATCAACCTAGGGTTAGACATTATTTTCCTCGAGAGAGGGTTTAATATAAATTAGGGAGTCTTACGGATCAAGCTAAGTGAATAAATCATCTAGTTCAGTGTTAGATAACAAGTGAAGTCTAGGTGGATTCCTTCTAGGGTATCGTCGTGATCAACTGAGTTTTTCCAAAAGTTATTTCTTCAATTTGTTCTTTTTGTCTTTGCGTCTTTAGCTTAGTAGTTAGTTAGTTTTTAGTTTAATCAATCAATCACTTCGTATTTAGGCTAAATAATAGAAAGAAAGTGAGTATTAGTACTTTTAATTCCCTTGGGTTCGATAATCCTGTCTTGCCTAAACTATACTACTGTTCGATAGGTGCACTTGCCTTAAGTCGTTGTCAGAGTTAGTTTCCAGGTTCGATCATTCTCTTTATAAATTTTAAAACTCGACAATTTGAGACGATCAATTTTGGTGGCAAATTAGCACAAAACATACTTTTTAGGAATTTTATCTTCCAAAGCATGCAATGCATCCATTGTATTTGAAATAGTATATTGAAAATGAGGGAAAATAGTTTCATTCAATGACTTCCTTTGACTAGTCATACCCTCATATAACTTCTCTATCTAAGTAGTTAATTAAGTCATTGCAAGGTTACCGAATGAGACGATTAAATTTATTTACTCATAGGTTTTAATATGGTAAAATCACCATAACTTTAATAGATTAAAATTGAGTTAAGAAAATAATTTAATTGAATAAAATAATAATTTGATAATAGAAAAAAATTGGGTTGGATAATTATATGATTTTATATTAATTAAAACTAGATTGCAAATATGATTATACTCAATACAAGAAAATTCCCAATAAACCTATATAATAAGGGGTGGCAAGCATACTAGGTGTTTTCAATGTAGGTGTGTGCCCAACACATACAATGACGTACTCCCAATGTCGTGACTTCGTGTGACCAAAGAATCATATCACGATGATGTACATTTAAGGTGTAGACGAGCACACAACAGAGAGTTGCATCGCGATAAGGAAACCTTGACATCACGGCGTTAACCCAAGATTGTGAAATTCTTACAATTTAGTCTTATTTTGACCTCGAGTTAGTAAAAGAGCTTCCATAAGCTCGTATAATATCCGAAAATGATTATGTATCATTTTATACACACGCTTTAGTTATATTTAAGTGTAGAACAGTTTGTAATTGAATGTAATTTGATCATAATTGCTCTGGCAACGAATGTGGCACCTTGTACCTCGGACTTGACAATTGGGTCGGGTATCGGGGTGTTATATAAAAAGCATGGTAAGGCTACAATTAGGATATGAGGGGAGTTCCAAAAAGAGTTCAGGAGTAATTTTAACTCCCAATATATGGAGAAGGAGGCTCGATCTAAATTGCATCAATTTTTACAACAAGGCACAATTCAGGAGTATGTGAAAGAGTTCAATGAACTGATGCTCCAAACCACTAATCTGGGCAAGAAATAAACATTCTTCTATTTCATGGATGGGGTGAAGTTGTGGATGAAACAGGAATTGAAATGTCGAAGGGTCCAAGAATTGTCCAAAGCTATGATCATGGCAGACTCCTTGATCGAGCTTGCTTTGAGGAAAAATAAGTTTGACTTTTCCAACCCAAGGAGAAGGGAAATAGTGGGGAAGATGAAAAGGGCTAGTTGAGTATAGTAATGGTAATGGTGGCAACGAGAAACCACAAAATGGGAAGGGAAAACCCAACTACCCGAAGGGTAAAAAAGAGCGAGGTACAATGCTTCTTATGTGGTGGTCCACATATGGTAAGGGATTGTCTAAAACGATCCATGTTTTCTACCATCAAAGAGAATGATGAGCCAGAAATAGTGCCCATGAGGCTTGGCTCGATCATGCATTTTTTCAAAGCCAAAAGGGAAAAAGAGAGTGAGCAAGTGGAATGCTTCATATGTTGTGGTCCGTATAGCATGTAAGATTGTCAAAAGTGATCCAAGACACCGGCAAACAGTAAAGGAGAGAATGCAAAGCTTGATGAGAGCGAGGCTTCAAAGCTTGGGTCAATGATACTCAATTTTCCAAAAACGAAGAGGGACCGTAAGTAGAAAGAGTTAATGTATGTAGACATCAACATCGCAGGTCAAAAAAATACTACTCTTATTAATATTAGGGTGTCAGGCTTGATCATATCAGAGAAATCTATGGGTAAAATTAGCCTTTCAATTAACATATTGACCAAGAAGATCAAGATGGTGAATTCCAAAGAGGTCCTAACTATGGGAGTAGCATGAGTTGAGCTACAGATCGACCAGTGGAAAGGCAAGGAAGACTTCAAAGTAATTCACTTGGATGATTATGACTATGTTCTTGACTTGAATTTCCTCAAAAAGGTTAATGCTCTATTGGTTCCTTTTGAGGATTATATGTGTATCTTAGATACTCGACAACAACAATGCGTTATGTCGATGAGTCAAGACTTGAAGGGTGGAACCAAGGTACTATCAGCAATTCAGCTAGCTGAAGATATTCATTGTGGGAAGAACATTGACTCGGTAGATTCAAATGTTATGAAGACCCCATTGGAAAGGTTAGAGGTGTGACAAACCAATATGAAGCTTATTGAGTCATCATTGGGCCTACCACCTATGGGAGAGGTGGGTTGTGCATCAAACTTTGGGAGAAAAGTAGTGATGTAAATTAGGCAGTTGGAGTAGGTAAATGCAACGAGTGAGATACATCACAAACACTTTCCTAGTGTTTTTCATTATGACATACTGTTGGCTTAACAAAGACACAGAGGCCTTTTTAGAGTTTCGAAGCAAGTAAACCGAGAGGCTTACAAATCGAATTTCATGGGAAAACTCAAGGTTAACCTAATTTTTAACGTAAGTACATCGAAGCCTATTTGTAGGGATTAAAGGAATCCTAATCAAGGCAAGTCACAATGTGGACAAGTAAGAGCGGTGGGCTTTTGCAAACTAGATGTACCAAGGAGAGGAATGGTTCGAGTTAGGAGACGACACGGAAGTCGAGGTAAGTGTTTCAAGAGGTGGATAACCTGACACAGAGGCTAGTGAGGAATCGTGTAACAGACCGAATTTGACCCTAATCAGAATGGTGGTTTCGGGACCACGAATCCGAGTCCGAAAAATATTTTAATATTTTATTTTGTGTTTTATGCAAATAGGACTAAATTGTAAAAATGTGAAATAGTAGGGGTAAAATGGTAATTTGCCTATTTATGTGCTTAGGGACTAAATTGAGATGAAATGTACTTGAATGAGCTAAATTTTTATGTGTTTAGATCAAGAACAAAGAAAAATGGATTTGGATCGGGGAAAGACGAAAATTATCGAATAAATAGGCCTACGTGATCGATCGACAATGAGGTAAGTTCTTAAGTTAAAGTTCGTTAAGTTGATAATTAAAATATATGAAATCAAATTATGTGATTAATTTGGGTAAATAGTATGAGATAGCCGAATGTGAATGTTTAACTTTGGAATGAATATATGTTTTTGAATACAAGGTGAATTAGTATACTTGACATGACAGATGAATTGATTGTGTGAATACGATTGGATAGTAATGTATGTGTTGAGAAATGTGAATTGATGAATTGAGTTGATAAATATATCAGGCTTTGTGCCGGTGTTGTATATCAGGCTTTATGCCTAGCGAGCTTAGTGCGGTGATGTATTCGAGCTTCGTGCCTAGCGTGCTTAGTCTTAGGTGATATATTCGAAGCTTCGTGCCTAGCGTGCTTAGTCTTGGTGATATATTCGGGCTTTGTGCCTAGCAGGCTTAGTGCCGGTGATATATTCGGGCTTCGTGCCAAGCAGGCTTAATGCCGGTGATTTATATTAAATGAAAGAATTCGTAGACCATCGACAAGGTGGAAATTATTTACTTAAAGAAACTAAATGTCCAGGTACGTGTAAGTTTTATAGTTGTGAGAAATGAGGTAAGTTGTTCTACCACTATTTGGTGTTGGTAAAATATTGTATAAGGAAAACATTTTGCATGATTATGATATGTGTATATGATCTAATTAACAAAGTGTTTTATATATATATTGGTATATAATCTTGGTTGTATTATTGAGATTGACCATTCGGTTAAGTGTAATATGTGAGGATTATGAGTATGTTTGCATAGTTAATCGATGGAAATTATGTGGTTGTTATGTACATGGCATTTGAAGTCAATTCAAATAGAGGTAGAAATTGTATTAAAACTTTGCATGGATTCGATGAGTTGCGTATTAAAGGTGATATGGGTGAAATATATATATTCGGCGTTGAGGGACTATATTAATGTCTGTAAGCTTTTATAAGAACATTTCAATATTAGTTATGAATTCATAATTATATGAATAACCATAGGTTCTAATCTTGTTGCTTAAGACTTACTAAGCTAGTGAGCTTACTTGTGTGACATGTTTCCTTTGTTTATAGATTTCGTTCAAGCTACGGGCTCTAAGGATCGTCAGAGGAATCAACCACACTATCAATCCCTTTTTGGTACATATATATATACTTGGTTTTTGAATCAAAGGCATGTATAGGCTAGCTAAGTTTTCAAATGATATTATGATAATGTATAAAAGCCATGCAAAAGTGGCTAGTTCTTAATGTTAATGTTCAATGGTATAAATCTATCCTTGATGTGATATGTGTGTATGTTTTGTTTGGAAAATGAATGAGGATGATATATATATATATATATATATATATATATATATATATTTCATGCTAAATAGGCATGTTTGTGCATGAATGATTGCCGTGAGGTCATTAGGTGTAAATTTTGTTAACTGTTGGAAATGGACATAGGTAGGAATTTATTAAGAATGGGATTAGCCTTGATATATATATATATATATATATATATATATATATATCTTTCGAATGTATGTTTATGTATATTAGTCATACGAAAATGATTTGAATTGGATCATTAAAATTTAGCGTGGTTATTATGAGTTCTTAAATCAAGTGTTAAGAGTGTTTGTTTTATCAATTCAGCTATGGTTTAATTATAGTTAACATTTGGTTGCTATGTCTCGTAAGCAAGGTGGTGAACGAGTTGATTTATGTATATGATAGGTGTAGTGTCTTTGTAAATGGAATTTCATTGAAGTAATTATGGACTTGGGCATTTAAAGAGATGTTGTCTGTGTTTTAAATGTTTAAGATTTGACTTTTGAATTTATAGAAAATATGCGTACCATACATATATGTTTGTATAAGTTACAATAATAGATTCGAACATGTATAAGTTATCAAAATTACATATGTGATTAATTTATTATTATAAAGAGGAAATTTTGTGAAGTTGGTTTTGTTATATGCGAACATAGATTTGGATCTTTAATAGGTGAATATTCGAAATAGAAAATAGTATGTCTTGTGCATGCAATGTATTTATATATTTGATATATATATATATATATATATATATATTATGAAGTGTTATAAGATTGTAACATTTATAATTATTGACATGTGTTTGATTTGAACTCAGGAGTATTAAGATTCGAAATCTTGAATAAGATAAGTGTATTAATGTATTTCATTTGAAACATGGAAGT
Organism: Gossypium rotundifolium; assembly: GCA_025506655.1. Taxonomy (NCBI): domain Eukaryota; kingdom Viridiplantae; phylum Streptophyta; class Magnoliopsida; order Malvales; family Malvaceae; genus Gossypium; species Gossypium rotundifolium. The sequence goes on along the minus strand of CP106729.1, from coordinate 164,993,531 downwards.
AATAAATGTCTGATCGAAATGCCTATTTTTAAGTGCATGTTATTAGGTAATACCTCATAACCCAAATCTGGCGACGGATACGGGTTAGGGGTGTTACAAATCGATCGAGGCATTGAGAAAGTTCTGAGGCGAGTCAATCCAATGTCATTGTGAGGATGTAACGAGGGAGTTGCAAGTATGGGTGGGGAAAATGTCATGGGCTGTGGATCAAAACCCATGACAAATGCACATAGAGTGTCCTATAAAGGCCCATTGATTAAATGGGGCCGTTCGACTCACTTGAATTGACTTGATTCGTGGAACATGTGGAAAAACCCATTTAGTTAAAGACTTGGTGGCCCAGTGAAGCACTTAAGGAAAATTAGGGTTGCAGTTGGTAAATATAGAAAGTAATCTTAGAAGATTCGTAATCTGATAAAATTTTATTTTGCAATCTTAAAAGATTGAGTTAATTCCTTAAGAATCTCAATTGTAGTTAGCTTTAATCTTGACCGTCGATGTAACTTAATATATATTGTTTGTTAAGGGGGAGCTCAATTATAAATTAAGGTATTTCCCCTCATTTGTAAGGACTCAGTTGTGATCCTTCGAAGTAATAGAGATACATTGAGAACATTTACTCAAACATCTTGTGTGTGTCACTTTCTTGTAGCATTTTTTTGTTCTTTCATTGCTCTTTCGTTTTGAGTTGCTTCCATTTTATTTTTGGTGCCTTGGAGAATTTCTATCAATAATTCTCACTTTGCGAGAGTTAGGCTGACTTAGGCATATTTAAACCCAAGAAATCGTCTAAGGCCGTACGGATTGTGAAACTAATTTTTTAGCCCAGTGACAGTAGCCCTTATCTTGGCCTTCCAATAGACATAGTTAGTACCTTCCAATATAACAGGTGTTTTAACTGATGAACCTTCAATTGAAAAGCGACAATATTTTCACTTAGTACGTTAAGTGTCTAACATTGATACCAATTGATAGTTCGTTGACTTTTTTTCCTATTAGATATTTGTTTAGTTGCAACTAGATGTAGTAACTACTAGTAGGAAAATAGAGATGGACTCCAGAAAATTGTTCACACTATTTGAAAACATCCTACATCTATGGAGCCTTGCCTAGTGACTAATCCATTATAAACAACAAGTACACACTATGATTTAAGTTCAACTCACTCACCAAGTTGCAATCCCCCTCGTATACTTCGATCTAAATCACTCTCACTCTAAAACTTTCACCCTAAAATCTTTGATGTAAACTGATGAAGACAAATCAATTTACTAATAATTTTGCACTAACAAAAAATTCTTAATTGAACAAATAAAATGCTCTCTAATTGTACATTTACCTTATACAAATCATCCACTATATATGCATAAAGGTTTGTTTAATTACAATCAATATCAATCTTTAATTCCACTATTATAACCATATAAAAGGTATTCAATACAATGTATTATTAGGCAAAGATTTTCTAGTCAAAAGATCAAATCTTCTATTTGAGAGAACTTCAATATATTAAAAAATTGAATTCAATCTTTGCTTAGCTTGATTTTCGTAGTTAAAGTGTGCTGATAGAAAGTCTATTAAAATTAACAATTAAAGGTAATGCAAGTCATGATGGTCTTCGGTTTTTTTTTTTTTTTAAAATTGCTATTGGTTTTGTGATTTATAATTGACATTACCAGGTAACATACGTAGCATATATATCTATAGTATTAGATATTTTAGATTAATGATTACTTGCTAATGTTTGAACCATACAACATGGGTTATGTAAAATTTAAAATATGATATTCAAATGAAAAAGCGAATTTAGAATTAATTTAAGTAGTTTTAATAATTTTTATAAGACGTAGTAATTTTCTGTTATCAGTTTTACATATGGTCAAAACTTGAAATTGAGAAAGTAGATTTACGAGGCTCTAAAGAAAGTGATATTAATATCCTTCATTTGGTCACATTTCTTAAGCGTCAATTTTCCACAACTTAAATAAAGCAAAGCGCTAAATTGTTAATGAAATAGGAAGGTGGGGTGGTCCAGTGCTGAAGATCAACCTCGGTGATATTATGGGAAAACCAAATGGCAAATTGGCACCCTGTTTGGGTGTTGAAACTTTCAAAACTTCAAAATACACCATTTTTTTTTTTTATATAATTATAAGGGTAAACTACACAAATCATCATTCAATTTTCAAAAATTTTCAGAAGAAAAAAAAAGATTGAATTAATCAAAGACAAGGCCGAATTCCCAGGTCTACCCTTGACCTCTTCCCTTCAAGCTCATCTAAACAAATAACTTTCTTTCAAAATCTTTGCTTTTTCGCTTTTGTAACAGCTGTAATAGTAAAGCTAAAATTTTTGTACAAATTTCATGGTTTTTATATTTGTGGGGTTTAAGTTTTAGGCATTGGTTATTTTTTCTAGAAATTGTTAAGGGATTTAAATGGTTGCCAATTCCTCATATCTCTAATTTTTGCATGTTATTTATGCTCTTAGGATAGGGTGTCTAAATTATAAATTCTTTTTGAGTGCTTAAAATAAAAAAATTTAAAAGTTAATGACCATTTGTATAGTTTACCCTAATTATAGTATTGGTTTCATACATGTTGGAATATAGTTTTGGGGGAAGTTTCGTTGTCTCCACAGCACATGTTCAAGCTATATAAATGTAAGGACTGAAACATTGATAAATCTGAATATAGTTGCTTAGCTGTTCCGGCAGCACATGTTTCCGCATTGACCTCCATGGGCTTTCAACGGGGTCGCAAGTTTCTTTCTTCGAATTACGCGAGACCCACTTGCAAATTTATGAAATATTGTTATGTGTTCGAAGGCTTGCTTGATAATGAGAAGCTTTGACAAACTTAGCATCAACATAAATTTCCATAACAGTTCTCATGGTCCCTGCAGTCTGCAACGCGTATTCTAGTCAGATCTTGAGCATACTTGCATTATTTTAGCCTTATTGACATACTATACTGATATTTTAAAGATAAACTTGACAATTAATTATGCTAATATTAATCATAATCCTCCAGGATAACATGTATATGATAGAAAATAGTTAATCCCAGTGAGATCACAAGTCAATAGATATTTTTGTCCTGATGTATATCCGTCTCCTTATAGTTGTGGTATCAATCGATCACCCACATTCTTTTGCCTGACTGTTAATGTTAAGTCGAAAACACACGTAGAATAACATCTTTTAAGCGTGTTGACTCCAGTGTATTATAGCTTTTTCCTTTATTTTATTCTATTTTCCAATCATTCTGCCTTCGTGGTTGCCAAATCCACCGTCATTAACCTAACCGCACTCTTTGTGGCAAATACTAGTGGAGAAGTGTAGCAAATTTGGAAAGAAAAAGTTTAGTACTTTCTAGACTTGGCAAGTATGAATGCATTACTTAGTGCGACATCAGCATTGGGTCTTTTAGCTAAAGTAAATGAGTCGTTTAATGATGAAACGTGGCTCTTGTTTGATGACTTAATTAGACGATAAACTATTATTTCTTTAGTGAGGCTTAATCTAAAACTTTAAAACTTTCAATCTTTTTCTTGTCATTAAACTGATGTTATATAGGCAATATTATTTTATATTTCTTAATTTTTTTTATTTCTACTGCTTAGTTTTTTATGAATCCAATGGGGCAATTAGGCTAATTAAAACTCAACATTTCCCACGATCGTGCATGGAAATTAGGCAACTAGGATATCGCATGACCCAGAAATAAGCTACATTATGTTTTGACTTTTATGGTGGTGGTAATATTGAAAAATTGCTTAACAGCTAGCTTGACGTCCTGATGATGGATCTGAAAATTAGGATATCAAACCCGAGAAATACAAAGTCTTTTTTAAATAAAGCTTAGCATTTGAAATCAATTTATAAATCAAATGGCTTACTTTACCCTCAAAAACTGCCTAGCGGTCTTTCTCCCCTTGAAATACACCTACTCCACGAAGATAAAAATTAAAAGCAATGGCCCAGCTCTGCTCTCTTCTAACATTATGTCTATTCTTTCTTGTTCCTTTCTTCCTTTCTCCTTCTTTTGCAGGTGTTCCTCCTTCGGCTCCTGTCTCAGCAGGAACAATTTGCAAGTCCACTCCAAACCCATCTTATTGCAAAGCTGTGCTCCCTAACCACACCACCAATGTCTACAACTACGGTCGATTCTCTATCCGCAAATCTCTATCACAGTCCCGAAAATTCCTCAAGCTAGTGGAGAAGTATTTAAGAAAATACCAACCCTCGATACCAACATCCGCAATTCATGGTTTGCAAGATTGCCGCTTCTTAACTGTTCTAAACATTGATTTCCTTTTGAGCTCATTTAAAACTGTCAATGGCACTAGTACAACTCTGTCCCTGGTAGAAGCTGATGACATACAAACCTTCCTTAGCGCTATTCTAACTAACCAGCAGACCTGTTTAGACAGCATACAATCGATTGCCTCAACTTGGAGTATAAGGAACGACCTCTCAGTTCCTCTGTCAAATGACACGAAGCTTTATAGTGTTTCTCTAGCTCTTTTCACTAAAGGATGGGTTCCTAAGAAGAAGAGAAAGGCCACATGGAAGCCTAGAAACAAACAACTAGGTTTCAAACGTGGACGTTTGCATCTAAAAATGTCTAGTCGAACACGCTCAATTTATGAGACTGTAAGCAGAAGAAAGCTTCTTCAAACGACTGACAACACTGATGAAGAGGTATTGGTGAGTGACATTGTGACAGTGTTTCAAGACGGTAGTGGTAATTTTACTACCATTAATGATGCTATAACTGCAGCTCCCAACAACACCAATGGTGTAAATGGTTACTTCTTGATTTACATCTCTGGTGGTGTATATCAAGAGTACATTTCCATCGCTACGAACAAAAAATACTTGATGATGATTGGTGATGGTATCAATCAGACAATTATCACTGGAAATCGTAGCGTAGTTGATGGGTGGACAACATTTAACTCTGCAACTTTTGGTAAGTTTTAATTAAAACAAAAAAAAACTATTTGAAGTACTTACATTAACTTAAATCTGATAGAGTTGGCTTAATATTACAGCTGTGGTGGCTCCAAATTTTATTGCGGTAAACATAACTTTTCAAAACACGGCTGGAGCAATCAAGCATCAAGCAGTTGCAGTTCGAAATGGGGCTGATTTGTCAGTATTCTATAGCTGCAGTTTCGAAGGATACCAAGATACTCTATATACTCATTCCTTAAGACAGTTTTATAGAGAATGTGATATATATGGTACAGTTGATTTCATATTTGGGAATGCTGCCGTTGTTTTTCAGAACTGCAACATATATCTTCGACGACCGATGAATGGGCAATTCAATGCCATCACTGCACAGGGTCGGACGGATCCAAACCAAAACACAGGCACATCAATTCATGATTGCAACATCATGGCTGCTGATGATTTGGCCTCTAGCAATACCACTTTCAAAACATATTTAGGGAGACCATGGAAGGAGTACTCAAGGACTGTATACATGCAGAATTTCATGGACAGTTTAATAAACCCTGCTGGTTGGAAAGAATGGAATGGAGATTTTGCCTTGAATACGTCATACTATGCTGAATATAACAACAATGGACCTGGTTCTAACACTTCCAATAGGATCACTTGGTCTGGTTACCATGTAATAAATGCAACCGATGCTATTAACTTTACTGTATCTAGCTTTTTGCTGGGAGACGATTGGTTATTAGATACAGGTGTCCCTTACAATGCAAGCTTAATAAAGGCAACTAATTAATTCATGAGTCAAACGTTAATTCAATTTTTTTTTCTTTTGGTCATTGTTTTATGATGTAATAATTTAGCATGAATAACTAAATACTCAAAGTGTTTAGCTTGTTAGCAATCCAACGTAATTTGATATTACTATTTATCTGAAGATAATTATAAACCTAGCTCATAAATAATTTGGCAAGGAAAAATTGCTCCAAGGCCAAAGCATTAGTAGCGCTATGATGTTGTAATCATTGATTTGTATATTATGATTGAATTAATATTAATAATTCAAGGCCTATGAGGATAAGGGGAATAAATATTGCACTGAAGTAACATATCAATTTAATAATCATCACCAATCATCTTAAAGAAAAAGCATTTAAAACCACTGCCTAATCGCCTTACTATCCCATAGTCTTTTATTATCCCCTCAAACAATTCACCCAAACAATAATAACAAATAAAAAAAACTCACTCTTCATTCATCAACTCCCTTTTTATTGTAGATTTTAACATTTATGGATGTCAATATCTGCTTAAATTAGATTCAGGTGATTAGACCTACAAGAGAGTCATAAATAAATAAATAAGAACTCAATATTAATAAGTGTCGAGTTTAGGCTAAGGTCAAACGCAAACTCATAATTTTTTTGGAAGGTCAAATTTGAATTATAATTTTTTGAGAGAGCTAATAATGTAATTTTTTCATTGTATTAATATAAGATTTTACAATTTTCAAGAAGATAAACTATAGACTTTTTGTTTTTGGAAAGAGCATAATTGAATTCTAATTTTGAGGAAGAGTGGAAATACAATTTTACTATTAAATTAACTTAAAACTTAACAAATACTCAAATGACAAAGGGGGATAGAACCTTTGCTTGCCCCATTCTAGTTTCTCCCCTAGCTAAGGTATTACTAATTCACTCTAGTCCAAGCCTCCTGAATTTGATTCAAGAATAACTCCACACCCACAGGTGTTGAGTTCCCCCTAATTATCAATTTTACTGTTACAATCTTAATTAATATAATATCACATTTCAAGAACTCAACACCCATAAGTGTCTAGTTCTCAGTTAAATTATTTTATAAAACCTATAAGTACTCGTTCCCCTTTAAATTTTCACAAACCTAAAGTTCTATTACAACGAATGTCGAGTTTTACCCCTCCATGTTATTTTTTAACCTTACACCTTCAATTCTACAATCTACCAACCCATACTCTCATCTAAACCCTAAATAATTTTCGAGTGTTGAGTGCGTTTATAGGTTTGGGCTAACATTAAATTAATAGATTTTAGATATGATAAGTGTATGTAAGAGTTCTTGAGATATTTGGTTAATAGCAAAAGAAACGAAGTTAGTGTCTCGCTTCATTTGATGCATCATTTCAGTTAGATTTTTTTTTTTTTTATTGAAATTGAAGCTAAGGAGGTGGCCGAAGTCTCTAAGGTTAAAAAGAAGGAAAAAGTGACGAAAGCTTAATCGTGTTTCTATTTGTGCTATCCAGATTTCCAATTTACTTTATATGTTTGATTAGGTTAATTTCTTACGTATGGTATGTTGGATTAAAAAATTAAATTACTTGAGGTGACGGAAGCTTAATGCACTGCTTGTTTTGTGACTTATGGTATTGGAGGCTTAAAATCATGTTTGTTGTGTTCAATGATGCTAATGTATTATTGTTGATTCTAATGAATTGGTGAGATGCTTGTTAAGTTTATTAAACATGCTTTAATTATTAAATGACTCTATTAAGCAATTTTGAAAAGCACTTTGGTATGGTTGGCATACCATATGGTAATAGAGCTCTTAAAATATTTGAGTTTATGTGGGATTGCTGATAGCACCCAGGAGTACTGTATTTGGTGCTTGCCCCCATTTTTTGGTGTGTTAGGTTGGAATAGGTTGGAAGTCGTGTTATGACAAGCACCCCAATATCGTTATCATTTATGGTGCTTATGTATATTTGTGGTGAGTTCGAGGTTATCTGTGGATCCGTTTCACATTTCCTAGTTTGATTAACAGGGGTAAAAGCTGAATTGGTATTTGGATTGATAAAGGTGTTGCAAATTTGTTATGTGATAAGGTGAATGAATCTTCAGATCATAAATATAATGTTAATAGAAGAGATTATATTACACCTTTTTAAATGTATTAATTGATGAGATCTAGTTTTTTAGTGTAGTAATTTCATCTATGTATTTGTAATTTTTCGAACAACTTGATTTAATAAACATCCATCAAGATCATTTGTATATTGTCTTCAACAGTTATTGAATTCAAAGCAAATGAAAGAAAATTTTAGCTCATTGATTATCTAACATTTAATTTAATACTAATCGGCATTACGTGGTCAGATCGTAATGCGAAAATACAACTTATATTAGTAGATAATCTAAACACGTCCTTAGTCTAATCGAAATTGAGAAAATTGATTAAAAGACTAATACGTCATCCATCAAGTTCAAATGGGGAAATACCATTGCATTGGGTATTGAAGCAGATCGGACAAGACCCAAGTTGTAACAACCCGAATTCTAGTGGTGTTGGAAAATACGGTTTTGAAACTTTATTTTCCATAAATTGAGTCTATAAATATAAAATAAGAATATTTATGGAATTAATATGAAAAAATAATAAATTTCAATTAAGTAATTTAGCCGAAAAAGTAGTTAATTAAAGCTAAGGGACTAAATTGTAATGTTCAATCGCTATAGAGTTTTAATTAAGAAAAGGCTTGGGGGCCTAAATGGCAATTATTCAAATGGCTTAAATTGTTAATAAACCATTTTGTTATGTGGTTGATGGATGATAATGATTATTCCATTTAGTTTGAATTAATAATTAAAATAATATAATAAACCTTAATTAATCTAATTACTTAAGGTTATCATAATATATATAATGTATTAGTGGAGAGAAAAATGACAACTTATCTTCTTCCACCGTCAAAAAAAAAAGAACTCCATTGTTGAAGCATAGATTCGACTATTACAAAATTCAAGGCAACAAAGCTAAATTTATAACATTTTTATGGATTTATGGTCATGGAAGCTTGATTTAGCTAGTCCATTTATCAATTTGATAAAATTTTAAAGTTTTAGCTAGTTTTTAGATAAATTCATGAATTAGTCTTAAATTTGATAGATATTAAGCTTAGATCATGAAAAGGACTAGATTGTAAAGCTTAAAAATCTTGATAATAAACTTTGTTACATTAGAGACAAAATTGAATAAATTAAAAATCTATCATAGAATTGTGCTACGAATAGGAATTATAGGCTCCCTAATGAAAGAATGTGAAATTAAATTTTGATCTGATGATAAATATAAAAAGATAGGCTTATCTCAAGTTAAGAGACTAAATTAAAAAAAAAATATGTAAGGCTTTGTATTTGGATGTGGATAGAATAAAGTATGATATTGTTTTATTTATTGCATTATCAATCATAGCAAAAGATGACGCCAGGCCATCGAGAGGGAAAGTGATAAGTGTTAAAAGTAACATGTTTTAATCTCGTTCTTAATACATTTGGGGTGATTATTCGAGGTTAAATTGTGAATTTTATGTTCCTAATCCTTTAAATTCATGTTTCTATACTTAGAAGAGCATTTGGGAGAAAAAGAAGCGAAAATCAGAAAATCAGAGCAAGTTTCAAGAGCCACACAGGTTGGGCCATTCCACATGGGATGGACACATGGCCATGTGAGCCATATGGGCTGCTACATGGCATTGTGCCAAACAGTGTGAATTTCTCAAACTGCACTCGTGGAAAAACACAATTTTTAGGTTTTTCGGGCATTCTAAGACTTATATATACCAAATATAAGAAGAGGGGAGGAAGCCATCAGAGAACATTCAAGAAAAGAACTCGGAAAACACCATTGAAGCCGAATCTGAAGCAAATTTCCATCAAGATTAAAGATCTTTTGATTTCTTTGAAGTTTATTATGAATTTCTTTATTTCTTGTGGTTACACTGTCTTTGAGATGTTTTTATTTACGATTATGAACTAATTTTCTAAATACCTAGGGGACATGAACCATATGATGAATTCTATTATTTAATTTTTATTTTTACGCAATGAATACTTAGATCTTGTTCTCAATTATGTGTGCTTAATTCTTGGTTTAATATTTCTAGGCTATTAATCCATGTTTGAGGAGGAATATACCCTGTTTAAGAGTAGATCTAGCATAATTAAGTGGAGTTGCATGCAATCCTAGAAATAGGACGATATAAATCTACCTGATTAGAGTAAAATCTAATAGGGGGATCCATAGATCGAGTTAATGCAATAATTAAGGCTTTAATTATAAAGTAATTTCAATTAGTCAACCTAAATTCAATTGATCTTAGTTTTGAAGAGAGATATTAGAATAATTTAGGGATTTCTAAGGATCAAGATACCAAGTGAAGAAATTGCGCAATTTAGATTGATAGTGACAGATGAAGTATATGTGGATTCTTTCCTAGGTATTTTTTCACTTCTTGGCTGTTTATCATTTGTGTTCTTGATTCGTTCTTTGCTTACCGTAATAGACGTTCGTGGGAACGATATTTTTTCTTACCGTAGCTATACTATTATATGATAGGTGCAGTTGCCTTTGTTAAATTTTTAGTTGGTTTCGTGGACATCAAGTTTTTGGTGCCATTGCCGGAGACTAAAATGTAGGAATTATAGAAATTTATGAACTGTTGCCATCCCTTCAGTTAAGGGATTCTGTAAATATTCTTTTTACAATCCCTTATTTTAAGGGATCATATCTCCTAATATTAGTATCTTTCCTAACTTAGAGTTTCCTAAATTAGAGACATAGTTTGTATATATAAAGGTGTAATTTGTTCTATTGAATAAGTAAAAAATACATAGAATTACTTTGATTTCTACATGGTATCAGATTAGGTTACGGTTCCTTTCCCACCTAGACCATGTCCGAGACTTCTTCTTCTATATCTCCTTCTCCTACTCTAGAGATTACTTCAAATCCAGAAAGTTTTTCTGGTTCTGATGCTCAATCAGATTCGTCTGGTCTGACTATCACCTTCCATGGATTGAGTGGCAACAATTTTCTAGAATGGTCCCAATCGGTTAAGATTGGAATGTTTTTCAGCCACATCAGGTACCTCCTCCTAATCTTCATTTTTAACCTTCAGAATTGCCACCATTTTCGCCTTTACCTGTAGATTTGTCACCTGTGACTACTGATCGTGTCAAACAGTCGAGTTTTAAAATTTATAAAAACAATGATCGAACCTGTAGACTAACTATGACAACGATAGAGGCAAGTGCACCTATTGAACAGTAGTATAGTTTAGGCGAGAATATCTTATCGAACCCAAAGGAACCTAAAAGTACTACTACTCACTTTCTTTCTATTATTTAACATAAAATATGGAGTGATTGATTTATGAAACTAATGAAAAACTAAACTAGATGCAAAGACAAAAGAATGAATTGGAGAAAGACTTTAGGAAAACTTAGTTGATGAAGACAACACCCTCAGGGAGAATCCACCTATGACTTCACTTATTATTTATTCCCCAAACCATATGATTTCTTTACTTAGCTTGATCCATGAGACTCCCTAACATATATTAAACCCTCTCTCGAGGCGAATAATGTCTAACCTTAGGTTAATTAGTGGAACTCTCATTCTCTTATAATTGTAACACCCCAAACTCAGCCCAAACACCATAACCGGATCTGGTATGTCACTAAGGAGATTTTAAAAGATGTCGCAATTTCAAAAAAAATATTTTTCTTGAGTTTAACCTTTTATTCGGGAAAACTAAATGGTTGAATAAGTTGTAAAAGATATACATTTTATATTAATGCATTAGTTTAATTAAAACGTAAAATTTAAATGTCTAATAATAATAAAAGCACAAAATAAAACAAAAAAAAAATGTGAAGCTAATGGCCCGTGGCCTTATTACAATGAAATTTAAAACCCGCTAATTAAAAATAATAAAAAGAAATAAACTAAGTAAAGTCTTTTGCTGAATCAAAATATTCTCTAGCATGGCCACCTTGCGCTCCTCTCCAGCCCGGTCTGAAGCACTAGGTGCTACCTGAAAGATATTAAATAATTGGGTGAGTCGCGAGACTAATGTGCAACCCTCGTGCACCATCAGATTGGGCCTTAGCCCCACAGAACAGATAACAAAATGCAATATATCAAGAATTATGCAAAGCCCAACCCAATCCTAGGTTTCCATCCGCTACACACCACCCTTACCTACCATTGGGGATTTCTACAATCAACCTACACCGTTACACACCATCGATGGCAGTCATGCTACAGTTAGCTGCTCATCGTCAGATCATGGCAATAGCCACTACAACAGATCATGGCAAAAAGCCACTACAACAGATCATGACAAAAGGCACTACAACAGATCATGACAAAAGCCACTACAATAGAACACTTCCCCTTTATCAATCACCCAACCCCGTGCAATCACAGAAATCGACATACATATAAAACATATAATCTCAACAGAAACATTCACTTATGAATGACAAAAATCACTAACCTGGTGATTCGCCTTTACCCTCCTCGGGTTTCAACCTGTATGCCGGGATTTCGGCATTTAATAGAATATAGCAGATTTATATACATGCACTAACAAACAATCTAAATGGTGTGGAAAGTTACACACCTAATAAATACGTAGGACTACCCTCTATGTTGATACCTTCGCTAATCGGATCTACTGCCCTTTGTCTACAACTCTGCTCAAAAGCCGGAAGAATGCGAAGATAAGGCCTCTCCTATATTCGGCCAAGGGTTAGTGTTTTACCCAAACTATACGTTTAAATTAACAGATCTCCTTACCTTGAAATCCCGAAAGTAATACGATCCGAGTGCTACTGAACTCTGGCTTAGAAATCTAAGTGATTGAATCCCCTTCAAATCCCAGAATGCCGCAAATTAAAGAAAACACTCGATTAGTTAACCATATAGCCATTCGGATAAGATCTCTAAAAGCCAAAAAAAGATTGAAATCTCGCGAATCGACACTTACCTTTAGTTTTCTTCAAGATTCAGCACAAACAGACACCACAGAAGGAATTTGGCAATCACAAGAGATGAGATCTAGGGATTTCGGCTTTTAAGAGAAGAAAAATAACCCACATAACAAAGTTTAAGAGACTATTCGGCCAGAAGGAGAAAAAAAAGAAGATAGGAAATAACAGAGAACTTATCGAAATATGGTATAGGGGTTCGACTATGGTGAATACTTCGGGAAAAAGAACCGAATGTTATGATGCTGAGAATTAGAGATTTCGGCTACAAGAACAAACAAGAACGTAGTTTCGGCTTTTAGTGAATGGGAGAAGAATAACAATGGGGGTCAGAAGATTTGGCTAAAAGGGAATTTCAAAGAAAAAGAAAGGGTGAGGGAGATGGTGATTTTCGGCTTTTAGAAGAGAGAAGATGAGAAAAGAAAACAAATGAGATGGCCCTCAAATTTTAGCACATCCCCTTGCCTATTCCAAATCGATTTTCCCCCCTCTCCTGTGTTTGATTTTCGACCAGCTCTGCAATTAAGAGATCACTCTTATCATTCTATCCCTTATCCTTAATAGAGCACTCATCCAACAAAGGCCTACACCACACCACTACTTCCCCTTTATCTGTGTTATATCCACATAATTTAAAACATAAAATCTCCCCTCGTTAATAGCCACATTGCCGTCCCCTCCTAGCTCCCATTAGTTCCAAAATTGGCCCAACTTTATGGGCTCCAAACGGCCACAAATTGGGCCTCTCCCTTTGCCTATTAACGCCATCTATAACTCCCATTTACCGCGCCCCTTGCTACTGGGCCACAAGCCCAGTTTGTCAATTAAACTACCAAGACTTTATTTTAAGCCCTAGAGTGTCTAAACATAATATTTAATCAAGGCCTCAGCCCAAACCTGAGCCCCATTTGCACCTCAAATTCTCAAATTAACACATTAAACATGTCTACACATTAAACGCATAAGCCCACTAATTCGGGATGTTACAGTTCTACCCCCTTAAAATAAATTTCGGCCTCGAAATTTACCTGATCAGAAGAGATGGGGATACTATTGTCGCATAACATCCTCTGGCTCGCACGTTGCTTCCTCCGCGCCGTGGTTTCGCCATAACACCTTAACCAAAGGGACAGACTTCCTTCTCAACACTTTTATGACTCGATCCAAAATTTACACTGGCTTCTCCTCAAAGGACAAGTCTGGCCTTACTTCAATCTCTTCCACCAGCACAACGTGCGATGGATCAGAACGGTAACGTCTTAGCATCGAGACATGAAACACACATGTATCTGCTCTAACTCTGAAGGTAACTCCAATCGATACGCCACTAGGCCTACACGTTCTAGTACTCGATAAGGTCCAATAAACCGGGGACTTAGCTTACCCTTTCGACCAAACCTCATTACCTTCTTCCACGGTGATACTTTCAAGAAGACTTGATCTCCTACTGCAAATTCCATCCCCTTCCATTTAAGATCGCATATGACTTTTGCCGATCATACGCTTCCTATAATCGAGCCCGAATTAACCTAACTTTCTCTTCCGTTTTAGACACTAGTTTTGGGCCCAACACCTGATGCTCATCCAACTCTGTCCAACAAGTTGGGGTACGACATCTCCTTCCATATAACGCTTCATAAGGCACCATCCGAATACTAGATTGATAACTATTATTGTAAGCGAATTCTGCCAAAGGCAAATACTCCTCATAGCTTCCCCTAAAATCGATGATGCAACCCCTTAGCATATCCTTCAAGATCTGAATTACCCTCTCGATGACCATCGATCACGTGGATGGCAGTCTTTGAAGTCTAGCCTTGTTTCCATTGCCAGATGCAGAGCCTTCCAGAACCGTGACGTGAACCTAGGGTCTCTATCAGATATAATTGACATAGGTACACCATGTAGTCTCACCACCTCAGCCACATACAGGTTAGCCAACCTTTGCAGAGAAAAGTCGACACGAACCAGTATGAAGTGAACAAACTTCGTCAGCCGATCCACAATCACCCAAGTTGAATCCTTCTTAGTGGGCGTAAGGGGTAAACCACTAACAAAATCCATCGTGATTCTCTCCCATTTCCACTACGGAATCTTTACCAGTTGCAACAACCCCGAAGGCAACTGGTGATCAGCTTTCACCTGCTGGCACATCAAACACTTACTCACGAATTTTGTTATCTCTCGCCTCAGACCTGGCCACTAGAATTATTCTCGCAAATCTCGGTACATCTTAACCCCTCTAGGATGGATAGCGTAAGGGCTACTATGTGCCTCCTAAAGAATTATCTTCCTTAACTCCACATCCTTTGGCATACAAACTCTCTTATGAAAACACAGGACTCCATCACCATTCAAACTATAGTCCTCTCCTTTACCACTTCGCACTTGCCGAAGTCGAGCACTCAAAACATCGTCTAAAAGTTGCTTCTCCTTGATCTAACTTTTCCACATAGGTCTTACTTGGAGCTCAGCTACCAAACTTTCATCCTCATACAGACTAAGATGAGCGAACATCGCCCTCAAATTCGCTATCACCCTCCGACT